>QKWP01000293.1:301821-356942 GCA_003550325.1 Gigaspora rosea | reverse complement strand
TTTTGATGCGAGCTTCGATATCGATATCGACACTAACATAGTACAAATTTTATTATTATTTCAAAAAAAATTATAGGCTTAGAAAACTTAATAAGCTGTAATTCTTTTCAATGGTATTATATATTTTTCTTTACAAATTGTATAACCAGATATAGAAATTAGTAAATACGTAAATAAACTATAGATTCCTTATTATTTTGTATCTGCATTAAATAATCTAATTAGAATAAATAATAGCTATTCAAAGTCTTTATTTTGATCTATCGCATTAATTAACATCATTGCAATTACTAAAAATCATAAAATTTGATCATTTTTAAAATACTATAAGACTAACTAAAACTGTTATAACAGTTATTCACTAGAAAATCGCATCCAGGGAAGTCTTGAGAATGATTGTGCACAGCACATCAGGCACAAAATTATGATTATTAAGAATCTTAACGAAAATTATTTGATAATTAAGATTATACATGTCAGTATGCGGATATAATATTATGCATTACAGTGATAATTTCAAATTTTTCATATGATAAATTTTTTTGAATAAGAAATTTCTGTGCAGTTTCCGTGTAGCGATTATGAAACCCATGCTTCCCATATAAAATTCCGTATTTATCCATGTATTTTCATGTACCAATTTTCCATAGGATAATTATCTGAAAATTCAATGTTCAATGACGGTTGATAAAATTGCTAGCCTCAAGTTTCATGTAATATAAAATTAAAAATTAATACAGCATCATATGATTTTTTAATTGGGAGAAATTTTAAAAAAGAAATATTGCTATATGCTTAAAGAGATAAAAAATGATATTTGATATCAAATAAAGTTAAGCTTTTATATTTTAATAAGCTAGCTAGATTATTACATAAAAGAACGAAACTTGTAAATTTTATGCGCTTATAAACCACATTTTGCAAATAATTTACAATTTAGCTTACAAGTATAATAGACTCATTGAGAACATATTCCACTATTTATTTAGCCACAAAAATTTCTTTACAATATATAACCTGCTAAAATTGATTAGATTAAAATTAAGTAGCAAAACTATATTATACAGAAAGCTCTCCCTAAACGTACTTTTTTTTTAAAAGTACACTAGAAATTTTACCGTAGCTTCAAAGAGTTTCCAAGTGTCTTATTTAAAGATGCTAGTGAAACTAATTTCACCAATTTTAACCAATTCAACATCAATTTCACCAATAATTGTGAAATTATTTCACCAATTCAATTTTATTTCACCAGAATCTTTAGTCTTATTAATGTGATAAAAAGTTACTAAATACTTCGGAATTAAATTTTTTTTGAAGAAAATATTTTGCCCAATTAAAACGCGCTTATTAATAAATCAAGCAAGATGCAATTAAAGAAAACATTTTTAAGTAGAGTGAATTTGTCGATTCGGTCAACAAACTTTTTGCATCAAATCACATTTTTTGTCGTTGGATGATAAAACTTATAATTACTAAATTAAATTGTGTAATTTTTCGATCATTTTCATGCTCTTTTTTATATGCTTTTGCTATCTACACTAACTTATTTACTTTTTTTATTATTTGACAAAGAATTTTATAATAAATTAGAATTTAGAAAACTTAAGGTGCAATAATTCTTTTAAGCGGCACATTATATTGTTACCCTTAAAATACTGTAAAAGAATATATTGACTTGGTAAATAGGAAATAGAGGCAATTGGATTTACGTATTTGCCAACTTTTAATGAGCTTATAAGTTATTAAAATCGATAAAAGCAGATGATACCTTTATCACTACAAAGTCAAGCGATAAATGAGCAAATTTCAATAATACCATATTCATACCATTAATTTTATTAAAAATGTTATAGGAATAGTAATTTATGTCATATACTTATGCATTATTTCAGTAATTAGAAAATTACATCTAGGAAGATACTAGAGAACCCCAATCTCTAATAGCACTGATAAAATTGTCCTTAAAATATGTAGTCTCTGTATCTTTGAATATGCATCTAACAATCTAAATTAGTTTTTTCAAGACTTGAAATACTTCAAATTCATCAATAAAAAAATCCTTTTTATCAAATCTAAGTGGTCTTTCATAATATGCATTATTATGACTATAATACCACCTTTTACTATCATCATGCATCCAGAAAGTACTACTGAAAACTGGACCATAATAGTTAGCACACCCGATTACTTGATTTGCATGAGTAATTCTACTAAGGATGGAATTCGGTAAATTTTGGGTTTTCAATGAAAAAATAAAACTATCTTTTGTTATAAACCATTCAAGTGGATCCTTAGACGTCCATACTAATGGATTATATCCACCAAGTATTCCATTTGTGCCATTAACTTTTATAACAACTATGGTGCCAGGTAAATTATCGCATAATTGATGAAATGTTTCACGAGTAAATCCATCTCTACTTCCTCTAAGAAGTAAATTAAATTTGTAAGGTATTTTTGTAACATCATATATCGATGAGCAACGATCAATCCAAGATGAAATTTCTGCAAAATGTTCATCATTAATAATAGATGATGGATTAATAAAGTGAATTTCACGAACAGGAACTTCACGGACAGGAAGTTGAATAGGAATTTTTTTACGAGCGGTAGGATAGTTGAAGAAATAAGTGCATTAGGAGCTATAAACTTTGCCGAAATATCATCCCATAAATCTAATCCAAGAAGTTGTCGATAAGGTTTAACTTTCGCTAAAATCTCTTCTCAGGCATTTGAAAATATCGAATTAAAGGAATGCATTTATCAAGTGTAGTCTTTAAATCTAAAAAATTCTTTTCAGTCCATTGTTTAATATCAGAGGGCAGGTCGGGTGTATTTGCTTTTCCCCATTGAATAACCTTATCCCAAATTTCTGATTCTTCTATTTGTAAATCATCTCTTTTTAAAAGAGTTACCAACGCATTTTCTTGAATAGAAGTGAAGTCGTCAGAATCAAAAATTAGTTTAGGATGTTTCGCAAGGATATCAGTGTAAAAAGTTTGTAAGGTCTTAAAATTATTATCTTGAAAACTGGTTGAATAAACTTGAGTAAATTTTAATCGAAGCCAAGACGCCTTGTTATCAATAAGATTAGACTGAATGCATTCAACTAATTCTACTAAACCCAATTTTTTGGATGGAACTAAAAGACCAAATATAATAGATGGTTCAATATCTTCTAATCGGATTGTACCGGTGTAAATATATCTAGTTAAAAGATCTATAATTAAAATTTCTCACAAGAGATGAATTCACCAGATATTCTATTTTACAAAAATTGCTAAAATAATTGTACAATCTTTTAATTTAAAATTTTAAGACAATTATCTTTTAATAATAATAAATTTAAAAACAAGCTGGTAGAACCTCTGGTGAATTTTAACAATAGTTAAATATTAAAATAAAACACTTACTTAATTAAAATTTTAAAAGCTTCAACAGAGGTATCAGTTAAAGTAATTTCAATAATATTATTCTCGGTTGTAAATTCTTGACGAAAGAATGATGAGCGTTGGTATAAAATTAAGAATGTAATTTAAAATTTTGTTTGTCAACTTTAACTATAACATTTTATTCATATTCAGTTTCAAGAAGTTGTGCGAAATCATTAGAGAAACGTTCAAGTAATTTAGTGTTTATTTGCGACATACTTTTTAAGTTTCGAGTGCAACCTTAACGTTGATCAAATTTTAAATAGCGACTTTAAGCGGTTGGTGGGACAAGTCATGTGTTGCAGACCTTTCCTAGTTAAATAACAAAACAAAATTGAATTACGTATGTACGTACCTGATAGGGTTTTTAAAGGAAATCCGACATTATTTTTTCATGGCAGTGCTTGTTATAATAAGAATGCTAAAATCATTCCACAATTAATCTATAGTATTGATTTGGACCAACCTAAATATTGATCCTTAAAATAGGAAATTGATATTTCCACACCCTTTTTTGATAATGCCATACTGTTACACTCAAACCACCTCTAAAATATTTAGTGGAACTGTGATTTAAAATAATTGAAAGCCTCACGTGCTTAATAAATAGAACGTGATTGCGTATAGAGATTTTATGTGATTTGCTTTTATGGAAGAGGCAAAACGGCTAAAGGTATATGGAGATACCGATAGTCGTATCAGTTTATAAATAAACCATAACTAACTGTAGGAAACGTGAAGACTATCACAGTATCACGTAATCAATATCGTTAATCACTAACGATTATAATCGATTGAAATCGGGTTACACAAGTGTATGAACACAAGTATCGGTTTATTTAATAAATCAGTATGAAGACACGATTCTTTATTAGAATAATGAGTTATTTATTAGACAGCTATTTTATTTAGATAACTAAAACTAATCTAGCACAAATGTCTATGTGTAAACAACTATGTTCGTAAATAACTATTTTGTCTCAGGGCGAGACTCGATGTATTTATACATTTTTATTATATATGATCAATGAGATCTGCTAGATCTCGATGATATACTAGATCCATGTGATCTATAAGATCAGTGTGATCCATGTGATCAAGAGGATCATCGTGATTAGGGTGTCCAGGATTATGCGATGCGATATTATGCGCATAATTGACCACTTTTTCGCATCGCATATGCTTCGCATAATTAAGAAAAAAAGGCACAAAGCACGTGAGTGAGATTTGATTGGCGGAAGAATGTGTTTTGATGAAGTGTGAATTCCGAAAACTTCCGCAAAAAAGTTTGAAATATTCCGAAAAGTTGGCATAATTGACAAAATCCAATTAAGAAAATGCATAATTCGCATCCATCGCATAATTGATCTTAGTGAAATCGCATAATTTACCCAATCGCATCGCATAATTCTGGACACCCTAATCGTGATCAATGTGATCAATGTGATCTACGTGATTTCTTGGCTTTGGTGTTCACATGTTCTAATGTCTCGTGATATACTTGTCCAATAATATTATACAAATACCAGTCAAATACCCGGTTTAGTTTTTTCTAAATTTTTTTGAACTTTGATTGAAGATATCTTGACACACACCCGACCAAATTCGATCATCTTTTTTTTAGTTTAATTGTAGAAAGCAGTAGAATTAAAATAAAAAAAAGTTGATCGAATTTGATTAGAAGGGTGTCAAGATATCATCGATCAAAGTTTGTAAAATTCTAAAACGTCGATCAAATAAGCTGCCGCAAAAAATTGTTTACAATCTTTGATCGAAGATATCTTGACACCCAACTGACCAAATTCGATCAACTTTTTTTTGTTTTAATTGTAGAATGCAGTAGAATTAAAATAAAAAAAGGCTGACCGAATTTGATTAGAAAGGTGTCAAGATATCTTCAATCAAATTTGTAAAATTCTAAAACGTCTATAAAATATAAGCTACAGCAAAAAATTGTTTACATTCTTTGATCGAAGATATCTTGACACCCACCTAACCAAATTCGATCAATTTTTTTTTGTTTTAATTGTAGAAAGCAATAGAATTAAAATAAAAAAGTTGATCGATTTTGATTAGAAGGGTGTCAGGATATCTTCGATCAAAGTTTTGTAAAATTCTAAAGCGTCTATAAAATATAAGCTGCGGCAAAAAATTGTTTACAATCTTTGATCGAAGATATCTTGGCACCCACTTGACCAAATTCGTTCAACTTTTTTTTGTGTTTAATTGTAGAAAGCAGTAGAATAAAATAAAAAACGTTGATGAATTTGATTAGAAGGGTGTCAAGATATCTTCGACCAAAGTTTATAAAATTCTAAAACGTCTATCAAATATAAACCGCGGCAAAAAATTGTTTACAATCTTTGATCGAAGATCCCTTGACACCCTTATAATCAAATTCGATCAACTTTTTTTATTTTAATTCCACTGCTAACTACAATTAAAACAAAAAAAAGTTGATCGAATTTGGTCAAGTGGGTGTCAAGATATCTTCGATCAAAAATTGTAAAACAATTTTTGCCGCAGCTTATATTTGATAGACGTTTTAGAATTTTGCAAACTTTGGTCGAAGATATCTTGACATCCTTCTAATTAAATTAGATACACTTTTTTTTATTTTAATTCTACTGCTTTCTACAATTAAACCAAAAAAAAAGATGATCGAAATTGGTCAGGAGGGTGTCAAGATATCTTCAATCAAAGTTTAAAAAATTAGAAAAAAACTAAAACGATCTACATGGGTGTGGCATTATCAAAAAAGGGTGTGGAAATATCAATTCCCTTAAAATAATGCATTACCTTATCTTTATGAAATACATAAATAGCGTCCACGGACATTATTTGAGATACGCAATTTTAAGTAGTAGTTAATAATTAATTTGTAAAAGAATTTTAATAATAAAATCAAGGTTGTATTAATTATTAGCCTCTTTGAATTGTGCGTTGTTCCGCACAATACAATAAGAATTTTTGGACTGAAAAATTTATACCAAATGGCCGACATGCAATTTATTTCTGACTCTATTATTTTTTGTGTTATATATAATGTGTTTGGCTATCAAATTTTTGCACTGTAGCTTTGAAGTAGTGTAATTTTTAAAATCCTATCAAGAATAGTACGTACAGTACGTAAATCGATTTTTTTTCACCCCAGCATCTGATAATTTGTTTTGATAAAAAAAATAAATTAATTAATTTTGGAGAGCATTTCAAAAAGGAAAGTTACGCTTTTATATTATTCCGAAAGAAGGTCAAATTCTTGAACATAAAAAAAAAAAGCTTAGATCTATTTTGTGCATTTCTGAAGCATTTGTTAATATTTTAGAATTTTACTAGTACACCTTATAATTATGAAAATATATTATTTATTAATAAAAAAAATTGTTGACAAATTTAGCCCTTACAAATTTAACAAACAAACTAAAATTTATTAAGAAAATAACCAAATATATTATCTGAAGTTCTCTAAATGTGTGTCTTTAAAGTGCGTCGATAATCGATTCCGCCATTCAGGTATTGACGTATGTTATTTACTGATTTTTACTGATCCATCAATAACCCGAGTTATTGATGGAATGTTTAATAATGCATCAATAAAATATAGTAAAAATAAATAAACTAATAATTGAAATTCGTTAAATAAATCATATAATTACAGTACTTTCATAAATGTTTTTTTTTTTTTTATTGATATTAAGCCGCAAACAATTGTTTTCTGTCTCGTGAATCCTTCGATAGAATATCAGAAAATCATGACAACCAAAGAAAATTAATCGAAGCTTAATGGGTATTAATCGCTATAAAGAATGTTTAAATATATTAAAAATTCAAGCCTTTAGCACGATTAAAAGCTAACGCTTAATACTTTTAAGATACTTCGTATCGTTATGACAAAAGAGTGGGCTAACTCTGCATAAGCTTTAAAATTTTTATTACTATTTTTATTCCAATTTAGTCAAAAAATGCTGTTTCTTTGAAATATATTAATTAACCCCGTATTTTTCTGAAACATGGATCGTTAAATAATTTGCCTTCATTTACTTAAACGAGATGAAAATAATTTGAGAACACAAGTTTGCCCAATAGAGAATTTTTATGAAGTGATCTGTGCTGTGCATCAGGCAACAGAAAATGAAGGCAAAAAAAAAAAACTTTGAAAAAATATTTTTTGTTGTTATCGATATTAATTTAATTGTCTGTTTATTATTAACGTTAATAGAAATTTTTGCTTTTATTAACGTTAATTGATTTTTTTTTTTTTTAGTGATCCAAATCTTAAATCTTCCATACAAAAAATTAAACCCCAAAAAAATTTATAACGGTCATTGTAGGAAAACAAGATGTGAAACAAAAACATGCACTTGCCGAAAAAAATAATTTAAAATGTTCGAGGAGGTATGGCCGTGTTTTGCGTGGCCAATGCAAGAATAAATAACAATACGAATGATGTTTTATTTAAATATGATATATATATTTTTATATTTGGTAAACTTCATATCAATACCAATTTCAAAGTATAACATGCGTTATTCTTGGATTCACAAATATCTCATGTCAATCCTTGAATGACAAGAATCAATAAACGACGCATAACACACCTACCACCTGCGTTCAAGTGCTTCAATAAATGTGTCTAAATGTGTCAGAAATGTGTTAGTAATTAATTTATAAGAATTTAACTGATTAAAGTGCTTATCAATAAGGTAAATAAGGTACGGAATACGTAATTGCGCCAAAGGGACTGAGTTAGCTTTCCGATCAACAACATTTTGTTTCAAATCAATGCTAAAAAATTGATCTACCAAAACTTTATAACTATTATGATAAACTAAACAAAGTTAATGTTTAACCAGTTTAATACTTTTGATGCGAGCTTCGATATCGATATCGACACTAACATAGTACAAATTTTATTATTATTTCAAAAAAAATTATAGGCTTAGAAAACTTAACAAGCTGTAATTCTTTTCAATGGTATTATATATTTTTCTTTACAAATTGTATAACCATATATAGAAATTAGTAAATACGTAAATAAACTATAGATTCCTTATTATTTTGTATCTGCATTAAATAATCTAATTAGAATAAATAATAGCTATTCAAAGTCTTTATTTTGATCTATCGCATTAATTAACATCATTGCAATTACTAAAAATCATAAAATTTGATCATTTTTAAAATACTATAAGACTAACTAAAACTGTTATAACAGTTATTCACTAGAAAATCGCATCCAGGGAAGTCTTGAGAATGATTGTGCACAGCACATCAGGCACAAAATTATGATTATTAAGAACCTTAACGAAAATTATGTGATAATTAAGATTATACATGTCAATATGCGGATATAATATTATGCATTACAGTGATAATTTCAAATTTTTCGTATGATAAATTTTTTTGAATAAGCAATTTCTGTGCAGTTTCCGTGTAGTGATTATGAAATCCATGCTTCCCATATAAAATTCCGTATTTATCCATGTATTTTCATGTATCAATTTCCATAGGATAATTATCTGAAAATTCAATGTTCAATGACGGTTGATAAAATTGCTAGCCTCAAGTTTCATGTAATATAAAATTAAAATATTAATACAGTATCATATGATTTTTTAATTTTTGGGAGAAAATTTAAAAAAAAAATATTGCTATATGCTTAAAGAGATAAATTAAAAATGATGTTTGATATCAAATAAAGATATGCTTTTATATTTTAATAAGCCAGCTAGATTATTACATAAAAGAACGAAACTTGTAAATTTTATGCGCTTATAAAACTCATTTTACAAATAATTTACAATTTTGCTGATAAATATAAAAGTATAATCACATTAAGAACATATTCCACTATTTATTTAACCACATAAATTTCTTTACGATATATAATCTGCTAAAATTGATCAGATTAAAATTTATTAAGTAGCGAAACTATATTATACAGAAAGCTCTCCCTATACGTACTTTTTTTTAAAAGTACACTAGAAATTTTACGTAGCTTCAAATAGTTCCCAAGTGTCTTATTTAGAGATGCTAGTGTCACCAATTTTAACAAATTTAACATCAATTTCACCAATAAATGTGAAATTATTTCACCACTTCAATTTTATTTCACCAGCATCTTTAGTCTTATTAATATGATGAAATGTTACTAAATGCATCGGCAATTAAATTTTTATTGAAAAAAATTTTGCCCAATTAAACGCGTTTATTAATAAAATAAGTAAGGTATTGACATGTAATTAAAGAAAAACTTTTTAAGTTGAGCGAATTTGTCGATTTGGTCAACAAACTTTTTGCATCAAATCACATTTTTTGCCATTGGATTATCAAAACTTATAATTACAGTGTAATTGTTCGATCATTTTCATGCTCTTTTTTATATACTTTTGCTATCTACACTAACTTATTTACTTTTTTTATTATTTGACAAAGAATTTTATAATAAATAGAATTTAGAAAACTTAAGTGCAATAATTCTTTTAAGCGGCAAATTATATTGTCTCTAGAGATGGGCAAATCGCGGTTTTTCCAAAAATCCCGCGCGTTACGCGGATCACGCGCGTGATACGTATCCCGCGTGGGATAGGATCACAAATCTGCAGGTTACTTAATTTTTATGATAAAAAAACCATGCAGAAATAATTATTGAAAATCAATTTAATTGTTCAAATTAGTTAATTCTTATAAATTTATTTATTGAAATACTAATAAATAAATAAATTCGACATAGAAATGCACGTATCTGTATATTAAGTATTTCAAAAATTCAAAGTTTTTGCCCCAAAATTTGTATATAGGCCACCTTTTTCTTTATTTAGTATCATTTCCATTTTTGCATAATGCATTAAATTTTAGTTAATTTCGAAAGGGAAACCTGTTTTACACGTATGACCTTCCCTTTTTTTAAATAATACGCTAACGGGTTAGCACGTTAACGTGTTCGCATATAAGGTGTTCTTATATAACGTTTCGCTTATAAAGTGTGTATTAGAATGACAGTTACCAAAATTCGAAAGCTTGAGATAGCACGTAATCGTGTATGGTTTAAAAATAATCTTTTATTACCACGTCAGCATACATTAGTGTGTCAACGTGTAGTATACTAAATTTAAATAAGCATAAGCTTTCAAATATAATAAAATCAGAGAGATTCCCTTTGATTTTACTTAGGGAAAATAAAGGAAGTAAGTTAATGTTGTGCTGAAGAGAGTAAATTAGAAACTTATCTCCCAGGTAGTTATTAGAGATAGATCGGTCGTATTACTTCAAACTCTTCAAAACGTAGTATGATTGCGTAAATTGCATATCGATGCATGCCAATTTCTAATTAGGAATTGGCCCATATGTAATGCAGGCCAGATGCTATATTAATGCCGGCCAGATGATATTGTAATGCCTGCCAGATAATTTTATTTTATGAAAATCCCGCGCGGGATTACCGCGCGTGCCCATTCTAATTGTCACCCTTAAAATATTGTAAAATAATATATTGACTTGGCAAATAGGTTATAAAGGAAATTGGATTTACGTATTTGGAAAACTTTCAATGAGCTTAATAAGTCAGTTAGAATCGATAAAAACAGCTCAATTATTGATAATGGCTTTATTTTGATTTATCTTAACATTGAACATCATTACAATTATTAACAGATCATAATCAAGTGATAAATGAGCAAATTTCAATAATACCATATTCAAGCTATTAATTTTATTTAAAATGTTATAGGAATAGAAAAATTACGTCACGATACTTGTGCATTATTTTAGTAATTAGACAATTACATCTACTAGAGAACTTTCAATCTCTAATTTCACTGATAAAATTATCTTTAAAATATGTAGTCCTAAAAATATATTCAATGTCTCTGTATCATTGAATATGCATCTAACAATCTAAATTAGTATTTCAAGACTTGAAATACTTCAAATTCATCAATAAAAAGCCAACTTTTTTTTTTAGATCCAAGTGGTTTTTCATAATGTGTATTATTATAAGCATAATACCACCTTTTACTATCATTAATCATCGAGAAAGTACTACCGAAAACTGGACCACAATAGTTAGCACACCCGATTACTTGATTTGCATGTTTAATTCTACTAAGGATGGAATTCGGTAAATTTTGGGTTTTCAATGAAAAAATAAAACTATCTTTTGTTGTAAACCATTCAAGTGGATTATTAGACGTCCATACTAATGGATTATATCCACCAAGTATTCCATTTGTGCCATTAACTTTTATAACAACTATGGTGCCAGGTAAATTATCGCATAATTGATGGAATGCTTCACGAGTAAATCCATCTCTACTTCCTCTAAGAAGTAAATTAAATTTGTAAGGTATTTTTGTAACTTCATATATCGATGAGCGACGATCAATCCAAGATGAAATTTCTGCAAAATGTTCATCATTAATAATAGATGATGAATTAATAAAGTGAATTTCACGAACAGGAACTTCACGGACAGGAAGTTGAATAGGAATTTTTTTACGAGCAGGTAGGATAGTTGAAGAAATAGGTGCATTAGGAGCCATAAACCTTGTTGAAATATCATCCCATAAGTTAAATCCAAGAATTTGTCGATAAGGTTTAACTTTAGCTAAAATCTCTTCTCCAGACATTTGAAAATATCGAATTAAAGGAATACATTTGCTAAGTGTATTCTTTAAATCTAAAAAATTCTTTTCAGTCCATTGTTTAAGTTCAAATGGTAGATCTGGAGTTTTTGCTTTTCCCCATTGAATAACCTTATCCCAAATTTCTGATTCTTCTATTTGTAAATCATCTCTCTTTAAAAGAGTTACCAACGCATTTTCTTGAATAGAAGTGAAGTCTTTAGAATCAAAAATTAGGTTAGGATGTTTCGCAAGGATATCAGTGCAAAAAGTTTGTAAGGCCTTAAGATTATTATCTTGAAAAATGGTTGAATAAACTTGAGTAAATTTTAATCGAAGCCAAAACGCCTTGTTATCAATAAGATAAGACTGAATGTATTCAACTAATTCTGCTAAACCCAATTTTTTGGATGGAACTAAAAGATCAAATATAAAAGATGGTTCAACCTCTTCTAATGGGATTGTGCCGGTGTAAATATATCTAGATAAAAGATCAATAATTAAAATTTAACTATAAAGACGATTTTGACTCACAAGAGATGAATCACCAGATATTCTATTTTCAAAAATTGTTATAATTATTGTACAATCTTTTTAAAATTTTAAACCAATTATCTTCTAATAATAATAAATTTAAAAACATGCCGGTAGAACTTCACCTCTGGTGAATTTTAACAATAGTTAAATATTAAAATAAAACACTTACTTAATTAAAATTTTAAAATCTTCAACAGAGGTATCAGTTAAAGTAATCTCAATAATATTATTCTTTTTAGTTGCGGTTGTTAATTCTTGACGAAAGAATGATGAGCGTTGGTATAAAACTTGTGAATGTAATTTAAAATTTTGTTTGTCAACTTTAACTATAACATTGTATTCATATTCAGTTTCAAGAAGTTGAGCGAAATCATTAGAGAAACGTTCAAGTAATTTAGTGCTTATTTGCGACATACTTGTTAAGTTTCGAGTTGCAACCTTTGATCAAATTTTAAATAGCGACTTTACGCGGTTGGTGGGACAAGTCATGTGTTACAGACCTTTCCTGGGAATAACAAGTACGTTACCTGATAGGATTTTTAAAGGAAATTCGATATCGTTTTTTCATGGCAGCTAAAATCATGTCATAATTACTGAATTAATCCATAGTATTTATTTCTAAATATTGATATACTTAAAATCGAAATACGTAATAGCGTCCACGGACCTTATTTGGCATAATAAAATCAAGGTTGTATTAATTATTAGTCTCTTTGAATTATGCGCTATTTTTGGGCTTAAAAAGTTTATACCAAAATGCCCCGATGCTAATTATATTATTTTTTGTATTCTATACAGTGGTTGGCTACCAAATTTTTGCACCGTAACTTTGATGTAGTGTAATTTTTAAAGCCCTATCAAGAATAGTACGTACAGTGCGTAGATCGATTTTTTTTTTCACCCAGCATCTGATAATTTGTTTGATTATTAAAAAAAAAAAAATAAAAAGGAAATGTTGCCGTACCCTTAAATAAGAAATGATTCAAGTATAAATAAAGTCGCTTTTATATTATTCTGAAATAAGGTCAAATTCTTGTGCATAACAATAAAAGCTTAAACATTTACGAAGCATTTTGTTAATATTTTATAATTTTACTGGTACACTTTATAATTATTAGCTCATTGAAAATATACAATTTATTAATAAAAAAATTGCTGAGAAAATTTAGCCCTTACAAATTTAATAAGCAAAGCTAAAATTTATTAAGAAAAAAATGACCAAATTTATTTTTCTGAAGCTCTCTAAATGTGTGCCTTTAAAATGCACCTAATACACGCGTTCAAGCGATTCAATAGATGTGCCTAAATGTGTCAGAAGTGTGTTAGTAATTAATTTTTAATCAATGATAAATATTTAACTGATTAAAGTGCCTATCAATAAGGTAATAAATAAGGTACGAGATACATATTTATTATGACAAAGGGACTAAGAGTTAGCATTCCGGTCAACAACATTTTAATGCTAAAAAATTGGTCTGCCAAAGACTTTATAACTAGAGTATATACCTTTCTGGTACGGTACAGAAAAAAGTATCTGGTAGGTACGGTACAGAAAAGTGACCGTATCCAGGTAAATTTTTTATAGCAAGGTACACAAAAAAAAATAATAATTACCGTACCTAAGTTTTTTATTTTTAGTGATAGGTACACAAAAAAAATAAATACTTAATAAAAAAAACTACCGTACCCAAATCTGGTAATTAACATTTGGGTACGTTACAAAAAAAAACATTTTAAAAAAATTTACTGTACCCAGATACAGTTAAAAAAAAAAGATAGGAAGGTTATGTACATACGTTTAGGTTCGGTACAAAAAAAACTTTGTAAGATTATATGATTGTGTGTAATATGATATGAACATGTAATTACCGGTATATAATTATTTGGTTTAATATAATGTAATTAAATATTTATATAATTATTTTGTTTTAAATATATAATGACTTTTTTTATATAATGTAATTTAATTAGATATTTATAAAATTTTTATATATTTTAAATATAATGACATAATTATTTTATTTAATACTAGTTCGATGGGTGGCGCTTTGCGCCACCCATCTTAGTTGTTTTTATTTTTTAAATTATTTTAAAAATTTTTTTACAGAATATATCTATTGCAGATACAAATATATTGTGATTTGCGTTACATTGAAAGAGATGATTATTAAATAATTTAAAAAGTTTGGTATTTCTAATAAACTAGACGACCTTCGTTATCGCAATTTACAGTTAAGGTTGATTTGGTTGTTTTGATTAGTAAAGTAAAAAAAAAAATAAAAAATAAAAAAAAAAACGCGACCGACTGACCGAAGTTTTCAGATTCCATGCAATATAAATCAAAAAAATCCAACTTCGCGTGATTATTTTATTAATATATAGTAAATTACAAAAAAAATAAAAATAAAAATAAATGATTGACCGAAGTTTTTAGATTCCATGTAATGCAAAATGAAATATCAACTTCGTGTGGCCTAATCTTAGATCTGAATATTATTCTACTAATTCAAATTTAAAAAAAAAAAAAAATTCGACCTCCCTATGAAAAAAGTTGTCGTATAGACACATATTTCTACGGAGAGAAACAGTTAAGTGTGGAACGGGCGGATGTCCGGGTTTGTACATCTGTTATCCGTGTTGGCGCGTTGAATTGGTCTGAATTGCTGAATTGTTCTGTTTAGCGACATTTTGGACCGTAAATGGACCGGGTTTTGCTGTACTTTACTAAACCAAAACTACGGGTTTTGGCACGTGTAATTACACGTAAAGTAACGAAATAAAACGTGCTTATACGTGCTACCCAATGCATGTGTCAATACTAGGGTCCCTAGTGCGATGCGAAATAAAATGCAAATTATGCGATGCGATTGGTTCAAATTATGCGGCTAATGCTTTACGTTCAGAATTATGCGAAACGATCGTAAAATTATGTTAAATTATGCGATTTTTTTTACTATTAACCACGTGATAAATATACTCAATCTGGATTGGTCAATTTCTTTCAGAATTTTGAATGTATATATATGTTGTGCCTCAGATTAAAACTTGCGTCAGATTGAATCAAATGACTATCAATTGACCAGCATTAAATGATCGGCCACAACTGGCCTAAACTAACTGCTAAATTTGTCGTAATTTTACCCCAACACTAATCTAATTTAGGCCGGGTATCATCTGATGCAAGGATCGACAACATATATAAAAAAAATTGCGCTCAAAATTTTTTATATTAAAAATGATCAATCACAGGCACTATTTACTATTATGCGATTTGGGCCAAATTATGCTTCGCATATGCGATGCTAAAAATTGGCTCATTATGCGCATCGCATCGCATCGCATAAAACTAGGGTCCCTAGTCAATACCGTAAAACGCAATATGCGTGCCATTCTGTCCCGTTTTGGTTCGTGTTTCATGCCAACACGTGCACATGATACGTGCATATCCAAACAACCCGTGCCAACCCGTAACAACACCCGGACCACTTTTCTTATAGGGCTAACTATCGAAGTTTTCAGATTTCAGATTCCATAGAAGGCAAAACAGAATATCAACTTTGCGTAGCCTAATCTTAGATGTGAACTTACTCTATTAATTCACAGTAAATTAAAAAAAAAAATCGACCGACTACCAAAAGTTTTCATCTGACCGATAGACCAAAGTTTTCAGATTCCATATAATGCGAAATGGAAACTCAACTTCACTTTGATGTGAATATTATTCTATTAAATTTACAGTAATTAAAAAAAATTTACTGTAAAAAAAAAAAAAAAAATCTGACCAACCGAAGTTTTCAGATTGTGCAAATATACTTAAATCAGAAGGAGGAAAATCATTAGCAGATACGCTTTGTAAGATCTCCATTCTGACTTCCTTGGATTTTAGTGTGAATAAACTTGGATTAGAAGAAGGAAAATCATTAGCAGATGCACTTTGCAAGAACTCACACCATGAAATTTTTGTACCTTGATAACAATAATATAGGACCAGAAGGAGGAAAAGCATTGACTGTTGCACATTGCAAAAACTCCACGCTGATATATTTGGATCTTTGAAATAATAATATTAGCTTTATATGGGTGTTCCCTTTTAAAAGAGCCAATTTTTACAAGTTTTCAAAAATTTAAATGTTATTAGATTCATGTAAATTTTGACATGATTGACATTTTTCAATTATAAATGAAACGTTTTGCATAATAACAAATAGAGATAATGTAAAAGAAATATGGGGTGTTACATATTAAAACACCCATTTTTGCAAATTTTCGAAAAAAGAGTTTTCATTAGATTTATATAAATTTTGACATGATCGATAATTTTCAATTATAAATGAAAGTCGATTTGCATAATAAAAAATCAAGATAATTGTAAAAGAAAAATTACATGAGCCGCGTAAGGCCAACACATCACGAGATTATCCGATAGTCACCTGTTACATATAACCAATCAGTCCGAAAATCTAAAATACCCGAAAACTGCCAATAAACTTGAAATAGACCCGGTATAAATCAAGGAGTACCGATCAAGGGAGGTATTTTCCACGGTAATTTACGGTATCTCAAAATAAAATACTGTATAGAGTTTACAATTATAATATGCAATATAAAATGCAAATTTGTAAAAATCATATTAGTATATTAAAGTTTAATAAAGGAGTATTATAATCATATTTTCAAATTTATATTTATTTTGCTGCAGGATACTATCATATTTCAATTTTAGAGTAATATTTAGTAGTACTAATATAAAAGAATCGGTAATTTTTCAATAGAAAAACAAGCCTAATGTGATTTAAAGTAATCATAAATATATATTTATCTATTTATCACTTTAAAGCCATTTTTTTGTAATTTTCAAGTTTTTCGTTTCCTTCTTGTTTTGCTTTGCTAATGACCATTGGTCATGTGTCTCGGGATTCTGCTCCACTTTAGATGACCTCCTTCCATTCCCTATGTGCTACTGGGGCTCCAGTTCTATGCTCACACCATAAAAATTATGATTTTACCGATTACGATTGTAATGATAGTGACGTCAGTGCACGGAAAATTTATGATCGTTAAGAAATTTAACGATTGTGCACATCAGTGCACAAAATTATGATCATTAAGAATCTTAACGGAAATTATGTGATAATTAAGATTAATAATGATTATACACGTAAATATATGGATATAATATTATGCATGAAGTGATAATTTCAAATTTTTTGTATGATAACATGTGTTAAATTTTTTTGAAATAAACACTTTCCGTGCAGTTTATTATGAAGCCATATAAAATTCCATATTTACCCATGAATTTTCTTGTATCGATTTTCCATAGGGCAATTATCTGAAAATTCAATGTTCAATGACGGTTGATAAAATTGCTAGACTCAAGTTTCATGTAATATAAAATCAAAAAATTAATACAATATGATTTTTTTTAATTGTGAGAAACTTTCAAAAAAGAAATATTGCTATATGCTTAAAGAGATAAATTAAAAATGATATTTGATATCAAATAAAATTATGCTTTTATATTATAAATAAACCAGCAAGATTATTACATATAAGAACAAAACCTGTAGATTTATGCGCTTATAAAACTCATTTTGCAAATAATTTACAATTTAGCTTATAAATCTTACAAGTATAAACTCATTGAGAACATATTCTACTATTTATTTAACCACAAAATTTCTTTACTATATATGACCTGCTGAAATTGATCAGATTAAAATTTATTAAGTAGCGAAACTATAATATACAGAAAAATATACTTTTTTAAATGTACACTAGAAATTTTATCGTGGCTTCAAAGAGTTTCAATGTCTCATTTAGAGATGCTAGTGAGATTAATTTCATTAATTTAACCAATTCAATATCAATTTCACCAATAAATGTGAAATTATTTCACCACTTCAATTTTATTTCACAGCATCTTTAGTCTTATTAATGTGATGAAATGTTATGAAATACTTCGGCAATTAAATTTTTATTGAAAAAATATCAAACGCGTTTATTAATAAAATAAGCAAGGTACGGACATGTAATTAAAGAACAACTTTTTAAGTAGAGCAATTTGTCGATTCGGACAACAAACCTTTTGCATCAAATCACATTTTTTTGCCATTGGATTATCAAAACTTATAATTACTTAATTAAATAATGTAATTGTTTGATCATTTTCATACTCTTTTTTTTATAATTTTGTTATCAACACTAACTTATTTACTATTGTTTTTATTATTTGACAAAGAATTTTATAATAAATAGAATTTAGAAAACCTAATTCTTTTAAGCGGCACATTATATTTTTACCCTTAACATATTGTAAAAGAATAGATTGATTTTGTAAATAGGAAATGGAGGCAATCGGACTTACGTATTTACAAAGCTTTCAATGAGCTTAATAAGTCAATTAGAATCGATAAAAGTAGTTCAATTATTGACCATGCCTTTATTTTGATTTATCTTAACATTGAGAATCACTACACTATTAACAAATCACAGTAAAGTAATAAATAAGCAAATCTCAATAATGCCATATTCATGCTATTAATTTTATTTAAAAATGTTATAGGAATAGCAAAATTACGTCATGATACTTGTGTATTATTTTAGTAATTAGACAATTACATCTGTAACGATTCTAGAGAACCCTCAATCTCTAATAGCACTGATAAAATTGTCTTTAAAATATGTAGTCCTAAAAATATATTAAACGTTCTCTGTATTTTTGAATATGCATCTAATAATCTAAATTAGTTTTTCAAGACTTGAAATACTTCAAATTCATCAATAAAAAAATAACTTTTATTAGATCCAATTGGCTTTTCATAATCTGAATTATCATGAACATAATACCATTGTTTACTATCATCATGCATCCAGAAAGAACTACTGAAAACTGGACCATAATAGTTAGCACACCCAATTACTTTATTTGCATGAATAATTCTACTAAGGATGGAATTCGGTAAATTTTGGGTTTTCAATGAAAAAACAAAACTATCTGTTGTTGTAAACCATTCAAGTTGATCCTTAGACGTCCATACTAATGAATTATATCCACCAAGTATTTCATTTGTGCTATCAACTTTTATAACTACCACGGTGCCAGGTAAATTATCGCATAATTGATGAAATGTTTCACGTGTAAATCCATCTCTACTTCCTCTAAGAAGTAAATTAAATTTGTAAGGTATTTTTGTAACATCATATATCGATGAGCAACGATCAATCCAAGATGAAATTTCTGCAAAATGCTCATCATTAATAATAGATGATGGATTAATAAAGGGAATTTCACGAACAGGAACTTCACGGACAGGAAGTTGAATAGAATTTTTTTACGGGCAGGTAGGATAGTTGAAGAAATAGGTGCATTAGGAGCCATAAACCTTGTCGAAATATCATCCCATAAGTTAAATCCAAGAATTTGTTGATAAGGTTTAACTTTCGCTAAAATCTCTTCTCCAGACATTTGAAAATATCGAATTAAAGGAATACATTTGCTAAGTGTATTCTTTAAATCTAAAAAATTCTTTTCAGTCCATTGTTTAAGTTCAAATGGTAGATCTGGAGTTTTTGCTTTTCCCCATTGAATAACCTTATCCCAAATTTCTGATTCTTCTACTTGTAAATCATCTCTCTTTAAAAGAGTTACCAACGCATTTTCTTGAATAGAAGTGAAGTCATTAGAATCAAAAATTAGGTTAGGATGTTTCGCAAGGATATCAGTGCAAAAAGTTTGTAAGGCCTTAAAATTATTATCTTGAAAACTGGTTGAATAAACTTGAGTAAATTTTAATCGAAGCCAAAACGCCTTGTTATCAATAAGATAAGACTGAATGTATTCAACTAATTCTACTAAACCCAATTTTTTGGATGGAACTAAAAGATCAAATATAATAGATGGTTCAACCTCTTCTAATGGGATTGTGCCGGTGTAAATATATCTAGATAAAAGATTTATAATTAAAATTTAACTATAAAGACGATTTTGGCTCACAAGAGATGAATTCACCAGATATTATATTTTCAAAATTATTGTACAATCTTTTTAAAATTTTAAAACAATTGTCTTCTAACAATAATATATTTAAAAACATGCTGGTAGAACTTCGCCTCTGGTGTATTTTAACAATAGTTAAATATTAAAATAAAACACTTACGTAATTAAAATTTTAAAAGCTTCAATAGAGGTATCAGTTAAAGTAATCTCAATAATATTGTTCTTTTTAGTTGCGGTTGTTAATTCTTGACGAAAGAATGATGAGCGTTGGTATAAAACTTGTGAATGTAATTTAAAACTTTGTTTGTCAACTTTAACTATAACATTGTATTCATATTCAGTTTCAAGAAGTTGAGCGAAATCATTAGAGAAATGTTCAAGTAATTTAGTGCTTATTTGCGACATACTTTTTAAGTTTCGAGTTGCAACCTTTGATCAAATTTTAAATAGCGACTTTACGCGGTTGGTGGGACAAGTCATGTGTTACTGGTTGAATTCTGTACGTTACCTGAAAGGAAATCCGATATCATTTTTTTCAGCTAAAATCATGCCATAATTACTGAATTAATCCATGTATTTATTTTGACTAACCTAAATATTGATACTTAAAATAATGCGGTTACAATATTGGGCAAAAATTGTCGCAATGATCACGTGCCGCTCTGCGGCACGTGTAGCCAATCATTTGCCAAATTAACAAGAAGAAATCATTTCATTGTCATATGAGTTTGCCGGATAACGTACCTTTACGAAATACGTAATAGCGTCCACGGACCTTATTTGGCATAATAAAATCAAGGTTGTATTAATTATTAGCCTCTTTGAATTATGCGCTATTTTTGGGCTTAAATTTTTATACCAAAATGCCCCGATGCTAATTTACATGCAAATTATTTCTGACTCTATTATTTTTTGTGTTCTATACAGTGTGGTTGGTTACCAAATTTTTGCACCGTAGCTTTGAAGAAGTGTAATTTTTAAAGCCCTATCAAGAATAGTACGTACAGTACGTAAATCGATTTTTTTTTCACCCAGCATCTGATAATTTGTTTGATTAAAAAAAAATTAAATAAATTAATTTTGAAGACATTTCAAAAAGAAAAGCTGCCGTACTCTTAAAAAGAAATGATTCAAGTATAAATAAACTTTTATATTATTCTGAAATAAGGTCAAATTCTTGCGTATAACAATAAAAGCTTATAAACATTTACGAAGCATTTTGTTAATATTTTTTTATAATTTTACTGGTGCACTTTATAATTATTAGCTCATTGAAAATATACAATTTATTTATAAAATAAATTGCTGACAAAATTTAGTCTTTACAAATTTAACAAGCAAAACTAAAATTTATTAAGAAAAAATGATCAAATAAATTATTCTGAAGCTCTCTAAATGTGTATCTTTAAAATGCACTTAACACCTGCGTTCAAGCAATTCAATAGATGTGCTACAATGTGTCAGAAGTGTGTTAGTAATTAATTTTTAATCATGATAAATATTTAACTGATTAATGTGCCCATCAATAAGGTAATTAAGGTACGGGTTACGTATTTATTACGCAAAGGGACTAAGGCCACGCAAAGTTGATTTTTGTTTTGTATTACATGGATTTCAAAATTCGGGACGGACGGACGGATTTGTTTTTTTTTTTTTTTAATTTACTGCAAATAGAATAATGTTCACATTAAGGTCATACGAGGTTAATTTTTCATTTGCATAACAAGGAATCAAAAAATTGGGTCGACAGTTTTATTTTTCCTGTCAGTCCTATCGGACAATTAAGATCTCCATCGGGTGACACCGAATGAAAATAGCGTGAAAAAATAGTTGTCAAAAATCGAACAATTGGCACAATTGGGAAAAAAAAAAAAAATGAAAAAATTGAAAAATGGGACGGCGGGTAATGCAAAACGAAAAATCAACTTCGCGTGGCCTAAGAGTTAGCATTCCGTTCAACAACATTTTTTGTTTCAAATCAATGCTAAAAAATTGGTCTGCCAAAACTTTATAACTATTAAACTAAATAGAGTTGATCTTTAACCAGTTTAGTACTTTTTTGATACGAGCTTCGATATCTACACTAACATAGTATAAATTTTATTATTATTTTGCAAAAAATTATAGACTTAGAAACTTAATAAGCTGTTATATTTTACAAAAAATTATAGACTTAGAAAACATAATAAGCTGTAATTCTTGTCAATGACAATATATATTTTTCTTTACAAATTGTATAACCATAAATAGAAATTAGCAAAATACCTAGATAGACTATAGATCCCTTATTATTTTGTATCTGTAAAATTTTTGACATTTAATAATCTAATTAAATCAAGAAGAGCTATTCAAAGTCTTTATTTGGATATATCGCACAATTGAATATCATTGCAATTACAAAAAAATCATAATAAACCTTGAAATATTATAGAACAACTAAAACTGTCATGACAGTTATTCACTAGAAAATCGCATCCAGGGAGAACCTTGGGAACGCTTTTAGGCTCTAATAGCTCTAATAAAATTATCGATATTCAAAGGTACTCAATATCTTTGATTACAATTGTAAAAATTCAAAGTTTTCAAGACCTGAAATAATTCAAATTTATCAATTAAAAGTCTTTCTTAACTACAGTCAAACCTCCCTAAATGCGCATTTTTGAAAATTTTTACTATGGTCCCAAGGTGCGTGCATTTAGGGAGGTTTGACTGTATTATTATTAACCCATTTTCATAATATATATTATCAGATTATAAAACCATTTCTAACTACCATTAGCTATACCGAAAACTGGACATGATTGAAAGAACACCAAATTACTTGATTTGCATGTATTATATAGTTATATTAAAGATTGAATTCGGTAACCTTTTTTGATTTTTCAATAAAAAAAATGAAACTATCGGTTGTTACAAGCCATTTAGATTGATTATACCAACTAACGGATTATACCCATCAAGTATTTAATTATACTACGTATTAGCCTTTATAATGGCCACGATGCCATGTATACTAGTGCTAGAGTTTGACCTTTCATGAAATGTTTAATTTATTTTTTGCAAAACATATTAAACAAAGACCGCTTTTCACCTGCGTATGCATACTTCATACTTTACACTCCATTATAATCTTAAATACATGATATCAGTAGATAGTATGATACATTAAAATTAACTGAGTAAATTTCAAGTATTACATGTATCGGTAAATATTTACGCACGTTGTGAGAGTGTAAATTGACCCCGATTTTCTTTTTATATTATTACTCTATATCAATTATCGTTTTTAGTTGTCTATTGTAAGCCCAATATGTATATTTAGAAATATTATGTAGTGTACCTATACCCAGTGTTGGAAATCTGTTTTGAAATTTATGTTCTCATGAGAACATGTTTATTTAATTTAATGTTCTCAAAAATTTTTTTATGTTCTCAATAGGAAAAAAATTTCTCTTTCTCTTTCTTTTTCTCTTTTTTTTTCTCTTTCTCTCTTTCTCTTTCTTTATCTCTCTCTCTCTCTTTTTTTTCCTCTCTCCCTTACTCTTTCTCACTCTTTACACTTTTTCTCTTTCTCACACTTATACTTTTATATTTTTAGTTATTGTAGCAACTTATGCTAAGATTGGCTTATGCTGAGATCTAGAGTCTCTATTTAAATCTATAATACCTACTAAAATCTATATATACTCTTTTATTAATAACTCTAACCCTAAACTCTAACCAAACTATAAAAAAAAACACCTCTAAAAATGTTCTCTAAAATTTTATAATTTTATAATAAAATAATTTAAATTCTTAGTATAAGCCAATCTCAGCATAAGCTACTACAATTATTTTTTAATTTTTATATTAATATTATTAATAACAAATATAATTTATGTAAACAAAGCTAAGTTATTTATAATAATAAGATTATAACTTTATATGCATATTTTTTAAAAATTAATATTTGAGGTTTTTTATATAGAAAATTACTACTTATTGCTAGTGGTGATCATTACCAGTGATTAACAAAAAATTAATAAAAAGTTTTTGCCAAAATAAAAATTAAAATTTGATTAATATTAAGGTTAGGGTAAGAACTGGGATAGGGCAGGGGGCATAGTTTATACCAAAATTTTACGAGAAATTTCTTTTGTTAGAGCCTCAAAGGTGATTTCATAGACAAAATTTAAAGATACAAAATATACATTGGTGATGATCACTACTAGTGATAAGTAGCAAACTTCTTTTATATATTGGTAAAAATATTATTGGCTTAGCTTAGCTTATATATTTAGTTTTTAAATAAGCTATTAACATTTCTCAAGTATTTAAATAAATAAATATAATCTAATATACTATTCTTTTTTACTATAGTGAATTTATAAATTCAAAAAATTTCTCACTATAAAATTTTAAAATAAGCACTAAAGTTTAAAATCATTATAACTAAAGATTTGTTAAATAATTTCTTAAAAAATTAACATCATAGTGAGTTTAGCTCTCTGAAATTTATGATATTATATATACTGTATATCAAAGTGTACATAATAAATATTATATTGCAACAAACTAGAAATGAATGGATAAACTAATAAACTATATTATCTAAAATTTTTTATAGTTCAAGAACAACTAAATTTTTCTCTATTTCAACTAACTAACAATTAAATATTTATGAGCTTAATTATTTAAACTGCTATATTAATAAAATGATTTTTTATTATTTTATATATTTACATAGAGAACATATTTGTCAAACTTAATGTTCTCAAAAAAAATTTAATAGAGAACATCTTAAATTTTGTAAATGTTCTCAGATTAAAAGTAATGTTCTCATGAGACATGAGAACATGAGAACATAAGATTTCCAACACTGCCTATACCCCCTAAATCGTACTGTAAATTCTTAGTATAGTACTGTAGTAAACAAATTACCTGTTCCCGACTCGATTTGACGATCTGATATACTTAGGATATCAGGAATACTAAATATATCTAAGATATTAGAAATATCGAAGACATTAAAGATATCAACGATATTAAAAATCGTAAGGATATCATAGATATCAAATATATCGAATATATTTGATATATCGAGTCTAGAAAACCTGTTGAAACCTTGGAAGGTTATTAGCATTAGCGATGGGACGCAGTAATATGAAAAGTATAAATGCGATGCCTTTTTGGTCTTCAAAAAAGACAGACTCGATATTAATGTTCGAAGTAAGTGAAAAAGTACGAAGTTCGTTATAGATAGAGTTCAATGTAGTCAAGTAGTAACCTTCGAAATTAGAGTAGAAGTGTTATTGTTAGTAATTCCCCGACATATAATTAAATAAACAGTTATTATTATAAACCGATAACCTACCGATACGTGATATCGTATAAACATCCCAAAATCCCGTGACCTCGTATTAAGAGCCTCATGACATAAACTAGAGCTCTATTTCGACCCTGATTACTCGGACCAAGTCAATCCACGCCTCAATCGTCGCCTTTCACCATTATTAGGGTTGAGTTAGAGTAGTTTTAGTTGGTATTAGTAGTGTATAGTTGATATATTTATTAGGAGGGTACGTCACGCAACCTCACAACGTACGCACTGTACGTACAGTACGTGCGTTGCAATAACGTAATTTTATTCTAAAATTATATTGCGCTAATGATACATAACTCATTATTATACTATACACCTGCCTGGTTCATATCTCAAGCAATCCATTTATAGTGCTACTACAGCCTAACTCGTATCTCATGCACAACTTTCTTATAGCATATAGTATCAGGGATTGTAAATGACCTTCAAATGACCTCAAATTTATTATGAATTTTAGTCCGAAATGACCTAGGTCATTTGAAAAAAAGGCAAATGACCTCTATTTTACCATCCATGTATAGTATTGATTGTACGCAGGTCTTGATAACAGGTACTCTCGAAACGGTAGATATCACAGGTTATGGGCATTAATAACTTCTGTTTTTCGTGACATAGTACCTTTCACACTAAGGGCATTTCAGCTCATTGGTATTTTAGAGTTGGTGTTCCTGTGTTATGTTTTATACCAACATTTCCAGTTTGGTGCAACTTTCATTGCTTATCCATTTTAAACACACCCCGAGCTGCCTGCCTTTTTCTCTATACTAGGTAGTCCTTTTCTAGTTAGTTGTAGCAGTGTCATAGGTGTTTTTTATCTGGTTAGGCCAATTTGACATATTATAAATTTGTAGATTACTACACAACGTGAAGTTTATTTATTAATCTGATGCGTCCCATTTTCCTAGTAATATTATTAATCGATCATTATAACAAAATTTTCTAAAGGAACTTGTTTCCAATAAAATCTTAGTTAACGTCATTCTAGGGAACATCAGCACAAATAGTGAAACTTCTCGACGTTCTTGCATTGTTGCATCAAGACAGCTTAGTTCACCGACAATTAGTATGCTGACAATTAATTTATAGACAAGATTATTTTATCGAAGATTAATTAACTGACAAGTTAATTTCACCGAAAACCATCTTACCGGCAAAATAATTCTGGCCATTATCGTTAAGATTAGTGCAATTTATAAAAAAAAACTTGTCGTGAAATGACACTGATCCGAATTTTTGTAATATCATTATGGTAATACATTTAATTAATTATAACAAATCTTTAGGACATGATTCAGTAATTACTGTACAATGACTGCAACTATCGGCCATTGCTTACAGTACCATGGCTCTTACTCACAAACTGCATTTTTAAAGTTGAATAATACATTATTGTGTACTATTCACGAACCCGATGATCTCGTTAGTTGAGTACTTTAAGTGGTAAGCAGAGTCCACAATGGCCCCGGAGAATCTCAATGGGACAATGGAGCTAAAATACTTATCCATTGAGGTCCATTCGGACTTTAATTAATTTTTTCTTAAATGAATGGCAAAAATGACGACCCTGATGGTAAATTACTTTATTATTTTTGGAGATAATACATGTATTGGTCAATAAATTTTATTCAGTAAGCATAATTTATCAATTAAATCTTAATATAACCTGCTGATGCCTCCATTCATAGTTTTAACGCAACTACGTTGTGGAGCTTCCTTATTTTAGCATTAGTAACAGATTACTAACCTTTGTTCATACAAATTAGGAGATATAATAATTTTAGGGTTTAAATATGTCATTCCGTAAATTAACTTTTATATGCTGTTTTCGTTACACATTATTAACAGCCATAATGAATTTCAATAAAAAAAAAAGATGCGTGAAATGTATGAATATACTTCGATCCTCTTTTTCTTGCATTTTAATAAATAAGTAGCTGCAC
Source organism: Gigaspora rosea (assembly GCA_003550325.1). NCBI lineage: Eukaryota > Fungi > Glomeromycota > Glomeromycetes > Diversisporales > Gigasporaceae > Gigaspora > Gigaspora rosea. Next base: position 329,052 of record QKWP01000293.1, on the reverse strand, counting down.
GCAGTGTTTAAAATTCAAATCTAAAGTTATGTTCTCAAAAGAACATAATTTAAATTTTTATTGTTCTCAAAAACTTTTTAATGTTCATTATATATTAAATAAATTGAATATTAATTTTTAAAAAATGTTCATATTCTATACTTACAATTCACATACTAAGTTCATACTTATCTATTAATAATTTTTTAAAGTTTGTATATAATTCTTTATATTTTTTCAATATAACACAATATATTATACAATTCAATTTCTAATAATTTTGTTAAATTTCAAGTGCTTTTCATATTTGCTTATAATAAAACAAGACTTTCTATAATATTTTACTGATGCTACTATTGGTTAATTGATAAATTAGAATCAAATTACTTTGTTATTTAACTATTTAAATTTCATACTAACAAATACTTTGTATCTTTTTACTTGCTTAGTATTAGCATATCATTTGACACAAATCATCTATATAAGTTTATACTCTTGCACAATTAATGAATGTTTTATTTTAAAAATCTTTAAAGATGATTTTCTTAATATTTATTTGTTATCTATATTGTGCAACTTTAAATATATGTGCTATACATAGTATGTATATACATATGTACATATATATATACATATATATATTTATGCAGAATTTGTCATGATCAAATTATATTATCAAATTGATGAACATTTTATATAATTTATTGTTCTTATTAATAAATCTAGAACATAAAAATTTTATAAATGCTCTCTTTGAACCATCAAATAAGAGAACCTTTTCTAAATATCAATGTTCTTAAAAAAATTCAAATGTTCATTGAGAACCATAAAAACATTGCATTTTAAGCACTGGCTGCACGACGCAGTCGCGCTTAACCAGGAATAGATGATAAACTATATAAATGCAAAATAATGGCCAGGATTAAGCTTAATTCGATCAAATTCTTTTTGGGAGTTATTTTGCATTTATACGGAAAGTCTAATTTAGAAATATTTGAATAACTCAGCTGATTTGCAATTTAGCAGGACACGTATAATTATTTTTCAATAATATAAATGTAGTTTTTTGATGATATATTTTTCAGCCGAAAAATTATATTATCATAAATTACATTTTTATTAACGAAAATTTACTGTAATTTTGATAATTATATTAAATCTCCTATGATCACTGCATTAGGGTGGAAATTTGAGTTGCGTGGTAGTAAATCCACTTTGCATATTTTGAATTCTAGTAATTAAAATAAGATCATTTCATATTTAGTTAATGCAATTCTGAACAAAAATAAAGACATTTTTTATAGTGATCGTCATGTAATTTAATCAAGAGAAAAACATGTTAAAGCGATGCTTGATTAAACAATTCTCATACAATAGATAAATATAGTATTAAGATGCACATCGTGATGTTAAAGTGCAGAATTTCACCTTTCATTGCAATTCCTATAAACCATACGTCATATCGAAGATGTCAATTTGATGAAGACCTTTAGATGATTATAAACTTGACATTGGTCTCGTGATGAAATATGCAATAAATTGCAACCAAAACTTGCACCTAATTATTATAACGAATTGGGCAAGATAATGTGCAAATTCAGATCTGCAAAAACGGCCTGATGTTTATTATATTATTCAAAAATTCATTATATGTAATATTCAAATAAAGAAACATTTTTACAAATTCAAATAAGATTAGGCTTTCTGAGTGTGAAATATTTGGTAAACAACATTTCTGTTATCGCCCAAGAAAAAAAATAATTTAAAGCACAAAATTCATGTGTGAAATGAAAATAATGCATTAATGTAATAAAAATAATAAAAAATTTAAAAATTAAATAAAGTTATTTTTTAGATAAATACTAGAATTTTGGTTTAATATAATATGTCCAATTAGCCCTAGCCCTTACGGCTAATTGGACATATGGCTAATTAATCAATTGACATGTGGACAACAACTAAGATCAAAATTAGCCACCATGACTAGGGCTAATTATTTTTTATTGGACTTAAGGCTAGTAACAACACTGTTATCTATTATACTATGATCTAACTTGTTAATTTTGTATTACTAATCAAACCTTATGTTCATTACATGGAATTGTTTATGCATGTCACAGGAAATCCTATGACATGTCACACAGATATCCCGTAGGGTGTTCCAATGCGATATTATGCACATAATTAACTACTTTTTCACATTGCATATACTTCGTATAATTAAGAAAAAAAAGGCATAAAGCACATAAGTAAGATTTGATTGGTGGAAGAATGTGTTTTAATGATGTGAATTCTGAAAACTTCTGCAAAAAAGTTTGAAATATTCTGAAAAGTTGGTATAATTGACAAAATCTAATTAAAAAATGCATAATTCGCATTCATCGCATAATTGACCTTAGTGAAATCACATAATTTACCAATTGCATCACATATTCTAGAGACCCTAGATATTAGGGCATCCAGGATTATGCAAAAGCATAAAATGCGCATAATTTACCAAATTTTCGCATCGCATATACTTTGTATAATTCGACCAAAAAAAGCACTCAGATCATGTGGCGGTGGCTAAAATATGATTGGTTGATTTAAATTCATTTGTAACTTGATTGTAATTTGGTGGACAGAGTTATATGTTTAGTTGTTCTGTAAAGTTCTGATGTAGAAAATGAACCTAAATTACGAGCATGGTTGAGGTAAAATTTTCAGTAAGGGTCCAAAAAATTACAAAGAATAGAAACATTTATATAGTGTACAATAATAAAAAATTGCATAATCGATCGCATAAATTTAAATTTATTTATTTTACATCCATCGCATAATCAACCTCAGATCGCACGCATAATTATCCTCATTGTATTGCATAATCCTGGACACCCTACTAGACTAGATATTCTGTGACATGTCACATGGATATCCCATGAATGTTACATAGAAATCCCATCCATGATATATCACACAAAAAAGGCCCATTTCATTATGATCTTATTTCATTATGATTTGCCACAATAACTAACTATACAATTTATTAATATTATTATAATAGAAGCTTTTAAAATATATATAAGTTTATATATATACACGATGTGTATTGAGTCGCAAAGGTTTCTTATTAGAATAATAGCTGTATAATGTAAGATAGTATAGTGTAAGATGCTAGAAATTTGATTAAATATAAAAATAGATATGAAAATAGTTGTAGAATTAGTTGTAAATTAAAATATACAGATTATTGAGATTTTATATATAAATACTATTGAAAAATTAATAATCTTTTTAAATTATTAATAAATATATGCTTACTTATCCAACAAAAACATTGTGTGGCATTTATTTTGAGCTTTAACTAGAAATTTTAATTAAATTTCTTTTAATTTCGTTTCTTTTAATTTTATAAAAATTTATGATTTCTATTGGTTAACCGGCATGTGATATTTTTACATAATAAAAATTTACAGTTTTGATGGCTAAACTAATATGCATGATTGGGATCATCATTTCTTATTTGGGACAGTTCCCTTTTTGGGGGGTCGTCTAAAGCCATGTACCCACGTGATCAATTTTGTAGATCAATAATCACAATGTAATGATTGAGAACTCAAATGTTTTTATAATTTTGAACGAAGATATCTCTGCAAGCACCTAATAGAATTCGATAAATTTTTTTATTTTGATTCAACAAATTCATAGAATTAGAATAAAAAAATTTTCATCGAATTCTACTAGGTGGTTGCGGAGATATCTTCGTTCAAAATTCAAATAGTTTCGGCGCAGCTTTCAATTTAGTTAGACGTTTAAAACTTTGAACGAAGATATCTCTGCAACCACCTAGTATAATTCGATGAAATTTGTTTTATTTTGATTCTACAAATTCGTAGAATTAAAATAAAAAAATTTTTATCGAATTCTACTAGGTGGTTGCAGAGATATCTTCGTTCAAAATTCAAATAGTTTCGGCGCAGCTTCAATTTAGGCAGACGTTTAAAACTTTGAACGAAGATATCTCTGCAACCACCTAGTAGAATTCGATGAAAATTTTTTTATTTTGATTCTATAAATTTGTAGAATTAAAATAAAAAAATTTCATCGAATTCTACTAGGTGGTTGCAGAGATATCTTCATTCAAATTTCAAATAGTTTCGACGCAGCTTCAATTTAGATAGACGTTTAAAACTTTGAATGAAGATATCTCTGCAACCACCTAGTAGAATTTGATGAAATTTTTTTATTTTGATTCTACGAATTCGTAGAATTAAAATAAAAAAAAATTTATCGAATTCTACTAGGTGGTTGCAGAGATATCTTCGTTCAAAGTTTTAAACGTCCAACTAAATTGAAAGCTGCGCCGAAACTATTTGAACTTTGAACGAAGATATCTCTGCAACCACCTAGTAGAATTCAATGAAAATTTTTTTATTTTGATTCTACGAATTTGTAGAATCAAAATAAAAAAATTTTCATTGAATTCTACTAGGTGGTTGCAGAGATATCTTCGTTCAAAGTTTTAAACGTCCAACTAAATTGAAAGCTGCGCCGAAACTATTTGAACTTTGAACGAAGATATCTCTGCAACCACCTAGTAGAATTCAATGAAAATTTTTTTATTTTGATTCTACGAATTTGTAGAATCAAAATAAAAAAATTTTCATTGAATTCTACTAGGTGGTTGCAGAGATATCTTCGTTCAAAGTTTTAAACGTCCAACTAAATTGAAAGCTGCGCCGAAACTATTTGAACTTTGAACGAAGATATCTCTGCAACCACCTAGTAGAATTCAATGAAAATTTTTTTATTTTGATTCTACGAATTTGTAGAATCAAAATAAAAAAATTTTCATCGAATTCTACTAGGTGGTTGCAGAGATATCTTCGTTCAAAATTCAAATAGTTTCGGCGCAGCTTCAATTTAGGCAGACGTTTAAAACTTTGAACGAAGATATCTCTGCAACCACCTAGTAGAATTCGATGAAAATTTTTTTATTTTGATTCTACGAATTTGTAGAATCAAAATAAAAAAATTTTCATCGAATTCTACTAGGTGGTTGCAGAGATATCTTCGTTCAAAATTCAAATAGTTTCGGCGCAGCTTCAATTTAGGTAGACGTTTAAAACTTTGAACGAAGATATCTCTGCAACCACCTAGTAGAATTCGATGAAAATTTTTTTATTTTGATTCTACAAATTCGTAGAATTAAAATAAAAAAAATTCATCAAATTTTACTAGGTGGTTTCAGAGATATTTTCATTCAAAATTCAAATAGTTTCGGTGCAACTTCGATGATTTGAATAACCCTCGAAAATAATTATTGCTTATTTATTTTCATTTAATAAGATGACATATACATGCAAAAAAAACTTAATAGATAGGACTTCGAATTAATTATGTAATGCCAGCACGAGGTTCCTTTTTATTATCTATAATTATTTTACAATTTAATAATTGAATTCGCTAAAAAAAAAATTTTTTTTTAGTCCTTATCCAACCTAATTCTAATAAAACTATGCTTGATCAGATAATAATTCTAAATTTATTTTTTCCATTTCATTTGTGCAACTGTGTAAAGATCCCTTCGTGCATACTACATAACTAAAATAATAATTATTTATAATAAATAATAATCTATAAATTTGTTAAATTAAATACTTACCTCTAACGAATTTGACGATTTATTAGGACGGGATCGATGTGAGAATTTAACTCTCTAATAAAAGTATTTGTTTGTTCAGCATTTCCTTCTTCCTCGACCTTCCAGTACACATCGCGTACCCGTTCTATTAGCTCATTCACGGCCATTCATCTATTTTCTGCGGCTCTTTCTTTTTCAGACCTCTTTGGTTTATCAACTTCGACTAACTCTCGATGCTCATATATTTCAAACCCACTATCTTCGAACATTTGTTGAAATCTTACCCAAGCATTAGCATTTAATAGTTTATTAGTACCATAAATATGGTCATGAAAGATATGCTTGCAAGGTAGCAAGTAACGGCAAAAAAAAAGACACTGGCAATCTAACGATATCAAACCCGGAGGTTCTTTACCTTTCTCCAATCTTTTTTCAACGGCAAGAACCTCTTCAACAATCAGGATAGGGAAATTTGTGAATTTCATTGATAATTTCGTAATCAATTCCAATTGCAGATATTTTTTTAGTACGAAATTCGAAGGCTACGTATTCTGAATCGGATCTTTTTTTTGTATTGAGTGTGACAATTTTATTGCATGCGCCAATCAGACCATGATGAGAGGAAATCATTCGCTTTAATTCACTATGATACGATTCTAAAGGGTTGGTGGTGGTCGTTTGTAAGAGAAATGGGGAATGCTGGCGAGCCCAAAGAGCCCAACGGTGGGTATTTTTAAAATAATTTCGTTCTATATATTTTTTTATAGCGGGGACGGGGCAGTTGACAACTGCCTGTTTAATAACTTTCTCACAACCGATCATTGTCCGTTTATGCATGGTATAAATCATTTCATTCCAGGTTTTAACTTCATACACCTTATTTAACCAGGTTTGTATAACATGGACAGTGTAATAAAGAACATTACATTCTTGCTCGCCCGCTTGAAGACCCGGGAAAACTAGCTCGACAGCATTGGCTTCTGCATTACTTTGATCGATAAGAAAGTGTCGAGGCTTCCAACGGCATTCAAACTGTCTAATGATTTTTAATGCGTTTGCGATTGTATTAGAATCCTCGTTACTCACAAAAAAATGGGAACCCACGTCCCAACACCCATAATTATCGCGAATATACAAGGTGAATAGGTGCCAGTCATGTTTGTTGGTTTTGTGGGTGGAATCAAGAAGAGTAAGCCACCCAAAACGGCGAAGTTTTTCTAATTGGCTATTATGTGCGAAAACGAAACCACAGGTACATTGATCTATAATTTAAAAATGCTCAATCTGATAACCTTGGTTTTTTAAAAAAGAAACTGACTCTCGAATGTCCAACTCCAGTCTTGAACTACCAATAAGAGGGGCCTCCTGGGAACCTCGAACCTTATGTTGAATATTGCTAACCTCCTTGCGCCTTAATTCTTTCAGACTTTCTCTGAGACCTAACTTCTTGGTTCCATATTCTTTAACAGCATTAACTATTACTGGGGGAGGATAGTTTTTTATAGCCTCACGTTTGACTAAACCCGAGCTGCCTCTGATCGCTTAAGCCTTTCACTATCTTCTAGTGTATGCGCATGATTAGATGAATCTTTGTACCATTCAACCCGGACTTTTAGTTCTGTAACAAATCTAAATACTTTGATTTTGGCAGAACATAAATTCTCAGATCGAACCTTAGTTTTTCTGCACTTTTCTTCCAGTATTCCTTCTTGTCGTGTACTTGATTTGTAATGCTTGGTGAATCGACAGTTATAAGTCTGCTACGAGTTTCCATTTGTATGATTCTTGTAATTATATTGAACCCAAATGTTCGAAACCAAAGGCCACCAGTCGCTTTCAAACCCGTCTAGTGGAATTTCAACTGGTTGATTAATGTTAAAAAGAATGCTACGCTTCTGGTCAGGGGTTAAATTCATTTTATATTAGACGGGGTTTTTTATAAAGAAAAAAAAAATATATATATATAAATGGGTAAAAAATTTTTCAGCGAAGTTTTCAAAGAAAACCTTGTTTTTAAAGGCTTTTTTGAAAAAAAAAATTTAAAAATTTGAAGGCACGTTCATATGTAGATAGTCTTTTGGGTTTTCTTTTATTTTAAAAAAAAAATGGATAGTAAAAAGGAAGGCACGTTTGAATGTAGGTCCACTTTAATAAAGAAAAAAATGCATGTGTATTTAGTTTCAAATACGAAACTTCAACTTGCTTAAGGAAGAAAAAAAAATATGGTAATAATAATGCGGTCAGGAAAAACTACTTTGTGGGTGGGAAAAAAAAGGCTTGCTACAAAAAATGCATGCGTATATACACACGACATATTAGTATCATCAGATCGTATACGGTTAGTACCAGATACGTGATAATCACGTCCCTCAATAATCACATCACGTGGGTACATGGCTTTAGCCATCTCCCTTTTTGGTTTATTCTAGCAGGTGATACAAACCCAAAAGGAAATTCAACATAAAAAAATTAATAGTTATGCACCAAGACAGGTTATAAACTTGTTTTCTTGTATTTTCTCTTTTTACAGTTTTTTTCTTCACTTTGCTCACATGTTGGGCTGATTTGGGATAATCACATTTTATGTTCTCCGATTAGCTAATTTCCCTTTTTGAATTTGTATCACCCACACAAATAAGTGCACGCCTAAGGTATTTAAACACTCGTTTTCTTGTATTTTCTCTTTTTCATGTTTTTCTTATTACTTGCAAGTTTTTAAAATTGTTTACATAAATTATGTATATAATGTGCACAAGATTCACATACTTTTGGAATCAGATTTTATACACTGTAGAGAGCTACTATCAACAGTTTCACTTCCCCAAATTGAGTTTACTTGATTCAAGATTCGTGTACCTATGATTTTTGCTTTGGTGGTGTACCTGTATGATGCACCAGTAGAGAGGAAGGCCAAGCATGAAAAGATCAACCTACTCTAGAAATTAGATATGTAGTTCTTTTCTTCCTTAATATAGTAAAAAATTTTTGTATGATAAATAATTTCTAAGCCCAAGGGCATTAAAAATCTATAATTTCGACTAAATTGTTTATTCCTTAATATCTATAGCTTTGTCATAATTAAATTTATATAAATTTAAATATGCTGCAATAAATTATGTGCACAACTTCTAATTTTACTTATGATTTTGGTGCACTATTTAGCCCAAAAGTATGTGAATTCTGTGCACATTTTTAGCCAAAAATATGTGAAACTTTTTAAAAACATGTGCATATGAGCACATTGTGCTCATAGATTTTATACACTGGCTCTCTATACAAACAATACTTTGAAAATTTTAAATCTTGGCAAGAACAATATTTGTCGTGAAGGAGGTGTAACATTCATCTGCAGAAATAACACTTTAACTTCACTAAATCTTGAATTAAATTAGCTTGGTCCTGAAGGAGAAACAGTTCTAGTAGATGCACTTTTCCAGAATTCTACTATGACCATCTTAAATCTTAGCACAAATTCTATAAAATTTGAAGACTCTAGAGTAGAGGCAGTGCTCAAAAATTCTTCTTTGACTAGTCTCAATCTGAGCAGTACTATGATCGACAATAATGAAAAAACAATAGTTGCACACATTCTTTGTAAAAATAAGTCCTTGACTTATTTAAATCTTGAAAATAATAACTTGGCCCAAAGGATGGTGAAGCTTAAACCAGAATTTAAGTAGATGTTATAGCATTCTAGAAATAAAAATGTCCAAATGGAATTTCTCAGACATATATGATAGTAATATCTGGAAAAATTTTGCTATAAATCCTAATGATCCTATGCTATTTTTTAAAAATAATACACTTGATAGCCATATCAGCTTAGCTATGAATATCAACTGGTTTTAACTATTTGGTTATAAATTGAGGCATTGCTTTTTAATAAAGCCTTAAAACATCTTAATCTGCAAAATAATACAATAAGAATTGATAATAAAACTTTATTAGAAATTGAATTAAACATTCAAAGTTGATGTATCTAAATTTTGGAATAAATCAATTGACACCAAAAAATGGGAGGGCTATAGCAGTGCCATAACAAAGGCTCTCCAAACAAATACTACGTTGAATTTTTCAAGTTTTTCATTTCTTTCTTGTTTTGCTTTGCTGATGATCATTGTCAGGTGTCTTGGGATTCTGCTCCACTTTAGATGACCCTTACTATTATCTATGTGCTACTAGGGCTCTAGTTCTATGCTCATACTATAAAAATTATGATTTTATCAATTACAATTGTAATGATAGTGACTTCAGTATGAACAATTGTGCATATCAGTGCACAAATTTATGATCATTAGGAAATTATGTAATCATTAAGATTAATAATGATTATATACATAAATATATGGATATGATATTATGATAATAGTGATAATTTCAAATTTTTCATATGATAACATATAATAAATTTTTTTGAAATAAACACTTTCTGTGCAGTTTCCGTGTAGTGATTATGAAACCATATAAAATTTCGTATTTATGCATATATTTTTATGTAACAATTTTTATAGGCAGTTATTTGAAAATTCAATGTTCAATAACAGTTGATAAAATTGCTAGACTCAAGTAACATATAATATAAAATCAAAAAATTAATACTATATGATTTTTTTTTAATTGGGAGAAGCTTTCAAAAAAGAAATATTGCTATATGCTTAAAGAGATAAATTAAAAATGATATCAAATAAAATTATACTTTTATATTATAAATAAACTAGCTAGATTATTACATATAAGAACAAAACCTGTAGATATTATGCATTTATAAAACATATTTTGCAAATAATTTACAATTTAGCTTATAAATCTTACAAGTATAAACTTATTGAGAACATATTCTACTATTTATTTACCACAAAATTTCTTTATGATATATAACCTGCTAAAATTGATCAGATTAAAATTTATTAAGTAGCGAAACTATAATATAAAGAAAAAATATACTTTTTTAAAAGTACACTAGAAATTTTATCGTAGCTTCAAAGAGTTTCCAATGTCTCATTTAGAGATGCTAGTGAAATTAATTTCACTAATTTAACTAATTCAACATCAATTTCACTATTTCAATTTTATTTCACTAGCATTTTTAGTCTTATCCCTTCGTATATTAAGGAGTTGCAGGCAAATTTGTCTGCAAAAAGTTATATAAAATTTTTAAAAAAATTTTTTTATAAAACTTTAATTAATTTTTTAATATAGTATTCTTTTAAATTTATATTTTGTTTTTGAATGATAAATTTTTATAAATAACTATATTTTATATAAATTTATACAAGTTAAAATTATCAATTGTTATAAAATTAAGAACATAATTTAAGTTTTAAATTTTAAAAATTTTTTAAATAAATTAAGTCCCCAAATTAACATTATAATCTTTATTTTAAGTTTACTAAATAACATTTTTCAAAAAAAATTGGTTAAAGTTGGTTTAATGTATTATATTTATGTATATTAAAATTATTATTATTATATTAAAAATATTAAATATTTAATAACTTTTGATCTACTGATCTGTTTTGGATGCGATTCTAATGAATCTAAAATCATTAAAATCCAATTACAGGATCCTAAGATCGATAAAGATTTGTAACATAAATAAACCATTATCGATCTTAGGATCCTGTGATCAAATTTTAGCGAATTTAGATTCATTAGAATCGTCTCATTTAGACGATCATTTTGGTAGTTAAATCATCCAAAACGGTTCAGTAGATCAAAAGTTATTCACTGTTGTAAATTTTAAAATTTTTGATATAATTTTATATATAGGTGAAAATATAATTTTTAGTTAGTAAAAATTTTTAATATGACAAATTTAAATTAATATTTTGCCAAAGTATTGTATAAAGCTAACTGAATTATTTTAAATATTTTTTAGGGGTCTTTTTCATATCTACTTTTTTAGCAATTATGCAAAAACTAAAATTTGCAGGCAAATTTGCCTGCATAACACACGAAGGGATTAATATAATAAAATGTATGTTATACTTTGGCAATTAAATTTTTATTGAAAAAATATTTTGCTCAATCAAACACGCTTATTAATAAAATAAGTAAGGTATGACATGTAATTAAAGAAAAACTTTTTAAGTAGAGTGCGAATTTGTTGATTCGGTCAACAAACTTTTTGCATTAAATCATATTTTTTGCTATTAGATTATCAAAACTAGGACCCCGAAATATACATAGATAGGTCAGGTATGAGTTTGCTTATTTTTGAGATTTTTATCAGATCTTTTCTATTTATAGTGGTCAGTTAAAGCAGAGAGAATTTTGAAAAATTATCTAATTTAACATTTATTTAGATTAGAGATAGGGTTAGGATTGGTTGTATTATATTTAGAAGGGCCTATAGGTAAAATTGCTTTCTTGACATTTTTTATTAATGTACCAAAGTAGGTTTAAACTACCATTTCTTGTATTTTTTGCATTTTCTCTTTTTTTACTTGTTTTGTTTTCTTCGGGATAATCCAGGTCAGTCAAAATTTCGCAATTTGATTGGTCGATTATTTGTCGATCATCAAAAATTCCCTCCACTTTAATCTAGCCCTATTTATAGTAATTTTTTGCTTATTTTGATGTTTTTACTGCAGATTTTTCCTTTTTTAGTAACCCTAGAATTAATCTGATCTATTTATGTATATTTTGGGGTCCTTCAAAACTTATAATTAAAGCTATTCAATTTTGACTACTTCACTTTAACTAATTTGTTTATGCAGTGTAACTTTTTTACTATTTATATTTTGTGGTGTATTCATTTTTTACTGTTTATCATATTTTGCATCAGTTTTGTACATATGATTAGCAGCCAAAATTTTCTCTTAATCTATAAAAGGAAATTTTTTCACCCACTATTTTTTTATATATTATATAGAGTAAATCTATGAACCATCCCCATAGGTTTTGTTAAATACCATCCCTTCTAAAATAAAAAAATTTAAAAGTTTGAGCGAAGATATCTTGACAACCATCTAACTAAATTCAATGGACTTTTTTTATTTGAATTCTATGCATTCATAGAATTCAAATAAAAAAAAGTTCATTGAATTTAGTCAGATAGTTGTCAAGATATCTTCGCACAAAGTTAGAGAAAAATCAAAACGTCTATCAAAATAAAAGCTGCGCCAAGATTTTTTTAAAAATTTGAGCAAAGATATTGTCACGAGTTTGTAACCAGAATAGCGTGCTTATAGATTTATTTATTTATTATTTTTATTATTTGTTTCTTTAAATGATCTTCGCGTGAGGGCATGTGTGCAATTTCGTAAAAATATTGCCAACAATATTGTGAACAATCTTATGAACGATATTTTGAGCAATATTGTAAACGATCTTGTGAACATTATGGTAAGTAAAGTTGAGAGTGAAATTTGTGGAATATTGAAGGAATAAAATGATATAGCGCAGTAGTCTAGTACTTTAAAAATGTATATAAGGCCTGACTTTTCACCTTAATAAGACTTCGATGTCTTTAAAAATGAGTTTTAATTAAGAATCGATTTCTCAATTGATATATTGATATTTATATAACGTATTTATTGTTTTTACTATATTTTTTTATATACTCTTAAATTTATTTATTTTATCTTCGTTCTATTTTATTATCACCTGATCTATTAAAGTAAACTTCCTACCCTTAATTTGTCGCTCTTAAACCTTCTTACTATTACTCCTGCATCGTTTAACCTTACATTAAGTACATAACGCATATAAAATTTAATAATATTTAAACTGATCTGATAATGGAACCCCAGTTTGGTTTAATTTATTTATACTCGTGATTGATTCCAGTTCAGCTATTTCGTGACTTTATATCACGTGTTCCATTGCTGTGAACATTATACTAACCCGTAAGCTTACTATTAGAGCTAAATCGAACGTTACTAGACAATCACTCTTCTAATTAATAGTAACATTTGGTGCCAATTTTGTGGAAAACCTGTGTACTCGAATGCGAAAATATATATGCTATGGCAAATAACCCTTTGCATAATTTAGCAAATCAAATTGCCACTTTAGTACAGCAAATACAAGCAGCTATAGCTCTACAAATTAATGTCACTAATAATCCTCGAGAACTCAATACTATATCTTATCCTGAGTTTCATGGAGGAGAACAAGATCCAATAACTTGGTTAGAAGATATTGATAAGGCCTTTGAAGCTAATTTTATATCTCCTCTTCGGAAGATCGATGTAATAATCCCAATGCTTAAAGGTCCTGCTGCGATTTGGTGGGTTGTAAGGAGAAACCAACCTATTATTGATAGATGGCGTGACCCTCTGGTACCCCAACAAAGTTTTGTTACTCATTTCATTGCTAAGTTTCGAACCCCTGAATTGAAAGGGAAGTTGTTTGCCCAATTGACCCAAAGGAAGCAGTTGCCTGGAGAAACTGTAGATAATTATCATACTGGCATAGAAGAAATGATTTGACGAGTAGAATCTGGAGGTCATCAATATCCTGATACTGCTAAAGCTCAGATGTTTATAAATGGGTTACGGCCTGAGCATTCTATGGCAGTGTCTCCATTAACTCCATATAATCTTGAAGAAGCTTATATTAAAGCCAAAGTATTTGAGAGTGCTTACAAAAATAATCCACCTATGCCACCCTCTTAGGCCACCCAATAAGTTATCCTCCTTATGGGTTTCAAGGTATAGTAGGAACAGCTCCCTTCACAAATACTAACTTAGGTGGAACTGAAGTAGCTCTTAATAAATTAACTGAAGCCATTAACAAAATGATGACCCAAATGCAAGACCAGAGAAGACCCTTTCGACTTCAACAATCTGGATCTCTACCAAATCAAAATTTGGGAATAATATGTTATAATTGTGGTCACCCTGAACATTTATCTCGCCAGTGCCCTAACCCAAGAGCCCCTATTAATAATGCACCTATGGCTCAAACTTCTTCTGTTCAAAACCCACCAGTTGTTAATAATAGTGGTGCTACTTCTCAGGATATGCTTCAAGCTCTATTAGCCTTATTAAATACTTCAAATTTGGCAAATTCCCAAATGACCAATCTTCTTATTTGGGTATACCAGAAGATGATAAAACTCTATTTCTTCCAGCTGAGCATCATGTACGCCAAAAGCCTATAACTAGTACTGCAATTCTTCAAAAAAGTAAGAATGGTCAAGTTCAAGATTCTTCTTCCGGATTAGTTAAGACAGAAGGAGTTATAAATCCTGATGCAGAGATGACAGAAAGACTGAACCAGATCATGAAGAGCAGTCTGATCCAGAACCTAGTAAAAAGAATGGCCAGAAGGCACCACCCAAGCAAGCCCTGCTCCAAAGAGAAAGAATATAGAAGAAGATCTTCCCCAAATCTTTTCTTTGGTTACTCCGTATTCAATAGTTGCAGATATAAGGGATAAAGCTGCTAATATTACATATGGTCAATTGTTGAGAGCTGCATCTAACATGAGACAAGAATTAGCTCGATCCTTACAAAAGAAAAGAGCTATTATTAGAAGGAAGGTCCAGGTCAATGTTAACATGCATCCAACATTAAAGTCCACTGCCTTGTATTGTGATACTATTGTTCATGGCAAAAATATTCCTCTTATTGTTGATAGTGGTTCTTCGGGAAGTATAGTAGCCTCTCACTTGCTAAATGATTTAGGGATAAGAATTGAGAGACCTTCAGTAGTAAATATGATTAATATACATGGAGAAAGTAAACGAGCTATTGGGGAAATTTCTAACTTCCCTTTTTGTATTGGAGGAGTTGAAATTCCTATTGATGTTATAGTAACTGATGCCAACTCTTATTGTGCTATAGTTGGAAATAATTGGCTTGCAAAAGTGAATGCAACTATTGACTAGAATTCATCTGAAATGGCAGCTCTTTGGAATAATAAAGAAATTACTATTCCTGTTGAATTTAGAAAAATGTCAAGGTCCCCATTAGAAAAAGAACAATTAGTAGTAATTAAAGAACTTGAAGAAAAAGATGAAGGTAATAAAGAAGATTCTGATAAAGAGTATGAAGAAGAAGAATTAGAAGAACAGATATTTGCCTACTCAGAAGTTGTTACAGAAGAAATAGCAGAAAAGGATGAAGTTTTTAGAAGATGGAACTATAATAGTAGTACAGTTAAGGATATTAGGAGTAATAAGAAAAAGGAACAAGACCATAGGTTGTGGTCTGTGAACTATTTAAATTCAGAGGAAGATATAACTATCTCTGATCTTCTTGATTATTATTATGAAAATGAAATACAGATCCATAAAGTATACAAGATTGGAAGTTTAGATAATGTTCAGCAAAGTAAATTGAAGTTGCTATTAAATGAATATAAAGACATTTGTGCTCAAAGTCTTAATGAATTGGGTAGAAGTAATATTATTCAGCATCAAATTCCTACACAAGATGTTTGGCCTATTCGGCAACACCCATATTGTTACTCTCCAGCTGAAAAAGAATTTTTAAAAAATGAAATAGAGGCCATGTTAGCTGAAAATATTATTAGACCTTCTAGCAGCCCATGGACGTCTCCTGTGGTATTAGTAAAACAAAAAGCCAGAAAAATGCATCTTTGTATTAACTATAGAAAACTAAATGCTGTAACTATTAGAGATAATTACCCTCTGCCCTGGGTAGATGAACTTTTGGATCCATTAAATGGCTCTTCATGGTTTACTTCTTTAGACCTTGCTAGTGGATATTGGCAGATTGAAATGTTGGAAAAGGATAAACCAAAAACTGCTTTTATTTCTCCACAAGGCATTTTTGAATTCAATGTTATGCCTTTCGGTCTAATGAATGCCCCAGCAACCTTTCAAAGATTGATGGACCAAATCTTTAGAGATATTATTGGAAGGTTTGTTATTATATACATTGATGATCTAAATGTTTATTCTAATTCCTTTGATGAACATATTGAACACCTTTGGGAAGTCTTAAAAAGATTACAGAAAGCTGGGTTAAAGCTCAAGCCCCAAAAATGCTTTTTTGCTAAACAAGAACTAAAGTTCCTTGGGTACGTTGTTAGTGCGCGAGGAATATCAACTGCCAAGATAAAGCTCGAGCTGTACAAGAATTCCCAATACCAAAGAAATTAAGACAATTATGTGGATTCCTAGGTTTAGTATCTTACTACCGACGGTTTATTCCTGGCTTCACAAATATTGCTGGGCCCTTGAATGCTTTGTTGAAAAAGAATGTAACTTATCAATGGACCATCAAGCAGCAGAAAGCATTTGAGGAACTCAAAAAGAAATTAGTAGTTGCTCCTATATTGGCCTATCCAAATTTTGCAAACCCCTTTATTCTTTAACAGATGCATCAGATTTAGCCTTAGGAGCTATTCTTTCTCAATTGGATAAAGATGGTAGAGAAAGGGTAGTTGCCTATGCAAGTTGTTCCCTAACTTCAGCTGAAAAAAATTATGTAGTTACTGAAAAGGAATGTCTTGCTGTTGTATAGGCTGTATTATATTTTTGACTATACCTTCATAAAGTTCACTTTACACTCTATACTAATCATTCAGCATTAAAGTCACTATTCTCTCACTGGTTGCTTCAAAATAGACTGGCCAGGTGGATCCTGATCTTGCAGGAGTATTCGTTTACTACAATTCACAAGTCCGGAAAATTACACCTTAACACTGATAGTTTATCGCGACTCTAGGACATTAAGCCAAAAAGGCTATAAAAAAAAATCTTAAAAATTTCTCTATTGCCATACCCACGCCACTTTCAGATAATCTATTTTTAACTTGACAAACAATATGAACCTAGATATATATAAAATTTTTATATAATATCTTAGCTAGTCTAAGGTACCTCGTGAGTATAGTGAAAAAAGTTTAAAACACAAAACTCGATATTACTTTGTTAGGAATAACTTGTTATATAAGACTAATCAAAGTAATCCTGAGAGACCTCTACGAGTTTTAAGACCTTATGAAATAAAGCCTATATAACATGCTATGCATGCTGACCCGTTAGCAGGACATTTCGGAAAGGAAGGAACCTATCAGTGACTAATGACCAGACATCAGGGAAGTTTTTATAGTGCAGATCTGCGCAGATTTTTAAAAAAAACAATTAACAAAAATTAATGCAGTTCTGCGACCCTGCCGGTGATCAATAAAGAAATTTTTTTATTTTCTGCACAGATTTAATTTTCTGTGCAGATCTTTAACAATTAACAATTCAATAATCTGCACAGATCTTTAACAATTAACAATTCAGTAATCTGCGCAGGTTGTAAAAAATAAAAAAAGAATAATAAAAAATTACTATATGCTCGCCTAAATATTAAATGCTAACCGAATGAAATGCTAACTGATTTTTCATATATTAAAACAATAAATTCAAATATTCATATATTTTAACAATTTATTTATTACAAAATACAAAAAAAAATTAAAAAAAAAATACAAAAATAAATACAAATTACAAAACTCTTTCCAATGATCTCTTGTACACAAAAATTCTAGGAAAGAAAAACAGTAAAATAGAAAATTTTTACCTAAATAAATTTGTACACAGCCCTACGGGCACTTGAGAACCTTATAAAAACATAGAATAAAGCAAAATTAAGAGCAAAAAAGAAAAAACAGTCAATGTAGACACACTACACGCTATCAAAACAGTCCTCTCTTTGGGAGGAAAAGTACACAAGAGGCGTCTCAAAACAGAGCACCGACTACTCAACACCACTTTTCACCAAATGGAGCCTAATAGTGAACCACAACACACAGTTGACCCACACTCTCAAGACCAACCCCTAACAAAAAAACTCCGCTCACTCGACCCAAACGACACAATTCTCAATAAGGGCAGTGTCATTAATCACCTGATTATTTTTTATCAGAAGGCCTACCCCCTCCCTCTTCCTTAATATATAAATAGTCAGGTTCTTATATATAATTTAACTTTTTTTACCCCCCTCCCCCCTAAAAAAATCAACTGATTTTTGTTACTCCCCTAATGAAAAAAGTGGCCAACTCAGCTTACCCCGTAAGATTCATCAATGACATCATCACATCAGGAATCTACACAATCATGCATAGATCAAAACAATAAACCAGTTTTGGACGAGAACAATGCAGAACCCAGCACCCAGATCTCCCAGGATTACCCGCCCCATAAAATCGAGTTACATGACTCTCAGAGCACCGGACTACAATCTTCCCATAGTGAAACCCAAGCCTCAACAATGATATTCGATGACAAGGATTTCTTTGACATAACTGACGATGGTCAAATAATCATGCATACTGACTCCAACACTGAAGCTCATACAAAATCTGCCACAATGATGGTTCCAACAAATAACAGTTTTACACGCAGTCAAGACGAGGACGTAGACATGGACTGCAAATCGGACCACATAGTAGAATTAACATCAACCCGACCCAAAACCCTAATCTACAGTCAGGCTGTCAGACGAACCCGACCCCCGACCCAGAGTCACAAGAATTAGTAACCTTATTGACTAATGCCGTCGAAGAAGCATTACAAAAAACAAAAGTCTGGCCCTTCGATACAACCACATGGAACCCCGACAAAATACTGAACGCACTCAAAGACAAGACTGAACTTATGAAGCTCTTTAATGATAAAATCTCCTCCCGGCCTACACAGTGCAACATCCCCCCAGCAATCGGGCTAAAGTTCAAACACCGGGATAAGCCTTCTTTCGCACATTTACTAGAGACAAAAAGAGTAAGCTGGTATACCAGATCAAATACGAAGAAAGCTTTAACAAAGCCCTAAGAAACTACAAAAGACAACAAAATGTGATCATAACTAATAAAACCAACAGAGACCAGATTTACACAATGCTCAAGAAAAAACTGGTCGCCAATTATATCTCTAATCTGAACTTCATCATAACAAATCCGCACCAGATCACTGCTACAATATACTATTATTCAAAATTTGCTCAAACAGAAGACTTGGTACCTTTCTAATTAATGCGGAAGCTTCTCGGAGAAGCCTTATCTGATAACCTTGAACCACTACCAGACAACACTGACTTAATCCCTGAACATATCACAGAATTTTTGCCGTTTACTCTACCCCTCACTGAGTATAGACATACGAGAGCAGTTGTAGCATCTCTTAGAAAAATCTATTCCTTTCCATATCTCCCTAGCTCTTACTTCACAGACAACAAATCACCTCTCCCCTACGAACCTGCAGACCTACACAGTGCTGTCCGAAACCTTTTTCTGATTACTGACTATGATGATTTAGCTCGTCTTTCTGAGTACAGAGCACAACTAAAAGAATACTACCATTTTGACTGTATTCCATAGCAGTATTTT
Organism: Gigaspora rosea; assembly: GCA_003550325.1. Classification (NCBI taxonomy): domain Eukaryota; kingdom Fungi; phylum Glomeromycota; class Glomeromycetes; order Diversisporales; family Gigasporaceae; genus Gigaspora; species Gigaspora rosea. Next base: position 309,155 of record QKWP01000293.1, on the reverse strand, counting down.
GACTACCCACACCTGAACCCAAAGACTCGCTGCCACTCACCCGCAAGAACTACACAGAATTTATGCTGTCTGTTTCCAATAAATCCAATGCTCTCCCTGCAGGACTTTAAGAGCATGATAGATCTGCTACGAGAGAAATACGAATTTGGAAGACTACCAAATGACTACATAATTGCGAAACCTCCACTACCAACCGACCCCACAAAAATCAAGACAGAGCTAACCTACATATATCCTATCACTGACAAACAACTCGCAAGAACCTTTATTCAAGAAATCAGACACAAATATAAATTCAAAATCCCCCTTCCCTCTAACATAATGACTGTAAACCCGACAGATAAACCTGAACTTCCTACTAAGGTTGAGGACATCAAAGAATACCAGTTTACTATTCCAATAACTACACTCGGACAACTAGTGGACACATTACGACTACTGTGCGAGATCTACTATTTCGACAAACTACCTAAAGAATGGATTGAGATCACACCGAAGGAACCTACTCCTGACAATCACACCAAGCATAACTTACCCCCAACCTAGAAAAACTTACAACATATATAACCAACAACATTCTAGCTATATCTACCCAAGTCCCCATATCCAACTATGATTCAGATCCCAAAGTTATCAATAAAATCCAAGAACATTTCACGTTACCCTTATCCCGAACTACCTAATCAATCTCTCTGATCTCTCACATCTGGAATGGGTCATTTTTGATGACTCTTTATCATGAGCGACTACATTAATACATGTGATCACACCTGCACAGACGGGACCACCAATAACCCAAATAACAAAATCAACACTCCTTATTCAACAGACAGTACAAACTTAAACCCGCCTCCCACTATTCATACTCAGCATACATCCAAAATGACTATTCACAATCTACCATATCTCAATATAGCTACCCATAATGTTCAGGGCATCAACAACAATCTAAAGCTAAAGATCTGGCTTGAACACTGTAAAGAAAAAGACCTTCATATCGTATCAATAACAGAAACCAAACTAGCCCATTCCAATGAAAAGAACCTCAGCCCATCCAACCCCATATATCTAATTTACACCTCAAATTGCGATGAAAACACGGTGAAAAAACAGGAATCTAGCATAGGAACAGCTATCGCAATACAACCCTTCCTGCAACCATATATACATGATATTCGCATCCTTCCCAGAACCACCATAATGTTGGACTTTTTCTTTCCACACCACAATAGGACCCGCATTATATCAGTCGACCTTCCCTCCAACAATCCTCAACTCTCTCTAAATACGCAGGCATCGGTATCTGACTGGATCACACAAGTTAAAGCAAAATCAATAAAAATCATAGTTCTGGGAGACTCAACGTCAACATCTCCTCCCCTAAAACTCGGGCGTCCTCAATTCTACACTTCATGAACAATATCCACATGTCTAGCATGATAAATTACTTCAATATTACTCAACCTACCTGGTCTAGGTCAATCTCACACAGCCAAATCGATGACATCTGGGTTACATCCGATATTATTGCCCACTGCTCGAACATTACAATTACAGACCCAACCGGGATCACTGATAGTAACCATATGATACTACATACCAAATGGCTTCTACCTCACACATTTCCAATATACAGAAAACTCAGAACCTCCAGAAAAACCTTTACCACAAAATGACAGAGGATTCATGGGCAGATTTCGCCTCCTACATTAGCAACTGCATGACAGAACTTAACTTGAACCATAACACTCCAATAACGGACGAAGGGGTACTAAATAAACAATGGCACAAATGGAACATGGCTGTAAAAGAAGCAGTGAATAAGTTCATCCCTACTTCTAAATCTGCACCCAGAAAATTCTATGCTTTTAACCTCAAAGCCACAAAACTCCACCAGGCCCTTAAGATTGCCAACAAGATCAAAAGATTAACTCTTACAGACCCAACTCCAAGATCGTTAGTGGCTATAGCCGAAGATATAAATGAAAAAATGAAGCAAATTGATGACTTGACCAAATATCCTATCTCTCAACTTAGTGAACAGAATCTGCAATCACATGCATTTTCACAAACCAAAACATTAATCGCAGAATTACACTCCATAAAGCTCGAAATCTAGAAAATAATACAGAACATAGAGAACGTATAAATTACTATATCAAACGAAGGTACCAAAACTTCACTGACCATAATACCACAATGATAGACAGCATCCTAAGAAGACACAGACAGAGTATCCATTCCCAATATCTGCCTTTCAGATGCCGTTATAATGGAACCAACTGAAATCAAAGACAAAGCAAAGCAGCACTTTGCCCAATAAACTAAACCTAACCCAACCAACAATGAGCACTGGGAAGCATGGGTAGACCACGATGAACCACTATCACACGTATTCTCGGAATGGTACTCGCCCCTCAGCCCACCTATTAGCAAGGAAGAATTAGTAGTAAACAATCATCAACTCCCCCTTGCAAAAAGTCACTGGCCCGCAAGGCATCTCAAATGAAATGCTAAGACAACTACCTCCTCACGCTATTGACATCCTATTAGATATCTTTAATGCATGCATCAGTCTAGGCACTATCCCAAAAGCATGAAAACATAGTCTAATTTACCCCATCTCCAAAAAACAAAAATTCGAAGACGTGCTAAACCAAACACACCCAATTACTCTAATTGAGCACACCCGAAAAATCTTCACAAAAATTCTAACTAACTGACTTAACCAAATCCTATTAAGATATCCTATACTATCCCCCTCCAATTATGTCACCCTACCCTACACATCAACTGCCCAGCCTATTCAACACCTCACAAACATACTTGAAGACGCATACACAAACAATAAAGAATTTTGGATACTGTCGCAGGACATGTCCAAAGCATACGATTCTGTGCATCTCTCTTTGCTCTACAAAGCCCTCCTTAGAATTAAATGCCCTGAACATTATGCTTCGCTCATCACAGACTTATTCCTAAAAAGAAAAAATAGAGTTATTACTGAGTATGGGCTCACAGCTCCCTACCTGGTGGGCGATGGTATCGACCAGAGTGAAACCATCACCCCCTCCTATGCCGCATATACTACGACCCTCTTCTACACAGAATTACAAAAGAAAACAAAGGTTACCAAATATATACTAACAGTAAAACACAAAGCTGGCCTAGCAAAATCTGTTCCTAATTCCTTTCTTTACTATCACCACATATATGCCTTAAAGCAAACCAAACAAATCCAATCNGTCTAGCCTACATGGACGATACTACATGGGTAGTACACTCCAAAGCAGACCTAGAGAAAATCATTACCACTGCTACCTCTTTCTACGACCTAACTAACATTAAAGTTAACCCGACGAAATCCACGCTAGCAACAAACTCACCTGATCAGAATGCACACATAATCTTTCGGGACACACCGATATGCAATATAGATAAAACTGAAGCCTTCAGGTTCTTAGGATGTAGGTTCACTAGAACACCAAAGCACCATCCAATCCACAAGATCATTACAAAAGAAGCCCTAGCAGACATACAAAAAATGCAACACGCCAAGATCACTGAAAAACAGACAATATACATCATCAATAAAGTACTGTTAATGAGGCTAGGGTACCGAGTCCAAAATACCCTTCTCCCCAGTACCTTTGCGAGAAGATTACTACCAAATATACACTAAAGGTAAAACACAAAGCCGGCCTTGCCAAATCTGTTCCTAACTCCTTTCTCTACTATCACCGCATATATACCCTGAAGCAAACCAAACAAATCCAATCACTTCAACATATCTCTCTCTTTACCAAAGCACTAAACCACTCTAATTTCCCTACTTCCCCACTCAAGATACGCCTGCAACAACTACAAAATGCCGCATGTACCAACCAATCTATTCTTTCACAACCACCAGTATTTCCGACAAAAGAGAACAAAACTACTACGGCCCAAATTATCCACACTTTATATGACTTGGACATACAAATTACAAACGCAAATCACTCCTGGCCATCCCCACAAAACATTCGAGGCACCTCCATCAACACCATCATAATTAACGCCCCAAACCACTCATACCTCAGAACTAAGCTCAACCAGCATAACATTGGATACATAGAACAATTCCTGAGTTATGATTGCAACGAAGTTATTGACTGGCAAACTATACTACACAATCTTCAGAAAATTCTACGTGGAAGACAACCTCTATGGTTCAGGCAAATTCACGACCTACTAACCGACCACACCCACCCTGTTTCCAGCCTCACAATGCCCAACCCCTTCTTAATACCCAAGGTCAATAATACGAAAAAACAATGGGTAATCACCTACAGCGGCTATATAGGAAAAATAAGTAATATAACAAACAATACTGCCAGAATGAGCCATTGGCAATTCAACAAACAAACTAAACAACTCACCAGATACTATAGCTGTAACATAAAGTCCATAAAAGACAAATCCATAAAGTGCTTTTTTACATTAGATATCAGGGGGCTAATTCCAACAGAGGTCGATTCCTCATTTACGATTAGAGCTCACTTACCTAGCATAAAACTTGCAATTAAACACTGAAACCCCTTACCCAAGACTACCTCCAACTACACATGGTTATCTACATCTGACCAAACTACTCTCAAACTTGTTAACATGTTCTCCAACATCAACTTAAATCTATGGAACTCATACCTACAACAGACCAAACTCAATAAAGACCGTGAACCTGTAAAAATAGAAATAGTTAACACTAACACCCTTGCTAAATCCATCCCTACCCCTCAGCTATAATCAGCATCAGCAACCCACAGACAGTACTACATATTCACAATGAATCTTGGCCATCACCGCTCAAAGCTGCGCTTACAGCAACGGCTGCAGCGATGACAGTAATCACACGTCACCAACAGACCGAAATCTCAACAAACTCCAAACACCTAAAAAATGTACTCAACATGATTATCTCCACCCCAACCAGGAGAATATACACTATGAATCATGCTTCACTCCTACTAGCAATTAAAACTATCATTACTACAAAAGAAATAAGATTGACCGTCAACTACAAGGAAACCTGATCATATCAGATCCACCAGAATCCACCCACTCGGAGCTTGCGGTTCAGCATATTGGTAACTCTTATACGGTTCAGTTTCTCACATACAACATCCCATACACACCAAGACGGTTCCTACAACACCTGTTCAATGCCACTACAATCGCACAATGGCATTCACAACACAGGACTACAGAATGGAGCAACCCACGACTTCAAATCAACTGGACCTATACATGCTCACTAATATCATACGTTTGCAAACCTCTATCCCTCCAAATGGACCCAAATAAGTCTGCCCTCAAGACTTTCAAAGTCAAATTACAATCTAACAAATTACGAAACCTCCTGAACCTACACTACCGAGATCCGTCCAAATATCCTGACCCAAGGTGCCCAAGGAATGGGAAGATAGCACCCATTGGATCACATGCCCGAGCAATGACCTATCTATTACCGAGATAATCAAACAAATCATACGCAAAATCTGTGCTAAGCACAACCTAAATAACATTAATACCCAGCCCTTCATCGACAACTTTACACACCTACACCTTTTATACAACAAATGTCTACCCATCGGTCTAATCACGACAAAAAATTGCTTCCCTTCCACAAACCCAAAAACCCAAGCCTCACTCACTCCTCAACTCCACCACAAAATTATCAAGAATTTACACAAAATCTGGAAGCTCAGCAGACCAAGATTACCGTCTCATCCACCTCTAACAAACTTATCCCTATTTCTCAATCTGCTCCTAGCAATAACACCCTTACACTCAAAGAATTTAAATATAGACTCTGGACTCACAACTTTATAGCATACAATACCTCCCCTACCACCATAGCATACATAACCTAGTTAGGTCTGTGACCTTCCTTAGTTAAGTCTAGGTCAGAAGGAAATTAGCTTTACCCTCCCCCTTCCCGAAATTAATATACTATATTATGGAATTCCTGTAATATCTACTTTAATAATAATAAAGGAAATGAGGACAGACCTCACTTATAAAAATAAATAAAAAAAAAATAAAAAATAAAAAAATAAATACAAATTACAATATAAACCCGATTCCAACTATCATTCTACATCCCAACTATTGTACCATGTCCCAATATTCTGACTATCATACTAAATCCTATGCTAACTATTATGCTATGCTATGCCCCATACTAACTATCATGCTACTAACTATCATGCTACATCCTATACTATCACATTACATTCCGTAATAACAATCGTACTACGTTCATTCTAAAGAAAAAAGAACCATTAGTAATATATTAAAAAAATAAAAGCAAACTATCATAAACCAGATACTAACTATCGTGCTCTGTCTGTTCTAACTATGTGCTACGTTCTGTACTATGTTCATTTCATTCTAAAGAGAAAAAAACGTTAGTACTGTAATAAAAAAAAAGAATACTATCATATACTAATACTAGCCTTATGTTCATCCTTTTCAACTCCAATTCCATGACGATAACAATATCCAACACTATTTTTTTTACTCGCGTTTCACATCTCTGCAGATTTTTGATACCTACTCTGTTATTCTACTATCGTGTTACATTCCGTACTATATTCGTTCTAAAGAAAAAAAAGAAACGTTAGTACTGTAAAAAAAAAAAAAGAACGAAGAAATTACAATACCTTATACAGTACCAGAAGACACGAATGCACACCAACAACGGCACCAATCACGGCTCCAACGGATTCCTTATCTACATTCTTAGCGTCCAATTTCAGTACAAGCTTTTCTTTTTTAACTTTTAGGGTTGGGATTTCTAAAGCATTTTCTTCTTGTAAATAATATTGTCGACGAGAAAAGCTACAATAAAATAGAGAACAAGAATAAATATTAGTAAAAAAAAAAAGAAAAAAAAAATTGAATTATACTTATCTTTGTACTGCTCGTGCAACTGATCACTGTCGCCTATTTAAATACAGTACTGCAGTACCAATATAAAAAATCGATAATTAAAATAAATAAATTAATATCATAATAAGTAAAAATAAAAAAATATTTAAAATAAAATAAAATGTACCGTAGTGTATATAAAAAATATTTAAATTATTAATAAAAAATAAATATAATGTACATAAAAAATTTAACTGTTAACAAAAAAAAACTTAACTTATAGTGATCTTACCGATGATAAATAAAAAAAAATTATTAAAATAAAAAAAAATTTAAAAAAAAATTTAAATAAAAAAAATTATTTTAAAAAAAAATAATAAATAAAACAAAAACGTAACCGTTTAAAAAAAAATATAAAAAAA
>QKWP01000293.1:253212-301740 GCA_003550325.1 Gigaspora rosea | reverse complement strand
AAAAAAAAAAATACTAATAAGAAAAAAAAATACTACGATAATAAGAAAAATAAAAATACTGATAAGAAAAAAAACATAATGATACGATGAAAAAAAAATTAAAAAAAAAATTAAAAAAAATTAAAAAAACGCTAATAAATTAAAATAACAAAGATAAAAAAACCGAAAAAAAATAATTAAATATAATTAATAATAAAAAAAAATAAATTAAATAAAAAAAAGTGTCAAAAAAACCCCCGAATTTAAAAATGATAAAATAATTTAAAATAAAATAAAATAAAATATATAAATAAAAAAAACCAATAAAAAAAATTAAAAAAGAAAAATAAAAATTAAAAAAAAAATCAAAAAACAATCAAAAAAAAATTAAAATTAGTAAAAAAAAAATTTAATACACGAATATAAAAAAATTAAAATGTAAAAAAAAATAACCGAAAAAAAATAATAAAATTATTAATTATTAATAATAAAAAAAATAAAAAAAATAAAAAAACGTGTTTATTTACTTATTGCTTTGTTTTGTTTATTGTTTTTCTGGTGTTCTTACCGGCAGGTAAGTATTATAATCTGCAAAGATTATACTTTTTAAAATTTGCACAGATTTTTTGGCAAAAAATCTGCGAAGAACTGCAAAAATCTAAATTTTTGAAGATCTTTGCAATTTTTAAACAAGATTCTGCACTTATTTGATAAATTTGAAGATCACTACAGATTATTAATTTTTCGATTCTATTATAATCTGCGAATATTATACTTTTTAAATATTTTTACAGATTTTTGGCAAAAAATCTGCGAAGAACTGCAATAATCTAAATTTTAATGATCTTTGCAATTTTTTAAACAAAATTCTGCACTTATTTGATAAAATTAAATATTACTGCAGATTATTAATGTTTTTATTTTCCCGATGGATATTATTGGCCCCAAATAGAGACTGATATAAAACAATATGTTGAAGCTTGTGATACCTGTCAAAGAAGAGATCGACCTAGAACCTGTGAACCTCTTCACCCAATTAAAGTAGGCCAACCATTTGACAGAGTGGGCATTGACATAGTAGGGCCACTCTCAGTAACTCCAGATGGTCACCGTTATATAGTTGTGGCCACAGACTACCTCAACAAATGGCTAGAGGCCCGTGCTCTTAAAAAGGCTGATGCAGAGTCCGTTGCTTCCTTTCTTTTTGACGATATTATATGTCATCATGGAAGTCCCCGTGAGTTACTTTCTGACCAAGGGACCCACTTTTGTAATCGGTTAGTGGGTGCTCTTTGTAATAAAATGAGAATTTATCACCGTACCTCTGCTGCCTATCATCACAGACCAATGGGTTGGTAGAACGATTTAATAGGACCCTGTGCAATGTAATGGCTAAATGTATTGAGCAGTATGCCGGTGAATGGACAGACTTTATCCCTGCAGCATTATTTGCTTACCGAACAACCCATCATCATACCACCCGGTATGAGCATTTTTACTTGGTGTATGGCCGTGATGCCAAATTGCCTATAGAAACAGTTATATCTACTACCCAACTGTGCTGACTTCTGAAGCTGAATTACAAGATTTTCTTTACAGGAGGGTCGAATCAATGCTAGGGAACCTTGAAAACGTCCGAAACCAAGCCCAAGAAAATGTTAAAAAGGCTCAAAACAAACAAAAGGCTTATCATGACAACAAATACTGGATTGAGACTTACCAAATTGGTGATAAAGTTTTGCTGCATGAGACTTCTTTGAAAATGTCATACAGTAGTAAACTCACGCCATCTTTTACTGGACCGTACTATATACATGAAGTATATGGTATGGATCTTATAAATTAAGAACTATAAGGTCTGCCTCAAATAATAAGCCACAAAAAAGTGAAAGGGTTCTTAAGAAACGAATTCATGGAGATAGATTAAAAAGATATATTGAAGCTCCTGTAACTATGGGATTCGATTCTTATAAATACCCTGATGATTAATTTATCTAGACGAAGTTTTGAAAAAAAAATTTTTTTTTATTTTTTTCATGGCAACAAAATTGGAAATAAATGCTAAGTTTTTGGACTGCATCACGAAGTGGCAGCTGAATGATGAGAGGAACAGAAATAGTTGAGATTCGGGTAGTAGTTAAAGAAACTTTTTTCGTTAATGATCAGGGAGAAACTGCTAATCTTAGTCTACCAGGAGGCAGTATCGCTAACCCTTCTACTCGGGCCATGGATTCCTACCTGAGCGATTTGTAGCGAATAGAAATTTTTTCACGACTTCCAGTCCTTGCCCCTGAAGGAACATTGGCTGAAAGACTTGATACAATATGTGGAAATATTCTTTTAGGTGAGTGTGAACAAATAGACCTCCTCCAGCAATATTACCACCTAGGGGAATGTCTTGTAGAAATTGCAGGAAGTTTAGAGGGGTCCAGTAGGAGTGTAATGGCTCATGAAGCATGCCAAACTAGAATTGGAGGTAACAAAGGGAAAGAAGTTTGGAGGGTTGCTCGTAGAACCTACTAATTGTATAATATAAGGGGATTTCAACCTCCTTGAAAATAAACATATCATTGCTCATGCCCTTTATAGAATGAACAAGGAAAATTTCCAAATGTTAATAGATGAGACCCGGAAGGTTGGAGCTCAGGAAGGACCCTGAAATATACATAGATAGGTCAGGTATGAGTTTGCTTATTTTTGAGGTTTTTTATACTGATTTTTTCTATTTATAGTATTTTTTTGCTTATTTTTGAAGTTTTTTTTGCAGATCTTTCTATTTTTAGTAACCCTATAATTAACCTGACCTATCTATGTATATTTCAGGGTTCTGCTTAGGAACTTTCTGAATTTTGTAATCAAACCTTCGCAGGAGCTCAGGTATAAGGAGGTAAATATGTCACGGGTTTGTGACCAGAATAGCGGGCTTATAGATTTGTTTATTTATTATTTTTATTTATTTGTTTCTTTAAACAATTTTCGCATGAGGGCATGTGAGCAATTTCGTGACAATATTGCCAACAATATTGTGAACAATCTTATGAATGATATTGTGAGCAATATTGTAAACGATCTTGTGAACATTATAGTAAGTAAAGTTGTGAGTGAAATTTACAGAATATTGAAGGAATAAAATGACGTAGCGCAGTAGTCTAGTACTTTAAAAATGTATATAAGGCCTGACTTTTCGCCTTAATAAAGTTCTTTTAGACTTCAATATCTTTAAAAATGAGTTTTAATTAAGAATCGATTTCTCAATTGATATATTGATATTTATATAACGTATTTATTGTTTTTACTATATTTTATTATATACTTTTAAATTTATTTATTTTATCTTTGTTCTATTTTATTATCACCTGATCTATTAAAGTAAACTCCCTACCCTTAATTTGTCGCTCTTAAACCTTCTTACCATTACTCCTGCATCGTTTACCCTTACATTAAGTATATAACACATATAAGATTTAATAATATTTAAACTGATCTGATAACGGAACCCCCTGTTTGGTTTAATTTATTTATACTCATAATTAATTCCAGTTCAGCTATCTCGTGACTTTATATCATGTGTCCTGTTGCCGTGAACGTTAGACTAACCCGTAAGCTTACTATTAGAGCTAAATTAGATGTTACTAGACAATCCCTCTCCCAATTAATAGTAACAATATCTTGACAACCATATGACCAAATTCGATGAATGTTTTTTTATTTTAATTTTATGCCTTTATAGAATTAAAATAAAAAAAAATTCTTTGAATTTGGTCAGATGGTTGTCAAGATATCTTTGCTCGAACTTTTAAAAAAATCTTGGCGCAGCTTTTATTTTGATAGACGTTTTGCTTTCTCTAACTTTGAGCGAAGATATCTTGACAACCATCTAACTAAATTCAATGAACTTTTTTTATTTGAATTCTATGAATTCATAGAATTCAAATAAAAAAAAGTTCATTGAATTTAGTTAGATAGTTGTCAAGATATCTTTGCTCAAAGTTAGAGAAAAATCAAAATGTCTATCAAAATAAAAGCTGCACCAAGATTTTTTTAAAAGTTCGAGCAAAGATAACTTGACAACCATCTGACCAAATTCGATGAATTTTTTTTATTTTAATCTATAAAGGCATAGAATTAAATAAAAAAAACGTTTATTGAATTTGGCCAGATGGTTGTCAAGATATCTTTGCTCAAATTTTAAAAAAATCTTGGTGCAGCTTTTATTTTAATAGACGTTTTGATTTTTCTCTAACTTTGTGCAAAGATATTCTGACAACCATCTGACTAAATTTAATGAAAATTTTTTTATTTGAATTCTATGAATACATAGAATTCAAATAAAAAAAAGTTCATTGTATTTAGTCAGAAGGTTGTCAAGATATCTTCAGTCAAAATTTTAAAATTTTTTATTTTGATTGGGAGGATGGCATTTAAAAAGACCTGTGGATGGTCCATAGATTAGCTCAACTTTGATCAAAGATATCTTGACGACCAACTGACAAAATTCGATAAATTTTTTTTTATTTTAATTCTATAAAGGCATAGAATTTAAATAAAAAAAGTTCATTGAATTTGGTCAGATGGTTGTCAAGATATCTTTGCTCAAAGTTTTAAAAAAATCTTGGTGCAGCTTTTATTTTAATAGACAGTTTGATTTTTCTCTAATTTTGAGTGAAGATATCTTGACAACATCTAACTAAATTCAATAAATTTTTTTTATTTTAATTCTATGAATTCATAGAATTCAAATAAAAAAAAAGTTCATTGAATTTAGTTAGGTGGTTGTCAAGATACTTCGCTCAAAATTAGAGAAAAATCAAAACATCTATCAAAATAAAAGCTGCGCCAAGATTTTTTTAAAACTTTGAGCAAAGATATCTTGACAACCATCTGACCAAATTTGATGAACTTTTTTTTATTTGAATTCTATGCCTTTATAGAATTAAAATAAAAAAAAATTATCGAATTTTGTCAGCTAATCTATGGACCATCCACATAGGTCTTGTTAAATGCCATCCTCCCAATCAAAATAAAAATTTTAAAATTTTGATCGAAGATATCTTGACAACCATCTGACTAAATACAATGAAAATTTTTTTTTGAATTCTATGAATTCATAGAATTCAAATAAAAAAATTTTCATTGAATTTAGTCAGATGGTTGTCAAGATATCTTCGCACAAATTAGAGAAAAATTAAAATGTCTATCAAAATAAAAGCTGTGCCAAGATTTTTTTAAAACTTTGAGCAAAGATATCTTGACAACCATCTGACCAAATTCGATAAACGTTGTTTTATTTTAATTCTATGCCTTTATAGAATTAAAATAAAAAAAAATTTATCGAATTTGATCAGATAGTTGTCAAGTTATCTTTGCTCGAACTTTTAAAAAAATCTTGGCGCAGCTTTTATTTTGATAGACGTTTTGCTTTCTCTAACTTTGAGCGAAGATATCTTGACAACCATCTAACTAAATTCAATGAACTTTTTTTATTTGAATTTTATGAATTCATAGAATTCAAATAAAAAAAAGTTCATTAAATTTAGTCAGATGGTTGTCAAGATATCTTCGCACTAAGTTAGAGAAAAATCAAAACGTCTATCAAAATAAAAGCTGCGGCAAGATTTTTTTAAAAGTTCAAGCAAAGATATCTTGACAACCATCTAACCAAATTCGATGAATTTTTTTTTATTTTAATTCTATAAAGGCATAAAATTAAAATAAAAAAATGTTTATCGAATTTGGTCAGATAGTTGTCAAGATATCTTTGCTCAAATTTTTAAAAAATCTTGGCGCAGCTTTTATTTTAATAGATGTTTTGATTTTTCTCTAACTTTGTGCGAAGATATATTGACAACTATCTGACTAAATTCAATGAACTTTTTTTATTTGAATTCTATGAATGCATAGAATTCAAATAAAAAAAAATTCATTGAATTTAGTTAGATGGTTGTCAAGATATCTTCACTCAAACTTTTAAATTTTTTTATTTTAGAGGGATGGTATTTAACAAAACCTATAGGGATGGTCTGTAGATTTACTCTATTATATAATATATAATATGATATAATATTATATGATATGATATGATATGATATTATATTAGATGCAAAAAAAAAAAGAATTAATCGGTTTAAAAACAACTTAATTCAATTAACAAAATCTTCCTTTTTACACATGTGTATCTATTTTACTTTATGTTTTATGCTCATACTTTCTGAGATTTTTTAGAATTTTGTTTTTTTTCTTCTGATTTTTTGCCAGTATGATGATTGATAATTAGTGATCGTCAAATACCGTAATGAATAATCATAACAAAAGAATTTGATTTTTTTTTTTGTATCAACAATTATATAATGTAATAATAAAAATAGCTAAAAAAAAAGTCAATCAAATGTTTCACAAATTAGAAAGCATTTTTTAAAATGGTCTCAAGTTTAAGAACAAGTGCAAGAACAAATACAAGTGCAAGCGCAAGAACAAGAACAATTGCTTCACAATAGATAAAAAAAATATCTTATATTATATCTATTAAAGGAGTATTATGTGCCAAACACCATTAAAAGTTATGTTTTTGATGTCTGTTATGCTTAGAGCAGGTTTTATTCTATAAGCATTAAATAAATATAAATGTACCAGTACATATGCATGTATGGACCAATGGGAAATTGCAAAAAATTAGAGCATATGAATTAAGGTGGCTTGAATATTTTTAAAATCACATACTTGACCACTGGAAAAGTGAGTATTAGTGACTCACAATAGAAATTATGATAATTTTTATGTAAATTACAGTTACAACCAAGTGCTATAGTCACTAGAATAGCAAGTTTTGCAACAGAATTTTTACAGTACCTTATTGTAGAAACACAATAATTCCAATACAAACTAACTCGCAGACTATGTTTTTAGAAAGTAAGTAAGTTATATAACAATTTTACAGTAACTCACAATAAAAATTACAATAGCTCCATTACAAACTAACTCAATTTTAACTATATAGAAATTATGATAATTCTGATACAACTAACTTAACCTTAGTTATATACTATAGTTACTAGAATATCAAGTTCTGTACAGATTTTTTTACAGTAAGCAAGGTAGGAATCACAATAATTCCTATGCAAACCAATTCAATTTTAGCTACATATTGTAATCACCAGAATATAAGATGATAATTTCAATACAAATTAACTTAACCTTTACTGCTATGTACCATATTAGCAGATCATATAACAAATTTTTTAATAGAATTTTTTACAGTAAGTTATAATAGAAATTATAATAATTTTATACAAACTAACTTAACCTTAATTATATACTATATGTACCAAAAATTTTTACAGTGAATCATATTAGAAGTTATTATAAATTTAATGCAAACCAACACAAATACTGTGGTTACTAGCTAGAAAGTTTTATAACAAAATTTTACAAAAACATAGAAATCATGTTAATTCCAATGTAGACTAACTCAATCTTAACCACACACTATGGTCACTGGAGTAGTAAGGTTTATAATAGAATTTTTATAGTAACTCATAATAGAAATTACAATAATTCCAATACAAACTAACTTACCTATGCAAAAACATAATAATACTATTGCAAACTAACTTACCTACATATTGCAGTCACTAAAGAGCAAGTTTTGTAATAGAATTTTTTATCCATAATAAAAATCATGATAATTCAAATGCATATTAACTCAATTTTAACTATAGTGTACTACTGGAATAATAAGTAAAATTTAGTAATGATTTTTTATAATAATTTTTAATAGAATTACAATAATTTTAATACAAACTGACTCAGCTTAAACTATATAGAAAATGCAATAATTCTAATACAGCTAACTCAACTTTAAATTAGTAGAAATTGCAATAATTCTAATGCAAACTAAGTTATGTGTTAATGGAATACTGTATTTACTTGAAATAATACACAGGGGTACAGTATTATTTTGAGGTTCAGCTCGAATTAAGCTTAATTTAGGCTAAAATTTGTAATTTCACCCTGTGCGTTATTTCAGGTAAATACAGTAGTAATTTTAAATAACTTATGATAAATGTTATAAAATTTCAATGCAAACTAAACTTTAACCACATACTATAGTCATTGGAATAGTAAGTAACTTTTATGGTACCATATGATAGAATTACGATAATTCTAATATAAACTAACTCACTTAACCACAAACTGTGGTTACTATAATGGAAATAAGGTTTGTAACAGAATTTTTTTACAGTAACTTGCTATAGAAATTACAATAATTCTAATTGTAATTCAAATAATTCAACCTTAGCCATAATATTCAATACAAAATAAACTGCATACTGTAATAGTATGTTCTGTAACAGATTTTTATAGTAATTTATAGTAAGCAATGACAAACTAATTTGATATCAACTATATATTCTTAGGATAGTAAATTCTGTAATATAATTTTTTTTTATAATAACTTATATCATAATAACAATTATGATAATTCAATATAAATTAACTTAATCTTATTACTATATACTGCATAATTGAGTAAGTTATATAATGAAATTGCTTACAGCATTTCATAGATAAATTATAATAATTCAAGTATGAACTAACTCAGCTATATGAGGGTGGGTCAGTAGAAAAGGGACAAATCATTTTTAGTAAAATTTTTGTAATTTTTAAATTAAAATATCTTAACAACTATTTAATCAAATTTGATAAAAATTTTTTATTATAATTTTGGAATTATATAGAATTAAAATAAAAAAAAAATTATTAAATTTATTAAGATAGTTGTTAAGATATTTAAGCTTAAAGTCATAAAAACTTTTACTTAGAAAAATTTGTCACTTTTTTACTGACTCACCCTATATATGTGTTCTAGAATAGCAAGTAAGTTTTAGAATAGAATTTTCTACAGTAGCACAATGGATTTTATAATAATTCTAATACAAACTAACTTAAAGTTAACTACATAATAGTTATTAAGTAATTTTTATAACAGATATTTTTATTAATATAGAATAACAAGTATGTTCTATAACAGAATTTTACAATATATAATACAAAGCAACTCAATCTTAACTGCATACTATGGATTGGAATGGTAAGTAAATTCTGCAATAATTTTCTAAAGTAGCTCAATAATTGCAATTAAATTAGTTCTAATACAAACCAAACTCAATCTAAACTAATATAAATTATAACAAACAGACTCAACCTTAACTGCATACTGTAGTCACTATAATAGCAATTATGTAATTCTGTAGATGAATTTTTAACTTATAGTAGGAATTACAATAAGTTAATGCAAACTATTTTGACCAAATTATATATTGTGATTTTAGAGTAGCAGTAAATTTGTAACAAAATTTTTACAGTAACTTACTATATGTTACTGAATAGAAGCAACCAAAATGTTGCAAATAATGAGAATTTTTTCAAGCCAAAGCAAAGGGGTTGCTTCTATTTGTGTCAAATTTTATTAGTAGAACATAATAACTTTAATCAACATTTTGGCTTCAAAATCTAGAGGTTGCTTCTAATTAGTAACATATGGTAATTATAATTTTAATGCAAACTAACTCAACCACTTTATACTATATTAGTAAAAATTTTTATAGTAACCCATGATAGAAATTATAATAATTCCAATACAAACTAACTCAACCTTATATTATTAAAATAATCAGTAAGTTCTGTAACAAGCCTTTTTTATAATGACTCATGGTAATTATTCTGATGCAATCTAAACAAATATTGTAGTCACCAAAATAGCAAGTTATATACCAAAATTTTTAAGTATTCATAATATAAAATTATAATTATTTCATTATAAACTTAACCACTATTCTGCATTGGTAAGTAAGTTCTTTGCAGAATTTTTATAGTAAATCTTAATTATATACTGTGTATACTCAATTGTTTGATAACTTATTTTCAGATAACAATAGTTACTTGATTCCAGAAATTACTCTAGAACTCAATTTAAATAGTACAAACAAGAAAATATATACAATCAATATGATACTATCAAATCAATAGTATAACAATAAATAAAAATCTTATAAAGGCTAAAATGACAGATTGGACATTTGGTCCAATAAGTCATCTGATCTCGCAGTAATGATTGCTTTGTCACATAATTGACTGCTTCTCAAAAAGAAATCAAACAAAAGGTTGGTGATCCTTGATTTTATAAATCTACTCCTGACATGAATTTTGTTTCATTGTATCGAAGTAGTTTTTTTTTTTATATTAGGGGGAACCCCAGGTATAGCTCCTGCTCCAAACTTTTATTAATACTTAAGTAAGTTGATATATTGCCAAAGTATATACATATTATATACAAGTATTGGAACTAGGACTTTAGGTAATACAACCAATAATTCATGGCTAAAACCCTCCAGAGCCTTCCATATTCCCATTTATATGACTGACCTGGCTTATACGTCCCTCTCCAACCAGCAATTGGTATTTACATGTCCACCACTTTACTCATACTACCTAGTATCATCACTTCCAATTTGGTGTACATTGTCAGGTAGGCGCTTTGTGCTTCCAGATTGGTGTACCTGAGATCCTCTACTGGCTAGAGGTTGTATCCAAAATAAATTTCAAATTCCGGATAACCCGCCCGTTTACCAGACTATTACCGGGTCACAAACCGGATTGTTTTAAAAAATCTGGGTTACCCAGTTGACCTGGTTGACCCAGTTTGTTTGATTGGCTAATGCAAAATTGAGGTAGCTCTTAAGGGTATGTAATTTTTTTAGAGGTTGCACCTTTTAAAAAATTTATGCTCCGGGTTACTCACCGTTTACAACATTATAAACTGGGTCATCTTAATAATCCGGGTAAACCGTTTTTTTGATTGATTGATGCAAAATCATAAATTCTCTTATATGCATTTTTTAAAAAACTACGCATAATGATAATGGTAACTGATAAATTTATTAATTTTTATGTCAGGTGTCCCGAGAATCATGATAATAGCTGTACATAATCAGTTTATTCTCAAACGGCTAGAGGCCGTCAGAAAATAAACTGGGTTTAAATAATAAAATTTAAAATGACCTCACTCACAACGGACATACGTACTGTACATACGTTTGTACGTCACATTATCATGCTTATGGATAATTAATTCAGTTCACCTGGTTAACGATAGCTATGACCCGGTTGACAGGTGTTAACCGGGTTACCCGGGTAACACTTATATGGGTACAAGCTCTACTACTGGCGTACTTCTCAGGAGTTTGTATCTCAAGCTATGCAGCTGCCTCTACTACATTGGGTAAGTATATCAAGCCTGCATGCTGCCGCAACTTGCTGGGTTCCTGCAACTTTGGGGCCCAGGATTTAATGTTCCAAATTCGGTAATGTGCGAATGACTGTACTTCCCTCTATGGTGACAATGAAACTGGGCTTGTTTCGCAAATGTTTCCAGTACTAGATATAGTTGGATGCCATCATGTGGCTCAGGGGGACCCTGTTACCACTACATGCACTTGTACCAGCTATACCCGTATTGGTGGTCCCAGCACTTCTTAGCGTCCAAAAACTCCCATATGGGTACGCCCAGAGCCCGTTGGGTCTTGACTCGTACATGCTTCCATGCATCCACCTCTCACTGGCTAGTGAGTTCCGTTTGCCTTTATAGGTTCATTCCGATCCACAGTACTGCCATCTGACCCTTCTTCCAACCTTTACCGATTCCTCCCAAACTACCAAACCAGTTAGCCCAGAAGAATTGGTTGGTCCGGCTTTATGTACCTGACAGACTCCCTCTCCTTGGTACCTAATTCTGAAACATAGGTCCTTTTCCTCCGGTATGACTCTGGCGGCCAGTTTGGTGTCCCCACTTGCCATAGAGCTTTTCCGTCCGGTTCTTCGGTTTCCAGTCGAAATCCTGATCTTCTATAGTACTGTTGAAAGATCTTCCTTACCTTTTTGCTCGTGACTTGCCAAACAGGTTTCAATTGTTCTGGTCCCTTGGATTTGTCTGTGTAACTTACACAACTGCGCTGATGCTTCCATTCAAGATGGTGGTACCAAGGTTATAGATAATATACCTGACCGATAGATGAACAAATGTTACCGTAATACAGGTCTATTTTTCAATTCGTCTCTAGTGGGATTTGAACTCTAGACCTGTCGCTTGGGGGTGACAACAAGACAGCTTCTCTATGTCACCACACCCTACTGTATTGAAGTAGTTTAAGAGATCAATAATCTATTAATTAAGTAATTTCTTATTTTTTTTTTAATTGCAATATTCACAGAATTTAGCTAACTGCAATAATTTATAAATTATTATTTGCAAGAAGTAATGTAAATAATAAGAGACTAACTAAAAAATGTGAAGATCTTAATACATTTTGCACAATTCTTGGTTGGTAAATATTTAATTATTTTACATATTGAGATTTAGTCAATAAGTATAAATACCTAAATGTGTTGCATGAGCAATGCGAGATATGCTAGTATAACATTATAAATGAAATTAACACTAATTTGGTAACTTGAAACCCTGCCAAGAACAAATTACTTTGATATTAAATGAGACATTAACATAATTAACAAAAGGAACCTCCAAAAAATATGCTTATTTTAACCACGGTAAGCCTCGAAAGTCTTGAAATCTAAACTAATTCTTCTCACACATTTTCAAAATTTTTATTTTAAAAATGAAATTCAATTATACCAGTACGATCACATTTCTTGTGTAATATGAAATGTGTGAGGAATAGTTTCTATTCAACTTTTTTGATGTTCACTATGCTGATTTTTGAAGAATCCTTTTTTAGTATGGGTAATGGTTTTCGTTTTTCTAATTCAGGCAAGTATTATGGTGATTTTGAGACATGGAATGATGACACGTGCAATGTAAATGATAGTGTGGGAATATATTCGTAATTGTGTGTAAATATGTTGTAAAATGACTTTTATATGTTGTAACTTGACTATGACTAAATATGAGATACTTTTTTTTTTTTGAAATTATGCCTGTTTATTGTTGCTAATTAATGCATGCGTGATTTGATTTTGAAATGTAATCTTATACCGAGTAATAATAAAATATTATGATATATGAAACTATTTGTTCCTGTACCAGTACAATCACATTAAATGTATAACATGAAATGTGAGAGAGAGGGTTTTCGTTCATCTTTTTTGATGTTCACTATGCTTATTTTTGAAGAATTCTTTTTTAGTATGGGTAATGGTTTTCATTTTTCCAATTGGGTTATTTTGACTGCACAGGATAACAGCATGTGTGTAATATATATTGAACAATGGTATAAGAAATATATTTGTAATTGTCTGTATATATGTTGTAGATTGGTAGATACTGATCTTATTATGTACTGTCAAAAATGATATTTATATGTTGTAATTAACTAATAGTGTGAGTTATTTTTTTTGAATTTATGCTTGTTTGGTATTGTTAATTAATGCATGTATGATCTGTTTGAAATGTAATCTTATATTAATTAAATAATAATAAAATACTTAAGCCCTTGTATTCCTAATAAGGGAGTTATATAATAAATATTTGATCGATTGTTATCAGTTATCGATATTGATAAATATTTTTAGCACTTTGCTGTTTAGTAATCAGAACATGAAAAAATTTTAAAAAAAATTTTAAAATAAGAACAATTATTATGATCTATTTAAATTTGTAATTATTGGGACATATGAACATTTGCATGTCATAATTCATAATTGATTTATCACTATAGGGTGGCAATCAATTAATCAACAATCACTTCACCGACATAACATTTCACTGACAATTATTCACCGACATGTTCATTTTACTGACAGTTTATTTCACCGAAGCTTATTTCACCGACAAAGTAATTCTGGTCATTGTCGTTAGGGTCAGAGTAGAATTGGGTAGAATTAGAGTTAAAGTTAGAATGCTTTTTGAAAAAAAACTTGTCGGTGAAATGAACTTCGATGAAACAAACTGTCAGTAAAATGAGCTTGTTGGGTGAGTATTTGTCAGTAAAATGTTATGTCAGTGAAGTGATTGTTGGCAAAATAATACGGACCCATCACTATAAATTAGTATTTTTTTTAATAAATTCAACTTTTGTTTGGTACGTGCAATGATCGACTTTCATTCATTATGTGTACTTTGTATCTTTGAAATTAGATTGAGATATGGATAACGTTAATAATATGCATTAGAGTCACTGTGTATCGCCAGAGGTTAGGGTTATAATAGTAAATCATGTTATAATATATGATAATTTAACTCGAACTAACTCAACCCCATATTTTGTAATTATTAGAATAATGGGCAAGTTTTGTATGAGAATTTTTTACTTGATAGAAGCAACAATAATTTTGTTGCAAACCCAATCTTAAAACATATTATAAACCGAGTAAGTTTATAACAGAATTTTTTATATAATTCACGATAGAAATTGTGATAATTCTAATATATACTAATTCACCTTTTTATCATTACCGATATAAACCACAATGGCTTATCAATAATTGCATGCTTGCATGTTGTGAGAGTGGTGAGTATTGAGTATATGGCTAAAAACTACTAACAATAACACTATCTAATCAAACCAATAGCTTTTAATCATACAAGACTCCTAAACTTGAATTGGTAGACAAAAAGGAGCGTGGTTGATTTGGTCTAGGTCTCAAAGTTCTTTTAGAGTCTTGCTGTGGCATGATCAAATGAAGATAAGTTGGCACGTCCAATTGGTTTTAATTTTTTTTTGATATATATCCAATTGAAAATGGACATATATCCAAAAAAAATTGAAACCAATTGGACATCATGACATATATAGTTCTTTTGTTGGTTCAATTTTCACTCTATTTATATACTTCTTTATTCTAGCTGCAAGGCTCTAATGCAATCGTGCAATTATTAATATTAATAACAATCATCACATAGCCAAGGACGATGCAGGTGATTAATTTAACAATGGAATGGATTAATTGTTTGATAAATTAGGTAATCAAAGGTTTAATTGATTTTTGTTTTTGTATAAAAGGTTATTAATTTGATCTTTTTTAACTGGGTTATACTAAACAGAGTTCAAAATGCTAGTTAGGATGTCACAACTAACGACACAACTTAACTTAGAATAATGAATACTCTAAGGGTGCAAGGTAAATTCAATAAGTAATTTATTACAACGATTTTGGGTTAAAAGAAAACTTTCTTAGAGCTAACACTTCTACATTTTTTTCGAAGGTTAGAATTCAACTTGAGAATAATGCTTTATTGAAGCGAAAAGGGGAGGGGTCTTGTATATTTTCTCCTCACTATCAAGTGTTAGTTCTATAGTGGAGATTCCTAAAGCCAACAAATTTTATATATAGGCACCAATTTTTTAGCTGCAGTGTAACATAATTGACCAATAAAAATGCAGAAAAATTTAATATAAACTTAAATTTTATTAATAAAATTTTAAATTTTGTTAATAAATTTAAATTTTGTTATGTTTTTTTATATATAAGTGCCAAATTTTTAAATTATATATAACTTTAAATTAATATAAACTTTTAAATTAAAAGATACCAAAGATTTTTTTTGTGAATTTGATAGTTTAATTAAAAAGGTATTAAATATACAAAAACTTTTTTTTATTTTATTTTATTTTAAAAAAATTATAAGTTTAAAATTTTATAGTTAAAATTTGATGGCTTTTTGTGATCTGCACCAGTAATTATCCTGAGAGATCCTTGAATTAATAATAACGCCTCTCGATATATGAAATTCGTAATAAAGTCCAAATCCTGTGACCTCACATTAAGTTACTCAGACCAAATTTATCGACGCATTAATCAAAGCTTAACAGTTATTAGGGTTAGATAGGGTTGATCTTAGTTGGATTTAATAGTTGATAGTGGTGACTTTTAGGCGTAAAGTTCATTTTCGCCTACGTAGTTTTTGATCAAATTCATAGATCACTACAATTACTGCTGCAACTATTAAAGTGGGAGAGCATATCCATTTGACTGATTTTAACTCTAAGGCCACGCAAATTAATTTTTCATTTTGCATAACCTTCTGACCCAATTTTTTCAACAAAATTTTTTTTAATTTCCTATCGTGCCAATTATTCCATTTTTGCCATTTAATTTTTACTCCGGTGACGCCCGATGATGGCCTTCATTTTCTGAAATTACCGCAGATCTGATAAAAAAAACCCCAAAATATTCTGATTCCATGACCTTAGATGTAAACATGAATTAATTTAGGCCACAAAAAGTTTATTTAAAAAAAAAAAAAAATCAGACCCGCCGACCGGAATTTTGAAACTCCAGGTTATGCAAAACGAAAAAATACTTTGCGTGGCCTAATAGTTGCTAGAAAATAAGTTTCTGATTTACTCACTACACTAGCTTACTTTCTTTATGTTTTTTAGTAAAATTGAAGAGAGCTTCTCTACTTGTTGTCCCCCTTTATTGAAATCAAATTCATTCATTTTTATATATTTAAATTTATATACGACATGTTAGCGTGTGTTGTTTAACACGCTATGTGCTATTCAACAATGATACTACTAAGCCTAACACGTTGACATGCTATCAAGAATGTTTATAATTTGTTCCCTTTAACACGTATATGTGCTAACATGTTAATGTGTTATGAACATTTTACAAAAAGGGGTGATAATAAGTCAATCATCAAGTTTACACAGATTTTGACTAAGATTTAATAAATTATACAAAAATAGAAATGAAAGTTATCTATACTAACTAAAGAGGAGGTCTATTATTAACAGATACTGATCGTACTGGTCCTGCGCGGCATCACATGCTGAGCAGCTATCTTATTTGTGTTATATATTAAATATATAGTTAATTATAGTACATATATACTAAATATGCTACATGTTAAATCTTGTATTGATTCAATCCACAAATGGGCGACGAAGTCACCCGCACTTGTACATTGCTAGTTATTATGTAATTTTTATTGTACAATGCTACATATAGTGCTTTACAAGAAATCTAAGATTAAATTAAATAATACCGTCGGGTGTATTTTGTGACTATATAAGGAGGATATAATGAAGAGATTGTGGGTTGATCATCTAACATGATTCTTGATTCGGATCATACTGGAATATTTTTCAAAAATAATAGAATCTATACTTGAATAATGCCCCGATACTAATTAAATGAAATATTTTTCTAAGGGATAGTATGCAGCACTGTACAGTATAGGTGAAAATTTTTATTTAAATATTAAAACATAAAAATTTAAATATTAGAATAGAAGGAGGTATGCCTCTATGTAAGCATATAGAAATAACGCAATCAATGTTAGTATCTGTAACTTTCAAAACATAAAAATAGGATTAAAACCATTCGAAAGATTTTTTTTCTAATTCATTTTGCATAAACAAAAATTATATCAGGCTTGTGGCGTAAATTTTCTGAACTACAAATCTATAATACAATTTTTTAGTTTTCTTCAACCTGTAGATCTTTTCTTCCTTTGTTATATCCTCCGATGCTACAGTTTTTGCTTTGATTTTTAAGCCTGTAGATCATTTCTTTTTTTGTTATATCAACACGTTGATTTCTTCATAGTATTACAAGGAAATGTTTTTTTTGAGTTAAGGCGTAGCAGAATTGAATGATCGTGTAGATCTAACGATCGACTTGGGGTTATCATCCTAGAGGCTTGGTATCGTTAAAAGATTATTCTAGCGATAATGAATGAAAGAAAGTAACGTTCAGGAAGGAATATATTAAAAATATTAAAAACTGAATAATGAAATGGAAGAAGGATGGGTCAATAGGACGAGATATTATCAAGATGAGAGATATTATAGATCGAATGTTGAAGTAGAAAAAGGATGAGTCAATGGGACAGGATATTATCGAGATGAGCAGATAAGGTAAATCATTACCATACTACAATTTTTGCTTCGATCCTTAAGCCCGTAGATAATTTCTTTATTAGTTATATCATCTGTTGATTTCTTCGTAGTGTCACGAGGAAATGGTTTACTAGATTAAGCCGTGGCATAATTGAATGATCGTAGATCGTAACGATCGACTTGGGATTGTCATTCTAGAGGCTTGGGTATCGTCAAAGGAATTTTCTGGCAATAATATAAGAAAGGAACTTTCGCGAAGAAATATGGGTCAATGGGATAAGATATTATCAGGATGAGCAGATAAAGTATTCTAATTTAGTAAAAATGGTAATAACGTGTTTTCAAAGCCCCATATGCTCTTTTTGTTATTGTGCTTTATTTCGTTGTAAAAAATATGAGCCTTTGAGTCAATAACAAAAAAACTGTAAAAATTTAATAAAACATATCCTTTACAAAATATAAATATAAATATTTCTACTAAATCATCAAGTTTATCATTGTCACATATTAGACAAGTTGTCTTATTATAAACTTTCTTCATTCTGATTATTTCAAACTTGATTATACAATTTACCTGCAGCAACTAAAAGGAAAATATTATACATCAAATAAAAGGAAAATCTTATACATTGTATAAACAGAAAATAAAACTATACTTATTTTATATTTTAATCATCATAATTCTGCTTTGACGAGAAAACAAAAGTATGCTATAATTTCATTAAAAATAATAATACTTCTAGAATTTATAAAATTCATATGAGACTATAATGAACTTTTTTGGGCTTATTAATCTTATCTTGCAACTGTTAAAATAATAATAGCTGATCTCTGTTTATATCTAATCTTATTATTTATATTTGCTACTACTTTATTCTTAGATGAATACTACACAATCTTTGGAGACACCAAGAGATCGTCGAAATCGCCTTGCTAGAGAAGCCTATGCATGTCAAAAATTATCATTTACATCTTAACAACTTGAGAATCGATGTGCACGGCAACGTGAAGCTTATAGGCATCATGCTGAGGTTGAATTAAATGAGCAAGCTAATCTTCAACGTAAAGCTCAACGTGCATATAAATCTAATGCTGCCTGTATGCAAGTATATGATACTACCTCTGTTATCTGTCACCAACTGGGGTCAATGGAAGTGGAATGTTTGCAATGTGGAGCACTACATTGGATAGAAGAAAAAGTAGCTAGTAGCGCACTTGCTCCAATTTTTAGTACCTGTTGTGCTAACGGTAAAATATCATTGTCACCTATCAATCAACTACCAGAACCTTTGCTTTATTGCTTATTGGAGAAGATAGTAGATTCTGCAATTTTCGAAAGAATATTCGCAAATATAATTCATTGTTAGCATTTACATCAATGGGAGCCAAAATTGATACAAATGTGGTTGGCACCCGAGGAGTTTACTGTTTCTGAATTCAAGGTGAAATGTACCATCAGATAGGTTCACTTTTGCCAGATAGTAATGTTACACCCGCATTCTCACAGATCTATATTTGTGATACTGAAGAACAATTATCTTATAGGCATAATTTAGTGCCTGATATAGACCTATCAATTCTTGAACAGCTTCAGGAAATGCTACACAATGTTAATCCATATGTTCATATCTTTCAGAAAATTGCATGCATACTATGTGAGAATTCTGTTCCAAGCTTAAAATTTGTTATTATTAAGGTGCATAATGAACAACAGTATTCGATGCTCTCTGCTTCAGAGATTGCTGTTCTTATGGTAGGAGATGGTCAAGAACCTGAACTATCTAATCGAGATATTGTGCTTTACAAGCAAAATGGCAGTTTGCAACGTATTTCACAAATGCACTTATATTCCATTGCATTATGTATTACTTTTTCCGCATGGTGATCCAGGTTGGCATCCATATATTTTCATTAATGATACAGTTCGTCAGTTAGTTAATAATTCAAATATGGAAGAACATTATGTTACAATGATGCAGTATTATGCTTATCGGCTGCAGTTACAACAACATGGTCCAACAGAATCATTTGCATTACATAGAAGTGGGCATCTCTTTCAACAATATATAGTTGATGCATATGCTTGCATTGAGCAAAATCGCCTTAATTATTTAAAGTATAATCAAAAAAAGTCTGCTCATGATGAAATACCCCAAATAGGGTCCCATGTTGGTCATTGAATTGTGCTTCCATCCAGTTTTGTTGGTGGGCCTTGGCACATGCAACAATTATATCAAGATGCAATGACTATTGTTGGGCAAATGGGCAAACCAGATCTATTTATCACAATGACATGTAATCCGAGTTGGCCAGAAATCCAATCAGCTTTACTGTCAGGTCAAACTTCTCAAGATCGACCAGATATTTGTGCTCGCATATTTCGATTAAAATTAAAAGCTCTTCTCAAAGACATACTTAAAAATAATATTTTTGGTAAAACTCTTGTACATATTTATGTTATTGAATCACAAAAGCGTGGTCTCTTGCATGCACACATGTTGATCATATTGTCACCTAATAACAAACACATACAACAGAAGATTATGATCGCATTGCATCAGCAGAAATTCCAGATCCTCATAATCTTCTACTTGAATATGCAACTGTAATACAACGTATGATGCATGGACCATGCGGAAAATATAATATGCATGCACCTTGCATGCAAAATGGTAAATGTTCAAAAGGTTATCCAAAGCCTTTTCAAGCAATAACTGATCAAAATGAAAATGGTTATCCTATATATCGTCGACGTCAAAATGGCTATACTATTAAAGTTGAAGGTATTGATCTTGATAATCGATGGGTTGTACCTCATAACTTATATCTTTGTAAAAAATTCAACTGCCATATCAATGTTGAAATTTGTTCCTCAATACATGCTGTTAAGTACTTATTTAAATATATTTACAAAGGTCATGATCGTGCTACAATAGCAATTAGTAACAATAATATTGTAGATGAAATTCAGCAATATATTGACATGCGTTACATATCAGCACATGAATCTGTTTGGCGTATTTTGCATTATAAAATGCATGATGAAGCACCTGATGTTATACGATTAGTTGTGCACCTTCCTGGTCAACATTTAGTCACTTTTTCTGATGATGAATCTCTGGACAATGTTGCTCAACGAGCACAAAATCAAAGAACAACTTTATTAGCATAGTTTGAAGCCAATTGTGATCAAACTATTTGCCAAATAACAAAAGACTTGACTTATACTCAATTCCCTCAAAAGTTTGTTTTTGATAGTCGTACACACAAATGGAGAAAACGCATTAGTGGTTATACAATTAGCTGAATGTATTTTATACATCCGGGTGCAGGTGAACGTTACTATTTGCGCATGCTACTTAATGTTGTATGTGGTGCACAATCTTTTGAGCACCTACGTACTGTGAATAATATTCTCTATACAACTTTTAAAGATGCATGTCAAGCATTGGGCCTTCTGCAAGATGATTTAGAATGAGATAAATGTTTAAAAGAAGCATTAGGATTAAAATCAGGTTATCAGCTACGACAATTGTTTGCAACAATTTATTAAATTGTTACCCTGCACAACCTGAACAACTCTGGATCAAACATAAACATAATTTAGGTGATGATATATTGTATAAACTGCGTCGTATATTATATGATCCAAATCTTCAATTAACACAAAAAGAAATTGAAACCTATACTCTGCATAAGTTGGAAGATATTCTTATGCAGCAAGGAAAATCATTAAAAGATTTTCCTGATATGCAGCAAGGAAAATCATTAAAAGATTTTCCTGATATGCCAATTCCTACTACTGTATGTGATCTTGCTAATCATTTACTAAATGAAGAACTAAATTACAACCTAGCTATGCTTTGTGTTTTTCTTAACCAAAATCTTCCACGTCTTAACAAGGATCAGCAAAGTATATATGATGAAGTAATAGAAGCAATTGAACAAAATATTCCTTTATATATATTTGTTGATGGACCTGCAGGCTCTGGAAAAACATTTCTTTATAAAATTCTTTTAGCAAAAATTTGTTCAGAAAAAGAATTGCACTTGCTGTTGCTTCTTCTGGAATTGCTTTATTGTTACTTGATGGTGGCAGAACAGCTCATTCTCGCTTCAAAATTCCTATTCAATTGAATGAAGATTCAACATGTAGCATATCCTTACGAACAGAATTAGCTAACCTTTTGAAGCAAACTGTTCTGATAATTTGGGATGAAGCACCTATGTTACATCGTTATGCTTTTGAAGCTGTCAATCGAACATTTCGTGATGTTATGCGCACAGTTAATCCAGAGTTGGAGTATGTACTATTTGGTGGAAAAGCTATTGTCTTTGGTGGGGATTTTAGACAAATTTTACCTATTGTACCAAAAGGTAGACGAGAAGATATTGTTAATGCCTGTTTATGCCGTTCTTATTTATGGCCATATATAAAACTGACAATCAATATGTGATTATATACGTCAGACGATAATTTAAATATGTCAGCTCAATCTGAATTTGCTAATTGGCTACTTCAGGTTGGTGAAGGGCTTATTCCTGAAGTTGAGCCTAATAGTAGTTTTATACGTTTGCCTTCTAATATTGTTCTTCAATCTGAGACACCTCAGAATTTGATAGAATTTGTATATCCTGACTTGCAAACCCACATTCAAAATCCTACTTACTTTACAGAAAGGGGTATTCTTGCCCCGCTTAACAATAATGTTGATATGCTTAATACAAGAATTCTTGCTCCGTTTTCTGAAAATAAAAAGACTTACTACAGTGCAGATACATTGGATAAAAATTCTGAAATGTATAATACAGTTCATGAAAGTTTATATTCTACAGAATTTTTGAATTCATTAAATTTTAGTGGATTGCCTCCACATAATTTAACACTTAAAGTTAATGCTCCTATAATATTATTGCATAATATTAACATAGCTAATGGTTTATGCAATGGAACACGCTTGATTTGTAAAACTCTTCGAGAGCATGTTATTGAAGCAGAGCCTATTAATGGCCCTTTGGCTGGTGAACGTATCTTCTTACCTCGCATTTCTTGTCTTCAACAAGCTCATCTCTCTTATTTGTACTTCAACGTAGACAATTTCCGTGCAAACTTGCATTTGCTATGTCTATTAATAAGTCTCAAGATCAAACAATGAATTGTGTTAGTCTATATCTTCCATCACCAGTCTTTTCGCATGGTCAATTATATGTTGCATGTTCAAGAGTAACTTCTTGCCAAAGATTACAAATATATCTTGGTAAACCTGAAATTGAAGGATGCACAAAAAATGTTGTCTATCCTGAAATATTTTAATAAGTAGCTTATGTTATATGTTAATTATATATTTTATCAATTATTAATTGATCAAATCATTCTTTAATTTTCACTAAACATTAAGTCTTATAATATAATCAATTATTTAAAATAAAGATATCTATTTCTGAGAACTTTTTTTTGTTACATATAAAACTTTTTCAGAAATTAATATTTTTTTATAAAACTTTAAATATAAAATTTACAATTAATTTATTATTTGAAAATATACAAATTAAATTATATTTACTAATATATAAAATTTTTTTAATTAGTGAAGAAAAATTCTATAAAATTTATAAAATTTGATACCCCTGCTTCTTTTTCCGTGGATACAATATAAATTATTTAAAAAATTTAAAAATTTAAAAATTTTTTATTTAATTATTTTTTATGCTTAGTTTTTTTTTTATTTACTATCTTTTATTTATTATTTATTTATTTATTTTCTAAAAATTTTAATAATTAAATAAGTATAATTTTTAAATAAAATTTATTACAAACTTTAAAATATAAAATTTAAAATTTCTAAATTATTGATTAAGTAAATGCTCTTAAAAATTAATAAAATTTGTAACTACCATCAATATAATTTTAATTAGAGATGACAATCGGTCATTGAGTAATTGCTTGATCAGTTTGATTGTGATCGATCATCAACTATGTATGATCGATCACAAAAGATCGAAAATGATCGAACATAATATCGAACATTTTTGAATACTATAAAATTTATCATATCAGCTATTAAATTTTAGAACATATAATAAGATAATAAATTATTTTGATGTATATTTTATAATCAATGCAAATCATCTGTAAATTCGGAATTCTAAATTTATTTTCAAATAAGCGATGTACAATTCTTTTCTTTATCATAAATTATTTTATTGTTAATAATCGATGCTGCTTCTAACATCTTTTATACTTATCATGTCTAAAATTTCACATCTGCAATGTCAAATTAAACATATCAATAATCTTTTAAATACACTTATTAACGATCGCTCAACTAGCATAAACATGGCTATTATTAAAGTACATGATAAAGAAATTAACAAATAATTGGAATTAATACAAGCCATAGAGCTGGATCGATATCTTACTATACAATTAAACAAATGAATTATTCAAATTCTTTTGCTTAATTATAATGATTATAATTTTAAGCAAATTACTAGGGTAGTAAAGAGACGTTCTGGTATATAGAAAGTTTAATTCGCAATCATTCTGTTTTTTTTAAAAAAAATTCTAAACATTTACAGAGACCAGTTTAGCAGCATTTGGCAGTAAATCTAAAATGCTTAGATTGTAATGAAAATGGTGCTTCTGTAGGACAATTTGCTAGACAGTGGGCTTAGAAATTGGCACTATGGTTGAGTATGCAAAACACATAATAATAGCTATTAATTCAATTGGAGATACTTATATACATTGGCCCGATTCTATTGAATGACAACAAATTAGTAGTAGAATAAGTAATTATCTGAATCCAAAGGTTGTGTTGGATTTCTTGATAGAACTGATGTTGTACTTGAATATGAACTACTAAAAGATAGTAAATTTTACTATAAGTAAAGGTTCAATAAGTTATATTAGAAATAATTTGAGTGAAAGTTCATTAAGTTAAACAAAACATAATTTATAAAATAACGATTGGAGTAAAGATTCAGTAAAGTTATATAAAAAAAATAATTTGAGCGAAGGTCTAATAAGAAATTTGAACGAAGGTTCAGTAATTTGAGGAAAGGTTCAGTAAGTTATATAAAAAATAATTTGAGCGAAAGTTAATAAGTAATTTGAGCAAGTAATCTGAGCAAAACTTTTATTATTTACTCCGTATTATTATTATTAAACAGTTCGTTGATCTGCATAATAAAAAAACTCTCCCATTTCATTTTCCGATTTCAAAATTTTGATACACAAATATGAATTTTTAAACTCTTAATTAGTGATGTACCATTTATATGATACCTGAAAAATTTTAGCGTACATTACATACGGTACGTACTGTACGTATAGTTCTTTTCTGGCATCTGATTGGCTGGAACAAGTGATCGGTAAAAATTTTAGCGTACAGTACATACTATACATGGGTGTCTAAAATATGGATGATTTATGGCAAACGGCATGGCGAAATGTTTTTAATATTTTCGCCATGGTGTTTCAAAATGCCATGTGGCGAAATTATTTTCGTCAGATGAAATTAATTTCGCCTGTCGAACTTTGAAATTATTTTTGCCAGTAAAAATTATTTTCATCTGACGAAATTATTTTCGCCTGATGAAATTCTGAAATTATTTTTGTTAGCAGACATTATTTTCGTCTTTAATTGTTATTGACAGTTTTATTATTATGAATAAGCTTATACAACAAAAATGAAGGCTGCTCTAAAGAAGGCGTGGAAGATTTGGTCAGAGAACCATGAATCCTACTGCCACTAGAATCCCTGTAACTTATAGTTCGATGGTCTATTTTATATAATATTTCACTTCATTACTATGAAATCGATGGTGATTTATATATTACAAATAACCTTGGGGCTTTACCACTACGATTTAAATCTCAAGGCAATATGACTATTTAAAGTATGGGGGATCTATGATTAACGATGAGTAATTCACACGACTAATGAATACCAGAGGCGTCTTATTATCATCGATCAATGCGCATTTCAGGCCCCGAGTCATATGGCTTGGATCCTTTTTTTTTGCTAAAGCCGAGTCAAGTTACCCCTTCACAATGATAACTATGTTTTGCATCGATATTGATAACAATTAGAATTATATAGTAGAAACGGATTAATTTTTGGCTCTGACAAAGATGGGTTTTGAGAGGTTCAACGGTAATAAATTTTTAATATATTAAACGTAAAAGTGGCAGTAAAAAACCTCGCTAATATTTATTTAATAAGATATAAAAGTTAGTTTAATATTATATTTAATATCCGTTATTCGAAATATTTTAAAAGTTGCAGCAAAAAATCTCGCTAATATTTATTTAATGTCATTCGAAAATATTTTGGAATGGCGAAAATATTTTAGACATCCTAAAATATATTCGGCATGCTAGAATAATTTTTGCTGCCTAAATTATTTTCGACATCCTAAATTATTTACGATTTAGTCTGCCTAAAATAATTTAGCCATTTAAATTTACGTCAAAGGCAAAATAATTTAGACACCCATGTATAGTACATACAGTACGTACAGTACAGTACGTATAGTACTGTACGCGGCACATCACTACTCTTAACACGTATGTACGCTATTTTTTTAAATATGAAACTCCTTAATAATTGAAATTATGTAAATGTGCTAATCTATTTATTATCGATCATATAATCGGGATCGATTTTTAATTTTTAATCGATCGTAATTCGATCAATCATTTGAACATTTTATGCATGATCGATCACACGATCGATCGTGAGAATTGTCACCGATCATCATCTCTACTGTTCACTTCTTGAAATAATGATGATTATTATCGTTGTGTGTGATCATCAGAGGCTTGAAATGATTATCATAAACAAACCCAAAGATCGATAAAATTTTTGAAGGAAATTTTGCATCATAACAGTATACAGAAGAATCTAAGCATTTAACTTAAAAGGGAAAAAAGAAAAAGGGCATGGCGATTAACAATTATAGCATCCTGAAATGAAATTAAATATCCTTTTATTGAAAAAGCCCTTTTATTAACCCGTAATGCTTTCTGATATGAAACGTGTTTAGTATAAAGAACACCATTGATAAACCATACTATTGTTAACTTAAGTTATAATTATATAATTCTCTCTTATTGAACATAATCCTCCGGTAAAGTATAAAAACCTTTGATTTTTCCTCACGAACAAAAATATTAACAATATTAATATTAAATATTAAATATTAAATATTAATATTAATTAATAATAAATTAATATTAATATATATTAATAATATTAATATATTAATAAAATAATTAATAATAATAATAATAATAATATAATAAATATTGAACCTGTACTTGCTCCCTTATAGTCTAAACTTTAAACCATCCGTATTATTATAGCTCAAGAATAAAAAAATGCCCTGCTATTTAGATACTGTCATAAAAATTAAACATGTAAAACAAAATGAAACAAAAGATGGAAAGTCAATTTCAGTATGGGCTATTGGATTGTATCCTGTAGGACGTGAAGATAAAGAAATTGAAGTTGTGTTGTATGTACCACGTCGCTCTGTTGAACGAGACCCCGAAATACAAGCTATTTTTAGAAGAGATGAATATTATTCTGTCGGTGGAAAAATCATACCCAATAACTATGCTGGAAGTACTAGACCAAAGGTAATGACAAAACGAATATCAATATATAATATACTGGCTATATACATTATACAAACATATTATAAATTGTAATTTACTAATATCAATTATGATACCTAGATGTCAGTTGCGACCTCAACTCACTTAACTATTAGTGATAGAACTTCCGAATCAAATAAATGCCCTCTAAAAGTATCTTTGGTCGGAACTCCAAAAGAAAAGCTAACTGCTATTGAAAATACCGATGATTCTGTATTTGAAATGCTTATAACCGACTATATTACTCAAGAATATGAATATACAATCTACGTAGTTATTCCACATGCTAACCCACGATTTGAACATCTTAAAACAACTATTCAACCACAAGAATCAATCATCTTTGTAGTTGACCAAATGGAGATCATAGATAATAAATTCTATGTAAACGCAAAAGATATTAACTACGTTAATATTAAAAAAAAAAATTCTGAAACAGATTACCACCAACTCCAATCAACTTCGTCTAATTTGACAAGAACAAAGCTCTTGCATATCCACCAAAATATTACCAAGAATACGCCTGTAACCCAAACACCACCAGTAACAAATTCGAATGATATTGAAAGTAAACCTTCTGTAAAACGTAAAAGACCCGAAGAAACTGACCAACCTGTCGACATGGAATTCACTAATGCTAATTATTACGAATCTGTAGCAAACGAAGCTAACCCTATCAAAATTGACCAGGAAGAACTTGAAAAACCGACAAAAAAAAACAAGTCATGGAAAAGTTATGCACAAAATCAAATAAAAGAACGTCCAATTAGAACCACACGTGGTCCTAAAAAATCACGTTATACTACCGTGGAAGATTTTGAATCTGACAAAGAATAGATACTTCAACTATAATTACTATTCGTATATTTATTACTTTGTTTACTGTACCTTTGTATGTATTGTAATACATTATGTATGCTGTAAAAGCACATCATTATCATTCTCTTTTACATATTACGATATACTTAGTAAATTATATTTAAAAAAAAAACTTTTTTTAGAAAGTAATTGTTTCATGAACACTTGCTAAAACGACACATAATAAATACCCGTCATAATAAAATTTTGCTCTTAATTCGCTTTGTGTATATAACTATTGTTAAAAACAGTCAGTCACTAAATATATTAAAAAAGATACTTTAGATGACCATTATTTAATATATATCAACTTAGCCCTGATCAGTAATCGTCACCCGGACATTTAAAACCAGCATTCCCTTTTTTTTAATGGATTTAATGCATTTAATTAAAAATTTTGATAATTTATCATTCTTTTGAACTATAAAAAATTTGAAAATCATGTAAATTGTTCTTTGAATTCGTATGAATTCATATAAAAATGATACTATATGCTAAAAATATGACTAAACAGACAAATAGGAATATTTTAGAGGGGTGGCGCTACGCGCCACCTGTTACACTAGTTACATTTCAAGATCAGGTTAATATAATGAACGTTTATCAAACATCACTTATTTCTCAAAACGGAGAAAACCACCTTTAATGATAACCCTGAGTGATTTTATTATATAACTATATAACTACTTAACCTCTGAGCTTGTTATGACCTGCAAACTTTAACATTAATGAACTTTAAAAAATTTTGCTTACGCAACAAACTTTGCGCAAAATTTTTATGTATGTTGGAAAATTGTTTAATTTTTTTGTATTACGGGTTGGTAAGCCATATTGGATGTGGAGGTCGAATAGATTGACAGTTGGTAATGAATTTCTTTAGGTTTAAGATTTTTTTTTTTAGATTCTTTTGCACGCTGGCATTATTCTAAAACTATAGAAGTCTTTTACAACGATTTTTAATTTGTAAAACGTCAAGTTCCTAAAAGGTATATAAAGAAGTTACCCGAGCAATTGATGTGCATCGGCCAATTAGACAAACTTCTGCCTATGAAACGTCGTACGATTAACAGCATGCACACCACATATTCGCCGATAATTTAGGAAATACTGTGTTTTTAATTTGTTTCAAAGTTCTACAAAAGAATTAGTGATAGCTTGACGGCTAGTGAAAATTGCGAATATATTAACAATTAAAAATTACTTTTAACACGTAAAGAACAACTATAGGACGACTAAAAACGTGTTACTATTAAAATTTTTAAAATTACAAACAAGCTTGATTAAAGTTTTGCAAAATATAGATAATCCCTTTGTATTTAATTAATTTTTCTAAGTTGAATTTTAAATGCTTTTATCTCATTGTTGAAATCCGATAGTAGCTCAAAATAATAAGGTTTCATAATAAAAATTCTTGATCATAAGAGATAGAAATTAGTCATTAATTTTATATTAAATTTAAGATAGTTCGTCCAACACTTAACGAAATTCATGGATTTACCAACTGCTTGGAATCCCGATGATAAATCTACTAATTTAAGCGTAGATTCGAGCGGACTTAGAGTTTATAATGAAGGTGGGACTTAGTGAGACTTAATGATAGGCAAATAAATTTCATTGCTGAAATTTTTATCTGTTTTATCTAATACGTACAGTCTGCTAAAATTATCAAAAATTTTGTTCATAAGCATTTGTATCTGCCCTTCGTTAGTGAGACTACTTATATAGGATTACATGGAAAGGAGTTAATATGAATTAACCCAATTTTTATTTAAATAAATAGTTTCGGAAGGTATCGGTACAATACGGGCAAATCATCCAATTCCCCCGCAATGCAAGTTATTTTATTTTGAAGTTGACATAATAGACGCAGGAAAATTTAAGTATGCTGAAATATATTTTTCAATAATTAAAATAAAATTGTTTAGATGTTACTTAAATTTTTTTACATTCTTCTATTAAAAGTAATATCATGATTGGGTTTTGCGAAAAGTCGTTTAATTTAACTGGATATTGGCCTGGTAAATAAAATTTTATTTGTTTCTTTTTTTGCGTATTGGAACATATATTTAATCACGGTTTTTCATAGGTTGGAGTTATGGTTCCTGGGGTTATTACGGATATAATGGCAATATTTATTGTTGCTCGAGAAGTGGCAGTCCATATGGGCCGTTGTTTTCTACCGGCGATACCATTGGATGTTGTTTAAACTTTAAAAATAACACTGTATTCTATACTAAAAATGGTATAAACCTAGGTAATTATTGAAATGATTTATATTTTTGCCGTTTTATATTATGTAACTCACGGTAGTTCAATATTCTACAACATAAATTTCAAAGGTATTGCATTCCGAAATTTAAAAGGGACTTTGTATCCTTGTGTTGCATTGTGGTCGAAAGGTCAAGCTATAGAAGTAAATTTCGGTAGTAGAAAATTTAAATATGCAGGTAATGCGGAATAGCTATAAGTGTATTTTTATTTTGATTTATAATTTAATACGTAAATTTCTTGTTACTTAATTAAATAGCGTAAGTTTGATCATTTTCATACTCTTTTTTTTATAATATTGTTATTTATACTAACTTATTTACTATTGTTTTTATTATTTGACAAAAAATTTTATAATAAATAGAATTTAGAAAACCTAATTCTTTTAAGCGGCGTTACTAATGATGCCTGACGCAACTCACGTGACCTGACGCAACTGCACACGTGACCTTAAAACATAATGGCTTTCTGCGTCATGCGTCATGCGTCAGTGGCGCAACTTTTGTTTCGTCAGGTTGCGTCAAGGTTTCGTCATTCATCATCAGCTGCGTCAAGCATCTATAATTGTTACCCTTAACATATTGTAAAAGAATAGTTGACTTTGTAAATAGTAATGGAGGCAATCGGACTTACGAATTTGCAAAGCTTTCAATGAGCTTAATAAGTCAATTATGATATAATCGATAAAAGTAATTAAATTATTGACCATGCCTTTATTTTGATTTATCTTAACATTGAGAATCACTACAACTATTAACAAATCACAGTAAAGTAATAAATAAGCAAATCTCAATAATGCCATATTCATGCTATTAATTTTATTTAAAAATGTTATAGGAATAGCAAAATTACGTCATGATACTTGTGTATTATTTTAGTAATTAGACAATTACATCTGTAACGATTCTAGAGAACCCTCAATCTCTAATAGCACTGATAAAATTGTCTTTAAAATATGTAGTCCTAAAAATATATTAAACGTTCTCTGTATTTTTGAATATGCATCTAATAATCTAAATTAGTTTTTCAAGACTTGAAATACTTCAAATTCATCAATAAAAAAATAACTTTTATTAGATCCAATTGATTTTTCATAATCTGAATTATCATGAACATAATACCATTGTTTACTATCATAATACATCCAGAAAGAACTACTGAAAACTGGACCATAATAGTTAGCACACCCAATTACTTTATTTGCATGAATAATTCTACTAAGGATGGAATTCGGTAAATTTTGGGTTTTCAATGAAAAAACAAAACTATCTGTTGTTGTAAACCATTCAAGTTGATCCTTAGACGTCCATACTAATGAATTATATCCACCAAGTATTTCATTTGTGCTATCAACTTTTATAACTACCACGGTGCCAGGTAAATTATCGCATAATTGATGAAATGTTTCACGTGTAAATCCATCTCTACTTCCTCTAAGAAGTAAATTAAATTTGTAAGGTATTTTTGTAACATCATATATCGATGAGCAACGATCAATCCAAGATGAAATTTCTGCAAAATGCTCATCATTAATAATAGATGATGGATTAATAAAGGGAATTTCACGAACAGGAACTTCACGGACAGGAAGTTGAATAGAATTTTTTTACGGGCAGGTAGGATAGTTGAAGAAATAGGTGCATTAGGAGCCATAAACCTTGTCGAAATATCATCCCATANTTGTAAATAGTAATGGAGGCAATCGGACTTACGAATTTGCAAAGCTTTCATGCTATTAATTTTATTTAAAAATGTTATAGGAATAGCAAAATTACGTCATGATACTTGTGTATTATTTTAGTAATTAGACAATTACATCTGGACGATACTAGAGAACCCTCAATCTCTAATAGCACTGATAAAATTGTCTTTAAAATATGTAGTCCTAAAAATATATTAAATGTTCTCTGTAGTTTTGAATATGCATCTAACAATCTAAATTAGTTTTTTCAAGACTTGAAATACTTCAAATTCATCAATAAAAAAATCATTTTTATTTCATTCGTGTTATTAACTTTTATAACTACCACAATGCCAGGTATATTATCACATAATCGATGAAATGTTTCACGAGTAAATCCATCTCTACTTCCTCTAAGAAGTAAATTAAATTTGTATGGTATTTTTGTAACATCATATATTGATGAGCAACGATCAATATTTCTGCAAAAAGTTCATCATTAATAATAGATGATGGTGAATCTCACGAACAGGAACTTTACGGACAGGAAGTTGAATAGGAATTTTTTTACGAGCAGATAGGATAGTTGAAGAAATAGGAGCATTGGGAGCCATAAATTTGCCGAAATATCATCCCATAAATCTAATCCAAGAAGTTGTCGATAAGGTTTAACTTTCGTTAAAATCTCTTCTCCAGACATTTGAAAATATCGAATTAAAGGAATACATTTGCTAGGTGTATTCTTTAAATCTAAAAAATTTTTTTCAGTCCATTGTTTAAGATCAGATGGTAGATCTGGAGTTTTTGCTTTTCCCCATTGAATAACCTGATCCCAAATTTCTGATTCTTCTATTTGTAAATCATCTCTTTTTAAAAGAGTTACCAACGTATTTTCTTGAATAGAAGTGTAGTCGTCAGAATCAAAAATTAGGTTAGGATGTTTTGCAAGGATATCAGTACAAAAAGTTTGTAAGGCCTTAAAATTATTATCTAGAAAACTGATTGAATAAACTTTAGTAAATTTTAATCGAAGCCAAGAAGCCTTGTTATCAATAAGATAAGACTGAATGTATTCAACTAATTCTACTAAACCTAATTTTTTAGACGGAACCAAAAGATTAAATATATAGATGGTTCAACTTCTTCTAATGGGATTGTACCGGTGTAAATATATCTAGTTAAAAGATCTAAATTAAAATTTAATTATAAAGACGATTTTGGCTCACAAGAGATGAATTCACCAGATATTCTATTTTCAAAAATTGTTAAAATTATTGTATAATCTTTTAATTTGAAATTTTAAGACATATTATATTCTAACAATAATAATTTTAAAACAAGCTGGTAGAACTTCACCTCTGATGAATTTTAACAATAGTTAAATATTAAGATAAATCACCTACTTAATTAAAAGTTTAAAAGCTTCAACAGAGGTATCAGTTAAAGTAATTTCAATAATATTATTCTTTTTAGTTGCGGTTGTTAATTCTTGACGAAAGAATGATGAGCGTTGATGAATGTAATTTAAAACTTTGTTTATCAACTTTAACTATAACATTGTATTCATATTCAGTTTCAAGAAGTTGCGCGAAATCATTAGAGAAACGTTCAAGTAATTTAGTGCTTATTTGCGACATACTTTTAAATGAAGTTTCAAGTGCAACCTTAACGTTGATCAAATTTTAAGTACGTCTTCAAACGGTTTGTGGACAATTAACAACGTATATTGTGCTACAGAAGCAAAATACCTTTCCTGGTGGAACAGTAGACACAGAAAAAAAATAAAAAATTGAATTAGTACGAGATATTAATTCTTAAAACTAGGCTAATGTGTAGCATTCTGAGGCCGGAGTGAAAATATTTTAAAATTCAAAATTTTAAATAAAACTAATTAATTATTTTAAAATAATATATAATAGTTGCATATATTTAATAATACAGTATATAGTATACATTATTTAAATCTAATTTGTTTATAAGTGTCTAGCTAATAATTTTACTATAGCTTATACTAATAACGGTAATAATAAATATATTTATTAAAATTATCGGTTTCAAAACGATTCAACTCATTAAAAAGACAAGGAATTGCTTGGAAATTTTTATAAATATCTACAAAGTTTCAAAAACAAATTTATGTTCGAATATTTTTGTAAATTTTAGGTGTCCAACTAATAGAATATGTAAATTTATTAAAAAATTATTTAATTGGCAGGTTTGTTTGTTGATTTTTTTTATCAGGGATTTTTTTTTTACGCGACACGCGTTCCGTTCGGACGGACAAAAAATTTCCAAATTGTGGTTCTGATCTAATTTTATGTAATTGATATAAAAAAAAAATCAAAAAAGTAATTTTTTTAGATCAAACCGCATCAAAAACGTAACTTTTATATCACCATGCGTAAACACTAAATGTCCGTCGCTACGCTCCGGCCAATAATGCATTACCGTATCTATACGAAATACGTAATAGCGTCCACAGAGTCTCTTTGAATTATGCGTTATTTCGCACAAATACAATAAGAATTTTTGGGTTGAAAAACTATGCTACATGACCGATGCTAATTTACATGTAAATTATTTCCGA
The DNA here is from genome assembly GCA_003550325.1 of Gigaspora rosea. Classification (NCBI taxonomy): domain Eukaryota; kingdom Fungi; phylum Glomeromycota; class Glomeromycetes; order Diversisporales; family Gigasporaceae; genus Gigaspora; species Gigaspora rosea. The sequence goes on along the minus strand of QKWP01000293.1, from coordinate 266,842 downwards.
CTCGTAGTGTGTTTATCTAATAATCGAGTTGGGTACCAAATTTTTGCACCGTAACTTTATATTGCGAAGTAATTTAGTACGTAAATCGATTTTTTTTTCACCCCAGGATCTTATAATTTGTTTTGATAAAAAAAAACATAAATAAATTAATTTTGGAGACATTTCAAAAAGAAAACGTTGTCGTACACTTAAATAAGAATAAGTATAAATAAAGTTACGCTTTTATATTATTCTGAAAAAGGTCGATTTTATAGTTTTACTGGTATACCTTATAATTATGAGCTCATTAAAATATACCATTTATTGATAAAATTCAATTGATGCCAAAGTTAGACCTTACAAATTTAATAAACACGACTAAAATTTATTAAGAAGTATAACCAATCATATAACTCAGAAGTAAATGTGTCATAAGTGCGTCAGGAATTAATGTTTAATCAGTAGTAAGAATTTAACTAGGGATGTCATTCTGCTCATCTTAACTCTGATCGGAACCTAAACCAATTAAACATAGTTTTTCAATCATGTGAATTTAATTATATAAAATGAAACTCAGTAGCAAAAAGCTTCATGAACTGTAAATTTCAACTTTTTAATTAAATAATATGACATCTTTTAATTAAATGACTTTTAAAAATGAAATACATTTAAGTAAATTAATAAAAAGTTTTTAATTGAATTTGATGTCTTTTGAACGGTATGACGATTTTAATTTAAATATGCCTTGCCATTTTTAATTAAATGATTAATTAAAAGTTTATCGATAACATTTTAATCAAAAGTAAAAAAAAAAAGTTGCGTAAAGTTTATGTCAAAGAGATTCTCAAATATAAAAATACATCGTTTTTTATTTTTTTTTGCTTCGAATTATTTCAATTTTACAAAATGGATGAAGAAAGCTCATTTGGACAACTGAACTTACCTCCACACCGAACTCATTGTTATCTCAAGATGAATTCAGACCAGAAGCACTTGTAGAATATGCAATAACGATAAATATGTATTATGCAAATATTCAATATGAATTATGCTTAGCTGCTTAAACTAACATGTTCGGGCAAACATAATTAAAATTCATGACACCCGTGTTTTTTCATTTACTTATTGTCACGGGATTGATACATCAGACACCGTGCAATAAGATAGTTATTATATGGGTATGTTGAATAACCCGTTACACACACGGGTTCATATTTAAATCCCGTGCNAATAAAAAGTTTTTAATTGAATTTGATGTCTTTTGAACGGTATGACGATTTTAATTTAAATATGCCTTGCCATTTTTAATAATAATTAAAATTTTATCGATAACATTTTAATTATAAGTAAAACAAAAATGCGTAAAGCTTAGTTAAAGAGATTCTCAAATTTAAAAATACATCGTTTTTTATTTTTTATTTTTTTTACTTCAATTATTTCAATTTTACAAAATGGATGAAGAAAGCTCATTTGGACAACTGAACTTACCTCCACACCGAACACATTGTTATTTCAAGATGAATGCAGACCAGAAGAATATGCAATAACGTTAAATATGTATTATGCAAGTATTCAATATGAATTATGCTTAGCTGTTTAAACTAACATGTTCGGGCAAACATAATTAATATTCATGACACCCGTGTTTTTTCATTTACTTATTGTCATAGGATTGATACATCAGACACCGTGCAATAAGATAGTTATTATATGGGTATGTTGAATAACCCGTTACACACACGGGTTCATATTTAAATCCCGTGCCTTCGGCACGGAATATGAGCCCGTGTGTAACTGGGTTATTCACTACAACCCATACAATAACTATAAAGTACCTTGTAAAAATTTAATCAGAAATTCGATCATTTAAAAAATTATATGATAAATAAATAAAATAGACTAATAAACATAATAAATAAAATGACGATTAGCGTAATAAATGTGATACGTAATTATAACGATTAATAAAGCTAACGCTAATTAAAAGCTAATTAATTATTTTATTTGTTGTATCGATGCAAAAAAAAAAAAAAAAAGAATTTATACGCTTAAACAAAATGCTGCAAGAATGACGCTAGAAGAACGAGATTGGCCTCTATGACACCCGAAGAGCAGTTAAGTCACAGAAACGACGAGTCAATAAAAAGGCAAGGTCGGTGCAAACGTCAAAATAGTAATGTCGAAAAAGAAAATATAAATCCAAGTGACAAACGTAATTTTTATTATAATTTTCATCAAATTATAAACGTAAAATATCGACTATTTATATTAACTAAATTTTTTTAGAAGATCAAAATATAATGTCGTTACCACTTGCATGCCAGCTTTCCAATTACGATCAGGATCTTCTAAAGAAGTTTCGCAATGCCGATTCTGCGCCTAAATTCAATTTCTGCCCTATTTACAAAGAAAGTTTTCCTACGATTGTATTAGTACATAAAACAGGATTATGTACTAGATACAATCAAGAAAATTAACTCCAAAAAAGGTTTCAAATGAAAATGACATGGGCCCCGGTATGTAAAAAAATAAAAAATAAAAAAGTATTACGTAGTTTTTGCTATTTAATTTTTTTCCGGTGTCGCCCGATGGCAACCTTATTTCCTGAGTTACCGAAAAAAAAATCCAATTTTTCTGATTCCATGTTATGCAAACCGAAAATAACTTTGCGTGGTCTTATACGAGTAACTGAGCCTATTAATTTACGGTAGATTTAGTGTAGATTTAAAAAAAAAATCCGACCCGCCGACTGGATTTTTGGGACACCATGTTAAAAAAAACGAAACATTAACTTTGTTACAACGTCGATAATAATTTAAAGGAAGGGGATAATACATAAAAAGAAAAGAAAAAGAAAACGTAATTTCGACCGGAGATCCTGGAAATGTGCTATTGTTCCACCAGGAAAGGTACTTGCTTCTGTAACACAATATATGTTGTTAATTGTCTCACAAACCGTTTGAAGTCGCTGCGCTGCTTATATTTGATTAAAGTTAAGGTTGCATTTGAAACTTTAAAGCATGTCACAAATAAGTACTAAATTACTTGAACGTTTCTCTAATGATTTCGCACAACTTCTTGAGAGTGAATATGATTACAATGTTATAGTTAAAGTTGGCAAACAAAGTTTTAAATTACATTCACTAGTTTTATACCAACGCTCATCATTCTTTCGTCAAAAATTAACAACCGCAACTAAAAAGAATAATATTATTGAAATTGCTTTAACTGATACCTCTGTTGAAGCTTTTGAAATTTTAATTAAGTAAGTGATTTATTTTTATATTTAACTATTGTTAAAAATCACCAGAGGTGAAGTCCATCTGTACGTTTTTAAACTTATTATTATTAAAAGATAATCGCCTTAAAATTTTAAATTAAAAAGATATTATTATACAATACTTTTTGTCAATTTTTGAGAAATAGAATATCTAGTGAATTCATCTCTTGCTAAAGCAATCATCTTTATAGTTAATATTAATTAAATGTCTTTCAATTTAGATATATTTACACTGGTATAATCCTATTAGAAAATTTTGACGAATCTATTATATTCAATCTTTTAGTTCCATCTAACAAATTAGGTCTATCAGAATTGGTTGAATATATTCAGTCTTATCTTATTGATAACAAGCCATCTTGGCTTCGATTTAAATTTACCCAAGTTTATTCTACCAATTTTCAAGATAATAATTTTAAGGCTTTACAAACTTTTTGCACTGATATTCTTGCAAAACATCCTAACCTAATTTTTAATTCTGATGATTTCACTTCTATTCAAGAAAATTCGTTTGTAATTCTTTTAAAAAGAGATGATTTACAAATAGAAGAATCTGAAATTTGGGATAAGGTTATTCAATGGGGAAAAGCAAAAACTCCAGATCTGCCTTCTGATATTAAACTATGGACTGAAATGATTTTTTTAGATTTAATGACTACACTTGGCAAATGCATTCCTTTAATTCGATATTTTCAAATGCCTGGAGAAGAGATTGTAGCGAAAGTTAAACCTTATCGGCAAATTCTTGGATTAGACCTATGGGATGACATTACGACAAAACTTATGGCTCCTAATGCACCTATTACTTCAACTATCTTACCTGCTCGCAAAAAAATCCCTATTCAACTTCCTGTACGTGAAGTTCCTATCCGTGAAGCTCCTATCCGTGAAGTTCACTTTATTAATCCATCGTCCATTATTAATGATGAACATTTTGCGGAAATTTCATCTTGGATTGATCGTTGCTCATCGATATATGATGTTACAGAAATACCCTACAAGTTTAATTTACTTCTTAGAGGAAGTAGAGATGGATTTACTTGTGAAAAATTTCATCAATTATGCGATAATTTACCTGGCACCATAGTTGTTATAAAGGTTAATGGCACAAATGAAATACTTGGTGGATATAATCCATTAGTTTGGACTTCGGCGTCTAATAATTCAATTGAATGGTTTGCAACAACCGATAGTTTTATTTTTTCAATGAAAACCAAAAATCTGTTAAACTCCATCCTTAGTAGAATTACTCATGCAAATCATGTAATTGGATGTTCTAGCGAATTAAATGCCCTGCCACAAAATGAAATTCTTAGAAATTTCTTTCAAATACTACTCTCAAAAAAAGAAAGTGGCAATCAGTCCAATAACCCAGTATCATCTCAACCACCTGGCTATTATGGTCCAATTTTTGGTGATTATTTCTACATGGTACATAATACTTACTATTGGTATTATCGGCATAATAATGCATATTATGAAAAACTACTTGGACCTAATAAAGGTTATTTTTCAATTGATGAATTTGAAGTATTTCAAGTCTTGAAAAAATAAGCACCACATCCTCTATTACATATTTTTAAATGTCAGATTAGCGAACATAGTAAGGAGATCCTTATCAAAGTTATTCCGCTAATCATTTAAAAAATGGGGTAAAGGACGTGGTGCTTATTTACGGCAGAATATGGTAATTTGAATTCTTTTAAACTCAAAGTTAAAGAGAACTTTTTTGAGTACATTTTTAGAGCTACGTATTTATAGAGATAATTTATTGGTGCTATTTACGATTGAAGTTAGTGCTATTTGAGATTGAAGATCTCAAGCTTCTTCCTAGATGTAATTTTCTAATTTTCAAAATGATGCACAAGTATTATGATGTAAGTTTCGCTATTCTTATAATATTTTTAAATAAATTAAAGTATGAATAGGGCATTATTGAGATTTGCTCATGTAACACCTTTAATGTGGTTTTTAATAGTTATAGTGATATTCAATGTTAAAATAAAACCTCGGCAATAATTGAGCTGCCTTTATCGATTCTAAATGACTTATTAAACTCATTGAAAATTTTGCATATATGAGGAATTAAATCCAATTGCCTCGATCACTTATTTAACAAGTTCATATATATTATTCAAAAAGTGTAACAATATAATCAGTGTTGGCAACTTTTCTGGTCAAACATATTTTTGGCCGACCAATTCGGCCAAATTCATATGTTTTTTTGGCCGTTAAGGCCAAACAAATTGGTTTGGCCTAGTGATGGGAAAAATGCGCATTTTATACCGGTAATAACATGAGCATGAATGCTCATTAATGCGCACGTTATATAAAATGCGTATGATATAGTTTTTGGAATTTATATTTTCCCTTTAGAAAATATCGGATACGTGCTCAAATTTTTACCCCAATCTTGCTCATCTTTTATCGGAATTTTTCGAGACTTTTGCATACATATTCCTTAATTCCGCCTGACATTACGCTCCCTGGCCTAAATTATATTTACTTTAAGTTTCCTATATAAACTTTAAATGGGATTAAATGCGAATGATTCCGAAACATGCGCATGAATGCGCATTAATGGGAACGATTAAGGAATCATGCGCACGCATGAAATCCATCTTTAGTTTGGCCAGTAAAATTGCCAACACTGAATATAATGTACCCCTGAAAAGAATTATTGTATTTTAAGTTTTCTAAAATCTATTTATTAGAAAATTTTTGCGAGAAATAGTGATTGATTAGTAATCTTCACTATATGACTCGCACTATGTTTGTGATCAAACCGATATGACTCACCCTAATCGTTTATCGATATATGATGTTATGAAATACATTATACTCTTAGAGGAAGTAGAAATGGATTTATTTCATAGATTATGCGATAATGTACCTGGTAATTGTGGTTATTGTAAAGGTTAATGGCGCAAATGAAATACTTGGTGGATATAATCCATTATCAAGTCTAAATAAATATCTTACAGCAGTTGATGGTTTTATTTTGTCATTGAAAATCCAAATTTAATGAATTTCATCCTTAGTAGAATAATCAATGCAAGCGATGCAATTGGATGTTATAAAACTTATGATCCAGTTTTCGGTATTTATTTCTACATAGTAAATGATCATAATAAATGGTATTATCGTCATAAAGACTCACATTATGAAAACATTAGAGATAATACTATTAATCGGCTTTCAATTGATGAATTTGAAGTTAAAGTATGGTACCGTAAATAGCTAGTTACGACAATTATATTTACGACATATATTTTTACACGGACTTTTTTAAACCTTAATTGTAGTAAAATATTACTACATGTCGTAATTATTATGACATGTCCCCTATGAAAAAAGTGGTCTGGGTGGTGTCACGGTTTAGCACAAAGAAGTCTGTAATGGTACGTGTACTCTGGCACGTATATGCACGCTACACGGAATGAACGTGTTTAAAATGATACGTAGCATGTCCAGAATGGCACATGTAAGCTTTTTATGCGGAATGGCACGTATTCGGGATGACACGTATAGGCTCGTTAGTTGGAATTACACGTATTAAATGGCACGTGTATCTCGTATAGCCAATAAAATCGCAGGATCAGGTTTAACGCGAAAATTCAAAAAACCGACTTTTTTAAAAAATCCTTTGGGATGAAATGTTATGAGATACATTGGAAATTAAATATATATTGATGGAAATACTGTATTTGACCGTTTAAATGCGCTTATTAATAAAATAAGTAATGTATGGACATATAATTAAAGAAAAAAAATTCAAGCATAGCGAATTTGCCAGCAAGCTTTTTAATTCAAATCACATTTTTTGCTATTGAATTATCAAAACTTTTAATTACTAAATTAAATAGTGTTACATCATTCTTATATACTTTTGTTATCTACGCTAACATATTTACTATTATTGTTATTATTTGACAAAGATTTTATAATAAATAGATTTTAGAAAATTTAAGGTGCAATAATTCTTTTTAGTGACCTAGAATCACCATTCACTACTATTTCGCTAGCCAATCAGATTTCGAGATCAGGTGTAACGCGAAGAAACACAAAAAAATCAAACCAAATCAAAAAATCATTCATAAATCAATATTTGATCTATAAACTGCTTATTGCGTACTAACTAAAAGTTTCTTTAGTATTTAGAAAATTCATCTTAATCTAACAGGATCCTAACCTGATTTAACTGCGAGAATTTTTTTGGCGAAATTTTTTAAGTTGGTGACGCTAGGGTCATACCCTAAACGTATTGTAAAATAATATATTAACTTGGTAAATAAGCAATAGAGGCAATTGGATTTACGTAATTGCAAAGCTTTTAATGAACCTAATAAGTCAATCAGAATCGATAAAAGTAGCTCAATTAATGATAATGCCTTTATATTTATCTTAACATTGAGCATCACTACAATAATTAACAGATCACAGTAAAGTAATAAATAAGCAAATCCCAATAATACCATAATTTTATTTAAAAATGCTAAAGGAATAGCCAAATTACGTCAGATGATTAGAAAATTACATCTATGAAGATACTTGAAAGTCCCCAATCTCTATATCAAGGATAAAATTATCTTTAAAATATGTAGTCCTAAAATATATTCAATGCTCACTATATCTTTGAATATGCATCCAATTAGTTTTTCTTTCAAGACTTGAAATACTTCAAATTCATCAATTAAAAAATTAGCATTATCTGATCTAAGTTTTTTTTTATAACATGCAGCAATATGAGCATAATACCGATTTTTATTATCATCCATCATTGCGAAATAACAACCGAAAATTGGACCACGATAGTTAGCACATCCGATTACTTGAGTTGCATGAACAATTCTACTAAGGATGGAATTCGATAAATTTTGGGGTTTCAATGAAAAAATAAAACTATCTGTTGTTATAAACCATTCAAGTAGATTCATAGACGTCCAGACTAATGGATTATATCCACCAATTATTTCATTCGTGTTATTAACTTTTATAACTACCACGATGCCAGGTATATTATCACATAATCGATGAAATGTTTCACGAGTAAATCCATCTCTACTTCCTCTAAGAAGTATTATTCTCGCTCGGATTTCATATTAAACACTCTCTTTATTAGAGATTATGAAGATACAAAATGGGAGTAGTGCTGCACGCCATCACTTTTCTCTTCTACTATTACATACTGTGCTCATAACAACTCATAACAACTCTAAGTATACTGTGCTCATAACAACTTTATGTACGTGATATGTCACGTGACGAAGCATAATAGAGGAGCAATTCTTACGTTTTTGATACTCCTGCACTTACTTTTTTGATACTCCTGTATGCAGTGTTGTACATGGGACAGTTGGGACATACGTTGGGACATTTTGGGACATTCTGGGACAATTTTATAAATTGAAATTACTTAAAATTTTATTAAGATAATCTAATTAAATTTTTTTAAAAATGTGTTCAGCACCTAAAAAAATATATAATTATATATTTTTTTAAATTAATTTATTAATTATTAAGGCTTGGAACATAGTTGGGACACTTGGGACGCTGGGACGTTGGGACGTTGGGACATGGCAAAAAAAGGCTGAGTGAAAATGTACAACACTGCCTGTATGTACCACAAAATTACTTTACTTTTTTGATACCGATCTGCATATATACACGTGACTTGTGTTACACAAAGGCCCAGTGCAAAAATAATTTTTGGTTACACGCCGCTAATGTCGTGTAACGATACACAAGTCTAATTTTGCCCGGCATTAAGCTTAATGCTGGTGGGCACTATCATGATAATGCACCCGGCGGGTTAGACATAATTCCGGCCCACCCTAACCCTAAATCTAGTGGTACCCTAACCCGGCATTAAGCTTAATGCTGGTGGGCACTATCATGATTATGCCCCAGCGGGGTTAGACATAATTCCGGCCCGCCCTAACCCTAAATCTAGGAACCCTAAAAACTAATTGTTCGAAGCAACATCCAATCACAGTACATATACTGGTTACACGACATACGCATCTAGTATATGTACTGTGATTGGATGTTGCTTCGAACAATTAGTTTTTAGGGTTCCTAGATTTAGGGTTAGGGTGGGCCGGAATTATGTCTAACCCCACCGGGGGCATATCATGATAGTGCCCACCAGCATTAAGCTTAATGCCGGGTTAGGGACCACTAGATTTAGGGTTAGGGTGGGCCGGAATTATGTCTAACCCCACCGGGGGCATATCATGATAGTGCCCACCAGCATTAAGCTTAATGCCGGGCAAAATTAGACTTTGTAACGTTACATGACATTAGCGGTGTGTAACCAAAAATGATTTTGCAAAAACAATTCACTGGGCCTTTGTGTAATACAAGTCACGTGTATTTATGCAGATCGGTATCAAAAAAGTAAAGTAATTTTGGGGTACATACGGGAGTATCAAAAAAGTAAGTGCAGGAGTATCAAAAACGTAAGATTTGCAATAGAGGATCGCCAACACTAAGGTATGGCGCAATTTTTTTTTTCTAATAGCGAGTCCAAGCCCCGCCACGCTTATAGTGCGGCACATTCAACTTATTACAACATCAATTTTTATAACAGCGAGTTCGAGCCCACGCTATGGTGCGGCGCATTCAACTCGGTTCATATGACAACATCAACGAGTTCGAGCCCACGCTATGGTGCGACGCATTCAGCTCGGGTCATATGACAACTTCAATGAGTTCGAGCCCACGCTATGGTGTGGCGCATTCAACTCATTACATATGATACAGGCGGGCTAGGTGCTAGGTGCAATGAATGAGAGAGGGTGGGAGGGATGGGAGCCAGATCATAATCGGGCACCGAAGAGACAAGTGACAAGACAAGCGAAGAAAGAAAGCACTGAGATTCACCATTTACACCCACATGTATCTTTATAATCTCCGCATATCAAAATCTATCACATGCATCTATAATCTCTATTGCATACATCATATGCTATTACCTTTTTCATATAAGCCTCAATTTCATATAAGCCACAAATCAGGTTATCCTCGCTATAATAACCCTAGCGTGACTTTGTCAACGCATAGGGCTAAATTAAATTTGTATGGTATTTTTTGTAACATCATATATTGATGAGCAACAATAAAAACAAGATGCAATTTCTGCAAAATGTTCATCATTAATAATAGATGATGGGTTAATAAAGTGAATCTCACAAACAGGAACTTCACGGACAGGAATTTGAATAGGAATTTTTTCACGAGCAAGTAGGATAGTTGAAGAAATAGGAGCATTGGGAGCCATAAGTTTGCCGAAATATCATCTCATAAATCTAATCCAAGAAGTTGTCGATAAGGTTTAACTTTCGTTAAAATCTCTTCTCCAGACATTTGAAAATATCGAACTAAAGGAATACATTTGCTAAGTGTATTCTTTAAATCTAAAAAAATTTTTCAGTCCATTGTTTAAGATCAGATGGTAGATCTGGAGTTTCTGCTTTTTCCCATTGAATAACCTTATCCCAAACTTCAGATTCTTCCATTTGTAAATCATCTCTTTTTAAAAGAGTCACCGACGCATTTTCTTGAATGGAAGTGAAGTCGTCAGAATCAAAAATTAGGTTAGGATGTTTTGCAAGGATATCAGTGCAACAAGTTTGTAAGGCCTTAAAATTATTATCTAGAAAACTAGTTGAATAAGCTTTAGTAAATTTTAATCGAAGCCGCGAAGCCTTGTTATTAATAAGACTGAATGTATTCAACTAATTCTACTAATCCTAATTTTTTTGATGGGACTAAAAGATCAAATATAATAGATGGTTCAACCTCTTCTAATGGGATTGTACCGGTGTAAATATATCTAGTTAAAAGATCTAAATTAAAATTTAACTATAAAGACGATTTTGGCTCACAAGAGATGAATTCACCAGATATTCTATTTTCAAAAATTGTTAAAATTATTGTATAATCTAAATTTTAAGACATATTATCTTCTAATAATAATAATTTTAAAACAAGCTAGTAGAACTTCACCTCTGATGAATTTTAACAATAGTTGAATATTAAGATAAATCACTTACTTAATTAAAAGTTTAAAAGCTTCAACAGAGGTATCAGTTAAAGTAATTTCAATAATATTATTCTTTTTAGTTGCAGTTGTTAATTCTTGACAAAAGAATGATGAGCGTTGATGAATGTAATTTAAAACTTTGTTTATCAACTTTAACTATAACATTGTATTCATATTCAGTTTCAAGAAGTTGCGCGAAATCATTAGAGAAACGTTCAAGTAAATTAGTCTTATTTGCGAAATATTAATTCTTAAAACTAGGCTAATGCGTAGCATTCTGAGGCTGGAGGAAAATATTTTAAAATTCAAAATTTTAAATAAAACTAATTAATTATTTTAATATAATATATAATAGTTGTATATATTTAATAATATAGTATATAGTATACATTATTTAATTTGTTTATAAGTGTCTAGCTAATAATTTTACTATAGCTTATACTAATAACGGTAATATTAATAATGATAAATATATTTATTTAAATTATTGGTTTCAAAACGATTCAACTTATTAAAAAGACAAGGAATCGCTTGAAAATTTTTATAAAATATTTACAAAGTTTCAAAAACAAATTTATGTTCGAATATTTTTGTAAATTTTAGGCGTCCAACTAATAGAATATGTAAATTTATTAAAAAATTATTTAATTGGCAGGTTTGTTTGTTGATTTTTTTTATCAGAGATTTTTAATACGCGACACGCATGCGGACAGACAAAAAATTTCCAAATTGTGGTTCTGATCTATTTATGTAATTGATATAAAAAATCAAAAAAGTAATTTTTTTAGATCAATCTGCATCAAAAACGTAACTTTTATATCACCATTAAATGTCCGTCGCTACGCTCCGGTCAATAATACAGTACCATATCTATATGGAATACAGAATAGCGTCTCTTTGAATTATGCGTTATTTCACACAAATACAATAAGAATTTTTGGGTTGAAAAATTTTGCTACATGACCGATGCTAATTTACATGTAAATTATTTCCGACTTGTAGTGTGTTTATCTTATAATCGAGTTGGGTACCAAATTTTTGCACCGTAACTTTATATTATGAAGTAATTTAGTACATAAATCGATTTTTTTTTTCACCCCAGGATCTGATTTGTTTTGATAAAAAAAAATAAATTAATTAATTTTGGAGACATTTCAAAAAGAAAATATTGTCGTACACTTAAATAAGAATAAGTATAAATAAAGTTACGCTTTTATATTATTCTGAAAAAGGTCGATTTTATAGTTTTACTGGTATACCTTATAATTATGAGCTCATTAAAATATACCATTTATTAATAAAAATCAATTGATGCCAAAATTTAGACCTTACAAATTTAATAAACACGACTAAAATTTATTAAGAAGTATAACTAATCATATAATTCAGAAGCCCTCTAAATGTGTCATAAGTGCGTCAGGAATTAATTTTTAATCAGTAGTAAGTATTTACCTAGGGATGGCATTCTGCTCATCTTAATTCTGATCGGAACCTAAACCAGTTAAACATAGTTTTTCAATCATGTGAATTTCAAATTTCAAATCAAAATATAATAAAATTACCCTGCTGTCATGGCTGTCCTGTCCGTACCAAACTATTTGATTAGCTGAAACTTTTTTATTTATTACAGTATTAAAAAATCGAATTGTTGTGATATCATAACATGCGTATCGCACGTGCATACCTGTTTGAATCTGGATCCTTCGATTATCAGTTATTGAATATCATTAAAACGTCATTTTCACATTGGTTCTAGAATGGTAATTTTTGTTCATAAGTATGCATTTTAACAATGATGTTGCTTGGCAAAAAATTAATATTACCTGTTATTATACTTTATTTTATGCGTATTCATTTCAATAAACTCTGCTTTTTAAAAAAATGAGATTTTTAATTACGTCAAATTAAATCATATATGCATGCATGATAGTTATTTTCATATGACTCTATTAATACACATTTTAACAGTAACGAAATTTGGTTGTTATTTTATTTTATACGCATTTATTTCAGATAAATTAGAAATATCTAAAAAATGAGATTTTTATTTTACGTTAGATGTTATTTTTACACGACTCTATAAATATGCATTTTAATAATTACTGTACATTTTTACCAATCATTTTGCACGTGTGAAAATGAGATGGTATAAATAGTTCAGATCACATGTCATGAGAAATTTGATATCTAATTGATTTGAACTGGATACAAATTAAAGGCTGATTTACTTACTCCAGTTATCATCAATTTGTTTTTTAAAAAATCGACTTTCGTTCATAATGTGAACTTTGTACCTTTGATAATATTAGACAAGCTGAGATATG
>QKWP01000293.1:161705-252782 GCA_003550325.1 Gigaspora rosea | reverse complement strand
TACAAAGTTTCAAAAACAAATTTATGTTCGAATATTTTTGTAAATTTTAGGTGTCCAACTAATAGAATATGTAAATTTATTAAAAAATTATTTAATTGGCAGGTTTGTTTGTTGATTTTTTTTATCAGGGATTTTTTTTTTACGCGACACGCGTTCCGTTCGGACGGACAAAAAATTTCCAAATTGTGGTTCTGATCTAATTTTATGTAATTGATATAAAAAAAAAATCAAAAAAGTAATTTTTTTAGATCAAACCGCATCAAAAACGTAACTTTTATATCACCATGCGTAAACACTAAATGTCCGTCGCTACGCTCCGGCCAATAATGCATTACCGTATCTATACGAAATACGTAATAGCGTCCACAGAGTCTCTTTGAATTATGCGTTATTTCGCACAAATACAATAAGAATTTTTGGGTTGAAAAACTATGCTACATGACCGATGCTAATTTACATGTAAATTATTTCCGACTCGTAGTGTGTTTATCTAATAATCGAGTTGGGTACCAAATTTTTGCACCGTAACTTTATATTGCGAAGTAATTTAGTACGTAAATCGATTTTTTTTTCACCCCAGGATCTTATAATTTGTTTTGATAAAAAAAAACATAAATAAATTAATTTTGGAGACATTTCAAAAAGAAAACGTTGTCGTACACTTAAATAAGAATAAGTATAAATAAAGTTACGCTTTTATATTATTCTGAAAAAGGTCGATTTTATAGTTTTACTGGTATACCTTATAATTATGAGCTCATTAAAATATACCATTTATTGATAAAATTCAATTGATGCCAAAGTTAGACCTTACAAATTTAATAAACACGACTAAAATTTATTAAGAAGTATAACCAATCATATAACTCAGAAGTAAATGTGTCATAAGTGCGTCAGGAATTAATGTTTAATCAGTAGTAAGAATTTAACTAGGGATGTCATTCTGCTCATCTTAACTCTGATCGGAACCTAAACCAATTAAACATAGTTTTTCAATCATGTGAATTTAATTATATAAAATGAAACTCAGTAGCAAAAAGCTTCATGAACTGTAAATTTCAACTTTTTAATTAAATAATATGACATCTTTTAATTAAATGACTTTTAAAAATGAAATACATTTAAGTAAATTAATAAAAAGTTTTTAATTGAATTTGATGTCTTTTGAACGGTATGACGATTTTAATTTAAATATGCCTTGCCATTTTTAATAATAATTAAAATTTTATCGATAACATTTTAATTATAAGTAAAACAAAAATGCGTAAAGCTTAGTTAAAGAGATTCTCAAATTTAAAAATACATCGTTTTTTATTTTTTATTTTTTTTACTTCAATTATTTCAATTTTACAAAATGGATGAAGAAAGCTCATTTGGACAACTGAACTTACCTCCACACCGAACACATTGTTATTTCAAGATGAATGCAGACCAGAAGAATATGCAATAACGTTAAATATGTATTATGCAAGTATTCAATATGAATTATGCTTAGCTGTTTAAACTAACATGTTCGGGCAAACATAATTAATATTCATGACACCCGTGTTTTTTCATTTACTTATTGTCATAGGATTGATACATCAGACACCGTGCAATAAGATAGTTATTATATGGGTATGTTGAATAACCCGTTACACACACGGGTTCATATTTAAATCCCGTGCCTTCGGCACGGAATATGAGCCCGTGTGTAACTGGGTTATTCACTACAACCCATACAATAACTATAAAGTACCTTGTAAAATTTAATCAGAAATTCGATCATTTAAAAAATTATATGATAAATAAATAAAATAGACTAATAAACATAATAAATAAAATGACGATTAGCGTAATAAATGTGATACGTAATTATAACGATTAATAAAGCTAACGCTAATTAAAAGCTAATTAATTATTTTATTTGTTGTATCGATGCAAAAAAAAAAAAAAAAAGAATTTATACGCTTAAACAAAATGCTGCAAGAATGACGCTAGAAGAACGAGATTGGCCTCTATGACACCCGAAGAGCAGTTAAGTCACAGAAACGACGAGTCAATAAAAAGGCAAGGTCGGTGCAAACGTCAAAATAGTAATGTCGAAAAAGAAAATATAAATCCAAGTGACAAACGTAATTTTTATTATAATTTTCATCAAATTATAAACGTAAAATATCGACTATTTATATTAACTAAATTTTTTTAGAAGATCAAAATATAATGTCGTTACCACTTGCATGCCAGCTTTCCAATTACGATCAGGATCTTCTAAAGAAGTTTCGCAATGCCGATTCTGCGCCTAAATTCAATTTCTGCCCTATTTACAAAGAAAGTTTTCCTACGATTGTATTAGTACATAAAACAGGATTATGTACTAGATACAATCAAGAAAATTAACTCCAAAAAAGGTTTCAAATGAAAATGACATGGGCCCCGGTATGTAAAAAAATAAAAAATAAAAAAGTATTACGTAGTTTTTGCTATTTAATTTTTTTCCGGTGTCGCCCGATGGCAACCTTATTTCCTGAGTTACCGAAAAAAAAATCCAATTTTTCTGATTCCATGTTATGCAAACCGAAAATAACTTTGCGTGGTCTTATACGAGTAACTGAGCCTATTAATTTACGGTAGATTTAGTGTAGATTTAAAAAAAAAATCCGACCCGCCGACTGGATTTTTGGGACACCATGTTAAAAAAAACGAAACATTAACTTTGTTACAACGTCGATAATAATTTAAAGGAAGGGGATAATACATAAAAAGAAAAGAAAAAGAAAACGTAATTTCGACCGGAGATCCTGGAAATGTGCTATTGTTCCACCAGGAAAGGTACTTGCTTCTGTAACACAATATATGTTGTTAATTGTCTCACAAACCGTTTGAAGTCGCTGCGCTGCTTATATTTGATTAAAGTTAAGGTTGCATTTGAAACTTTAAAGCATGTCACAAATAAGTACTAAATTACTTGAACGTTTCTCTAATGATTTCGCACAACTTCTTGAGAGTGAATATGATTACAATGTTATAGTTAAAGTTGGCAAACAAAGTTTTAAATTACATTCACTAGTTTTATACCAACGCTCATCATTCTTTCGTCAAAAATTAACAACCGCAACTAAAAAGAATAATATTATTGAAATTGCTTTAACTGATACCTCTGTTGAAGCTTTTGAAATTTTAATTAAGTAAGTGATTTATTTTTATATTTAACTATTGTTAAAAATCACCAGAGGTGAAGTCCATCTGTACGTTTTTAAACTTATTATTATTAAAAGATAATCGCCTTAAAATTTTAAATTAAAAAGATATTATTATACAATACTTTTTGTCAATTTTTGAGAAATAGAATATCTAGTGAATTCATCTCTTGCTAAAGCAATCATCTTTATAGTTAATATTAATTAAATGTCTTTCAATTTAGATATATTTACACTGGTATAATCCTATTAGAAAATTTTGACGAATCTATTATATTCAATCTTTTAGTTCCATCTAACAAATTAGGTCTATCAGAATTGGTTGAATATATTCAGTCTTATCTTATTGATAACAAGCCATCTTGGCTTCGATTTAAATTTACCCAAGTTTATTCTACCAATTTTCAAGATAATAATTTTAAGGCTTTACAAACTTTTTGCACTGATATTCTTGCAAAACATCCTAACCTAATTTTTAATTCTGATGATTTCACTTCTATTCAAGAAAATTCGTTTGTAATTCTTTTAAAAAGAGATGATTTACAAATAGAAGAATCTGAAATTTGGGATAAGGTTATTCAATGGGGAAAAGCAAAAACTCCAGATCTGCCTTCTGATATTAAACTATGGACTGAAATGATTTTTTTAGATTTAATGACTACACTTGGCAAATGCATTCCTTTAATTCGATATTTTCAAATGCCTGGAGAAGAGATTGTAGCGAAAGTTAAACCTTATCGGCAAATTCTTGGATTAGACCTATGGGATGACATTACGACAAAACTTATGGCTCCTAATGCACCTATTACTTCAACTATCTTACCTGCTCGCAAAAAAATCCCTATTCAACTTCCTGTACGTGAAGTTCCTATCCGTGAAGCTCCTATCCGTGAAGTTCACTTTATTAATCCATCGTCCATTATTAATGATGAACATTTTGCGGAAATTTCATCTTGGATTGATCGTTGCTCATCGATATATGATGTTACAGAAATACCCTACAAGTTTAATTTACTTCTTAGAGGAAGTAGAGATGGATTTACTTGTGAAAAATTTCATCAATTATGCGATAATTTACCTGGCACCATAGTTGTTATAAAGGTTAATGGCACAAATGAAATACTTGGTGGATATAATCCATTAGTTTGGACTTCGGCGTCTAATAATTCAATTGAATGGTTTGCAACAACCGATAGTTTTATTTTTTCAATGAAAACCAAAAATCTGTTAAACTCCATCCTTAGTAGAATTACTCATGCAAATCATGTAATTGGATGTTCTAGCGAATTAAATGCCCTGCCACAAAATGAAATTCTTAGAAATTTCTTTCAAATACTACTCTCAAAAAAAGAAAGTGGCAATCAGTCCAATAACCCAGTATCATCTCAACCACCTGGCTATTATGGTCCAATTTTTGGTGATTATTTCTACATGGTACATAATACTTACTATTGGTATTATCGGCATAATAATGCATATTATGAAAAACTACTTGGACCTAATAAAGGTTATTTTTCAATTGATGAATTTGAAGTATTTCAAGTCTTGAAAAAATAAGCACCACATCCTCTATTACATATTTTTAAATGTCAGATTAGCGAACATAGTAAGGAGATCCTTATCAAAGTTATTCCGCTAATCATTTAAAAAATGGGGTAAAGGACGTGGTGCTTATTTACGGCAGAATATGGTAATTTGAATTCTTTTAAACTCAAAGTTAAAGAGAACTTTTTTGAGTACATTTTTAGAGCTACGTATTTATAGAGATAATTTATTGGTGCTATTTACGATTGAAGTTAGTGCTATTTGAGATTGAAGATCTCAAGCTTCTTCCTAGATGTAATTTTCTAATTTTCAAAATGATGCACAAGTATTATGATGTAAGTTTCGCTATTCTTATAATATTTTTAAATAAATTAAAGTATGAATAGGGCATTATTGAGATTTGCTCATGTAACACCTTTAATGTGGTTTTTAATAGTTATAGTGATATTCAATGTTAAAATAAAACCTCGGCAATAATTGAGCTGCCTTTATCGATTCTAAATGACTTATTAAACTCATTGAAAATTTTGCATATATGAGGAATTAAATCCAATTGCCTCGATCACTTATTTAACAAGTTCATATATATTATTCAAAAAGTGTAACAATATAATCAGTGTTGGCAACTTTTCTGGTCAAACATATTTTTGGCCGACCAATTCGGCCAAATTCATATGTTTTTTTGGCCGTTAAGGCCAAACAAATTGGTTTGGCCTAGTGATGGGAAAAATGCGCATTTTATACCGGTAATAACATGAGCATGAATGCTCATTAATGCGCACGTTATATAAAATGCGTATGATATAGTTTTTGGAATTTATATTTTCCCTTTAGAAAATATCGGATACGTGCTCAAATTTTTACCCCAATCTTGCTCATCTTTTATCGGAATTTTTCGAGACTTTTGCATACATATTCCTTAATTCCGCCTGACATTACGCTCCCTGGCCTAAATTATATTTACTTTAAGTTTCCTATATAAACTTTAAATGGGATTAAATGCGAATGATTCCGAAACATGCGCATGAATGCGCATTAATGGGAACGATTAAGGAATCATGCGCACGCATGAAACCCATCTATAGTTTGGCCAGTAAAATTGCCAAAATTGAATATAATGTACCCCTGAAAAGAATTATTGTATTTTAAGTTTTCGAAAATCTATTTATTAGAAAATTTTTGCAAGAAATAGAGATTAATTAGTAATCTTCACTATATGACTCGCACTATGTTTGTGATCAAACCGATATGTCTCACCCTAATCGTTTATCGATATATGATGTTATGAAATACATTATACTCTTAGAGGAAGTAGAAATGGATTTATTTCATAGATTATGCGATAATGTACCTGGTAATTGTGGCTATTGTAAAGGTTAATTGCACAAATGAAATACTTGGTGGATATAATCCATTATCAAGTCTAAATAAATATCTTACAGCAGTTGATAGTTTTATTTTGTCATTGAAAATCCAATTTAACAAATACCATCCTTAGTAGAATAATCAATGCAAGTGATGCAATTGGATGTTATAAAACTTATGATCCAGTTTTCGGTAATTAATAAATAATCATAATAAATGGTATTATCGTCATAAAGACTCACATTATGAAAACAGCTTAGAGATAATACTATTAATCGGCTTTCAATTGATGAATTTGAAGTTAAAGTATGGTACCGTAAATAGCTAGTTACGACAATTATATTTTACGATATATATTTTTACACGGACTTTTTTAAACCTTAATTGTAGTAAATATTACTACAAGTCGTAATTATTATGACATGTCCCCTATGAACAGAGAAGTCTGTAATGGCACGTGTACTGTGGCACGTATATGCACGCTACACGGATTGACACGTGTTTAAAATGATACGTATCGGCACGTTGTGCATGTCCAGAATGGCACATGTAAGCCTTTTATGCGGAATGGTACGTATTTGGGATGACACGTATAGGCTCGTTAGTTGGAATTACTCGTATTAAATAGCACGTGTATCTCGTATAGCCAATAAAATCGCAGGATCAGGTTTAACGCGAAAATTCAAAAAACCGACTTTTTTAAAAAAATCATTTGGGATGAAATGTTATGAAATACATTGGAAATTAAATTTTTATTGATGGAAATACGGTATTTGCCCGTTTAAATGCGCTTATTAATAAAATAAGTAATGTATGGACATATAATTAAAGAAAAAAAATTTAAGTATAGCGAATTTGCCAGTAAGCTGTTTACTTCAAATCACATTTTTTGCTATTGGATTATCAAAACTTTTAATTACTAAATTAAATAGTGTTATTGTTCGATCATCTTTCTTATATACTTTTGTTATCTACGCCAGAGTTGGGACCCGAAACGAAACCTACCCGAAACTGGTTTCGGGTAGGTTTCGGCAAAGTAATTCTGACCATTACCGTTAAGATTGGTACAATTTATAAAACAAACTTGTCAGTAAAATGACACTTGATCCGAATTTTTGTAATATGACTTATGGTTATACATTTAATTAATTATAACAAATCTTTAGGACATAATTCAGTAATTACAATGACTGCAACTATCGGCCATTGCTTAAAGTAACATGGCTCTTACTCACAAACTTCATTTTTAAAGTTGAATAATACATTACTGGGTACTATTCACGAACCCGATGATCTCGTTAATGGAATACTTCATGTGGTTAGTAGAGTCGACAATGTCCCAACGGGGAACCTCAATGAATTCAATGGAGCTAAAATACTTATCCATCGAGGTCCATTCGTACTTTCATTAATTTTTCTTAATGAATAGCAAAATTGCCGACCCTGATGGTAAATTACTGTATTATTTTGGAGATAATACATGCATTGATTAATATACATAAAGGTACATTGGTCAATAAATTTGATTCAGTAAGTATAATTTATCAATTAAATCTTAATATAACCTACCGATGCCTCCGTTCCTAGTTTTAGCGCGCAACTACTTTGTGGAGCCTCCTTATTTTAGTATTACGTAGCAGATTAATAATCTTTGTTCATGCAAATTAGGAGATATAATTGTTTCCGTTACACGATTATTAACAGCCAGTGTTTAAAATTAAATCTTGTTTCTAAATTTGTAAATATAATGAAATTTCTATAAAAAAAAATAGATCCGTGAAACGTATGACACAAAATATTACGGAAAAGCCTGCCCGCCGCAGATTTCGCATATAAGTTAGATTTAAACACTTATCATAGTACATACGAATTGATATGTGTACCGTATATTTCAATCTCTTCTTCTTGTATTTATAATAAACATTTCTCATAAGACTAAATAAGACTCAAAAAAGATTCAAAAAAAAAATTCAAAGATGACTAAACAATTTAATAATTTTTTTGACGAAAACTATATTCGAAATCTTCAAATTGATTCTTTTGAAACTGATATCACTGTGCTATCAAGTAATAGTTATAAATTGGTTTCAAAAACTTGTAATAAAATCGTAGTTTTAAGCAAGGTTCCCTTTTCTAAAAATTATACAACAAAAGACTTTATTAATGACGTAAGTTTTATTTCATCTTATAATTTTAATAGCTTTTATATTAGTTCTTATGTATATGGGATAACATTTAACATTTTTTCAGTTAAGACAATATCAAAAAGTAGAATTACATGAAAATATCTTAAAATTTATAGGCATCATTAAACAAAGTACTCAAGGAATTATGATTATTCATGAATATGCTAATGAAGGAACTTTACGTCAATATTTGAATCAAAATTTTTGTAAGCTTAATTGGAATGATAGGCTTAACCTTGCAAAACAACTTGTTAGTGCAATAAAGTGTTTACATGAAAGTGATATTGTTCATTTAAACTTGGTATTTTTTTAAAAAAATAATTTTTTATTTGTAACTTTCTTTAAATTTTTGACACTAAATTATTTATTAATATAGAATCCTAAAAACATATTCATTCACAATGGAAATCTAAAATTAAATGAATTTGGAGCTTTTCAATATCAAAATAAATTTTTAAACAAGTTCAAATTAATTCAATATACGGATCCTAAATATTTAGAAAATCCTAAAGCTTACAAACTTAATAAAAGTTCTGATATTTATAGTATTGGTGTTCTTCTTTGGGAAATTTCAAGTGGTATAGCTCCATTTAAATCAGAATTATTTTATGATTTTAATTTATTAAGTGCAATTATTCATGGTAAACGTGAAAGTGCTATACCTGGAACGCCTAAAAATTATGTAAAAATATATACAGGTAATCTTAATTCATTTATTGTATAGTATCTTATGCTATGAACATCCGATTTTTTTCCATATTTTATGTATGAAATTAAATCGCACTTTCAATCGCCAGACAACTATATAATAACTATATTATTATATATCTATTAATATTTAAACCTTTTTCATTAATAGAATGTTGGAATTATGATCCTAATTTACGCCCAACTATTCAGCATGTTTTTAAAAAAATAATTAATATCAATTACAATTATGAAGAAATCATTACAAAATCTATTAAAGATATAGATTATAAAGTTAAGCTAATTTCAAAAATGGAATACTCAATTTCGACAAGCTTATTACAACATTTTATTGATTTACATTATGAAATAATCAAAGATTTAGAAATAATTACTTCGATATTTGCAAATCTAACTCTTAAAAAAACTTTAACTTCTTTGGATTTTCGTTCGAATGGACTTAGATCAGAAGAGGGAAAACTATTAGCAGATGCACTTCGCAAGATTACCACGCTTACTTCTCTGGATCTTTACGATAATAAACTTGGATCAGAAGGAGGAAAAGCATTAGCTGATGCACTTTGCAATAACTCCAATTTGACTTCTTTGAACCTTCAAAAGAATGAACTTGGATCGGAAGGAGGAAAAGCATTAGCAGATGCGCTTTGCAAGAACTCTGTGCTGACTTCTTTGAATCTCAATAATAATTTGATAGGACCAGAAGGAGGAATAACATTAGCAAACGCACTTTGTAAGAACTCTGTTCTGACTTCTTTGAATCTTAATAATAATTTGATAGGATCAGAAGGAGGAAAAGCATTAGCAAATGCGCTTTGCATGAACTCCACGCTAACTTCTTTGAATCTTCGAGAGAATAAACTTGGATCGGAAGGAGGGAAAGCATTAGCATATGCACTTTGCAAGAATTTCACGCTGGCTTCTTTGGATCTTAGCGAGAATGAACTTGGATCAGAAGAAGGAAAACTATTAGCAGATGCACTTTGCAAAAACTCCACACTAACTTCTTTGAATCTTTATTATAATAATCTCGGATCAGAAGGAGGAAAAGCATTTGCAAATGCACTTTATAAAAACACCACGTTAACTTCTTTGGATCTTGAAAGTAATAACATTGGATCTGAAGGAGGAAAAACATTAGCAGATGCACTTTGTACTAACAACTCGTTGACTTCTTTGAATATTCGATCTAATAATCTTGGATTAAGCGGAGGATACGCAATAGTAGAAGCACTTTGCAAGAACACTATGCTAAAAAATTTAGATATTAGAGACAATAATCTTAGAGGAGGAGAAGCAATAGTGGATGCACTTTGCAAGAATACCAAACTTATTTCTTTAGATCTTCGTTCGAATGAACTTGGATCAAAAGAAGGGAAAGTATTAGCAGATGCACTTTACAAGATTACCACGCTCACTTCTTTGGATCTTTATGATAATAAACTTGGATCAGAAAGCGGAAAAGCATTAGCAAATGTACTTTGCAAGAACTCCATGCTGACTTCTTTGAATCTTTACAATAATAATCTTGGGTCTGAAGGTGGAAAAGCATTAGCAGATGCGCTTTGCAAGAACTTCACGCTGACTTCTTTGAATCTTTATTATAATAATCTTGGATCAGAAGGAGGAAAAGCATTAGCAGACGCACTTTGCAAGAACTCCACGCTGACTTCTTTGAATCTTCAAAAGAATGAACTTGGATCAGAAGGAGGAAAAGCAATGGCAGATGCACTATGCAAGAATACCACGCTAACTTCTTTAAATCTTAAAAACAATAACCTTGGATTAGAAGCAGGAAAACCATTGGCTGATGCACTTTATATTAACAGCTCGTTGACTTCTTTAAATCTTCGATCTAATAATCTTGGTTTAAGCGGTGGATATGCGATAGTAGAAGCACTATGCAAGAATACTACACTAAAAAATTTAGATCTTCGAGACAATAGTCTTAGAGGAGGAGAAGCAATAGTAGATGCGCTTTGCAAGAACACCATACTGACTTCTTTGGATCTTCGTTCGAATGGACTTGAATCAAAAGAAGGAAAAATATTAGCAGACACGCTTTGCAAAATTACCACACTCACTTCCTTGGATCTTTATGATAATAAGCTTGGATCAGAAGGAGGAAAAGCAATAGCAGATGCACTTTACAAGAACTCCACACTAACTTTTTTGAATCTTCAAAAGAATAAACTTGGATCGGAAGGAGGAAAAGCATTAGCAGATGCACTTTGCAAGAACACCACGCTAACTTCTTTGGATCTTGAAAATAATGATCTTGGACCAGAAGTAGGAAAATCATTAGCGGGTGCACTTTGTAGTAACACCTCATTGACTACTTTAAATCTTCGATTTAATAATCTTGGATTAAGCGGTGGATACGCAATAGTAAATGCACTTTGCAATAATAATATCACACTAAAAAATTTAGATCTTCGAGACAATAACCTTAGATGGGGAACTATACTATTAGAAGTACTATGCAAGAACACAATGTCAATTCTAGAAAATTTAGATATTAAAGTTGGTGAAGCATTAGTAAATTCACTTTGCGAAAATGATACGTTATCTTGTTTAAACCTTCAATCGAATGGACTTGGATCAGAAGATGGAAAAATATTAGCAGATGCACTTTGCCAGATTACTACACTAACCTCTTTGAATCTTTATAATAATTTTCTTGGACCAGAGGGAGGAAAAGCGTTAGCAAATTCACTTTGCGCGAACTCTACACTGACTTCTTTAAATCTTTATTATAATCATCTTGGGTCAGAAGGAGGAAAAGCATTAGCAGATGCGCTTTGTAAAAACACCACGCTAACTTCTTTAGACCTTCGAGAAAATGAACTTGGATCAGAAGGAGTAAAAGCATTAGCAGATGCACTTTGCAGGAACTTCACTCTGACTTCTTTGAACCTTGGACATAATAATCTTGAATCAAAAGGGGGAAATGCATTAGCTGATGCACTCTGCAAAAACTCCACACTAACTTCTTTGAATCTTGTTTATAATAATCTTGGATCAAAAGGAGGAAAAGTATTAGCAGCTGCACTTTGCAAGAACTTCACACTAACTTCTTTGAATCTTNATCAAAAGGAGGAAAAGTATTAGCAGCTGCACTTTGCAAGAACTTCACACTAACTTCTTTGAATCTTGGATATAATAATCTTGGATCAAAAGAAGGAAAGATATTAGCAAATGCACTTTGCAAGAACTTTTACTTGAAAGATTTGGATCTTAGTTTGAATAAACTTGGGTCAAAAGGAGGAAAAGCATTAGCGAATGCACTTTGCAAAAACACAACACTGACTTCTTTATATCTTGGACATAATAATCTTGGATCTGAAGGAGGGATAGCATTAGCAAATGCACTTTGCAAGAACTCTGCCTTGAAAGATTTGGATCTTAGTATGAATAAACTTGGGTCAAAAGGAGGAAAAGCATTAGCGAATGCACTTTGCAAAAACACAACACTGACTTCTTTATATCTTGGATATAATAATCTTGGATCTGAAGGAGGGAAAGCATTAGCAAATGCACTTTGCAAGAATTCCACACTAACTTCTTTGAGACTTAATGATAATAATCTTGGATCAGAAGGAGGAAAAGCATTGGCATATGCACTTTGCAAAAACTCCACGCTAATACATTTGAATCTTCAAACCAATAATATTGGCTTTAAATTACAATCAAATATCCTATATATGATCATTTTGCAATAAAAATAGAATAAAATGTGATAAGCTAGAATAAAATAATGTAATAATTATATTAACAGTTATCATAAATAAAAATAAAATTGTATTTATATATTTGATAAATAATAATTCTATATATATATTTAATACAAAAAATATACTTAAATAGAAAATTAACCCATTTGAAACACAAAAATACAATTAATAGCAAGCCTCTCTTAATATGCACGAAATTTAATCTTATAAAAAAATATGTCAATTTAAAAACATAAGGGCGAAGGGGTATTATGGCGAAGTTAAAATATTTTTGATCATATCACATAAATACCATGATCAAAGTCAAACGATTTTGACATCATCTGATTCACCATACCAAAATCATTCAGTTCCGATTACTGGACCACAAAATATTATTTTATAAAAATAAAAAAAATTTAACCGTGGGGGGTATTATGGCGAATCAAGGATATCTTGTGCTCCCTGATCAGGATAGTTATATCTTTCTATTCTTCTCAATGAGAGGAATCGAATGGTATAAATTTCATCCGATTCTGATCATGGGAACACAAGGTATCCTCAATTCGTCACAAAACCTTTGTGTTTAATATTATAGATAGAGAAATTTTGACGAATCAAAATATTTTGTGTTCCTGTGATCAAAATCGGATGAAATTTATATCATTCGATTCCTCTCATTGAGAGGAATCGAATGATATAAATTTCATCCGATTCCGGTCACGGAAACATAAGATATCCTGATTCGCCATAATATTCCCCTTTATCATAATTCCCACTTTCCCTTATCATATAATTCTATAAAAAGTCTATATAATATATAGTATTTTTATAATGCTTTGCTACTAATCACAGTTCTGATTAGTAAAATTTTTTACTTAATAGAATTAAAGATACAAAACTAGCACTGTTTTTTTTAGCAAGTTAAATATTAAAGCAATTATTAAAATATTTGTATAAACTTCAGAATTTTGATTGGAATCAGTTTAGTCGACTACTACTTGTGCACTATTTAATATTTTGACACAGAACGAACTTTAATTCTATTGGCTGATCTTAAAAAAGATTTTATATTTAGAATCTTAATTTTTAGACCCGTCCTTTTTATGAAACAAAAATTAATTTTGCATTGACTTATTTCGCGTGAATCTATTATAAAAAAAATTTTAAAAAAATCTGGATGGCCGGTCAAAAATTCTATTTTATGTTATGAAAACCAATAGCATTTTAAAAACGATCAATTTTATTATGATTTTTTAGTAATTATAATGATGTTCAATTAATGCAGTAATGCGATAGATCCAAATAAAGACTTTGAATAGCTCTTATTGATTCTAAGCCGATTATTAAATGTCAAAAATTTTGCAGATACAAAATAATAAGGACCTATTGTTTATTTATTTACGTATTTTGCTAATTTCTATATATCATTATACAATTTGTAAAAGAAAATATATGTCATGTATAAGAATTATAACTTATTAAATTTTTTAGGTCTATAATTTTTTGTAAAATAATAAAAAAATTCGTACTATATTAATATTAGCGTCGATATCGAAACTAGTAACAAAAATGTATTAAACTGGTTAAACACTAACTATATTTAGTTTAATAGTTATAATAAAATTTTGGCAAACCAATTTTTTAGCATTGATTTGAAACAAAAATATTATTGGACGAAATGCGGTCGGTTTGCATTATTTTAAAATTCACTTTGAAATAATAAATACGTATCCATACCTTAATTACCTTTAATAATAATAAGCAATTTAATCAGTTAAATACTTACTACAGATTAAAAATTAATTCCTGACGCACTTCTATACATTTAGGCTCATTTATTAAAGAGCTTGAACGCAGGAGTTAGGTGCACTTTAAAGACACACATTTGGATAACTTCTGAATTATATAATTGGTTATTTTCTTAATAGATTTTAGTCTTGTTTATTAAATTTTAAACATTTTTTTTATTATTAATAAATAGTATATTCATAATCGTAATATATAACAGTAAAACTATAAAATATTAATAATATACATCTTAAAATGCACAAAATAGATCTAAGCTTTTATTTTTATATGCAAGAATTTGACCTTTCTTTAAGAATAATATAAAACGTAGCCTTATTAATACTTGCATCATTTCTTATTTAAGTGTACGGAACATTTACATTTTGAAATGTTTTCAAAATTAATTTATTTGTTTTTTTTTAATTAAAACAAATTATCAGATGCTGGGGTGAAAAAACGATTTACGTTGACAACCCTAAAATCGGAATACCGGCGGGTCTATCGGTAAATCACGAGGTTGGTGCGAGGTAACCGTCACAGGGTTATTTTAAGTCGGAAGAGGCGTGTTAGATTTGGCTAAGTGGTTAGGCCAAGTTGCGGGATAGTTTATGCACAATACTTGCGTTTATAGTAGAACAATGAATGTACAAGTTTTATGTATCAGGTTATATGTAATTTTATTATTTTCTAATAAAGACAAGTTTTGAGTCGTATGTATAGTATGTATGATTTAGTAAAGCAAAGTGGGTATTTGATATCGTTCCCAAAGGGCACACGGCCTTTATTTATAACTAAAGAAAATCTATTTTTACATGTCAAAATTACTGATATCACTGCAAGGGCTAATATCACTTTAATGAATAACCTCCCTTGAATTATACTTATATCTCGAGATATCAGCAGTCTTTGTATTTATCGATATAAATTGTTTTTTTTTCTGAGCTTCAAAATTCAGGGAATTCCACTGGGATAACCAATTTTGGAATTCCCGAGTCATGCGAGCACGTGCCTGCAACCAGGTCACGTTCCCGATCTCACATTTCTCCCTGCTTATAGGTGAGTTCCACGAACTATTATCGACTAGTTGTTGATATTCCCGGATTGATAACCTTTTGAAGTCTTGAAATCGCACTTTTCGAGTTCGGTAAATTTGGTCCACCCCGACCTTAGTGAATACATCGTAGATACGCATTGAGGTATGGTAGTAATAATCGGACATGAGTCTACGTAGGTGGCCCTGTTGTTCTGGTGTTGCAGTGGAGTAGACCATCCCCAAGTAATACCCATAAGCGAGAATATGGGTCCAGTTGCCCAGTCGTTTTGCTCGTTGTAGGTGGTGGAAGGCGGCCTGAACACAGGTGGCGGGATCAGCGGTGGCATGGTACAGTGGAGTCATGGGGTTGATAGCGGTATTATCGAGAGCGGTAAGATCATTGACCATTTCCAGATACATGATCGGCATTTTGAATCGACTTTAGCTTTTCCTCCTACACTTTGGTCCCTATTTATTTCATTTAGTCTTTGGTTTCTTTCCTTCTCACGTTCCGGTTTTAGTTATTTTCTTGCGAAAAATTTTTTTATTTTTTTTTATTTATTTTTTTTTTTTAGTACCCGATTTAATCGACCTAGTCCGTAACGGTCTCGTGGTATTTCTTCAACATTCGTAAGTTGATTGGCGCCACTAAAACTTCCCTACATAGTGTGCGTAATTTATATACCTCATTAGGCAGTT
Source organism: Gigaspora rosea (assembly GCA_003550325.1). Taxonomy (NCBI): domain Eukaryota; kingdom Fungi; phylum Glomeromycota; class Glomeromycetes; order Diversisporales; family Gigasporaceae; genus Gigaspora; species Gigaspora rosea. The sequence goes on along the minus strand of QKWP01000293.1, from coordinate 236,566 downwards.
TGTCATGCATGTAGTAGGGACCCTTCCATTTTGGTTCTAGTTTCCCGCTCCTATGACCATCACTTGCAGCATTGTATAACAATACTTTATCTCCGATTGATAAATCTGGGCAAGATCTAATTTTTCCATCAAATTTTTCTTTTCGCTTGCGTTGAACATTATGCACCCTTTCACTGCTTCATTTTGGACCTGGGTAAATGTTCTAGCAAGGTTGCCATTCTTTCCATTATTGTTTCTAACTCTCCCACCCCTTTGGTTTAATAGGTTGTCGAGCTTCTCGACCGTGCATAAGATAAAACGGTGTAAGTTTTGTGACTGCATGTTGGGAGGTTCGATATGCAAATAGTATAGCCGGAATCACCAAGTCCTACTCGGTGATATACCTTATGGACTTAGCTATTGCTTCACATAACGTCTTGTTGAACCTTTCGACTAACCCGTTGGTTTGAGGGTGGTACAGGGTGGATTTTAGATGTCGAATGCGGAACTTCTCCAACAACTCGTCCACCAGGTGATTCAAGAAATGTCGACCTCGGTCTGATAGTATCTTCTCTGGGCACCCATGGCGGCATATAATGTCATTAAAAATGAAATCAGCTACAGTTTGGGCGTCAGCTGCTTCAATAGCTCGTGCTTCTGGCCACTTTGTCATATAGTCAGTGGCAACGACAATGTAGCGGTGGTTACGTAGAGTAATAGGTAGTGGGCCTACTATGTCGATTCCAACCTGGTAAAACGGTGCGGTTACAGGTATAGGGTGTAAGGGTCCCTTGTGTTTGTTCTTGCCCTGCCTTTGGCATTGGTCACAGGTCTTGACGTAGTCGTTAATATCTTCAAATTGATGGGGCCAATAATAGGTTTCTCGAATCTTTTCAAACATTTTTCGGGCGTTAAAATGTCCTCCTATAGGGTGGGTATGGGTTAGGAATAGTATGGGGTCCACTTCCGATTTTTGAGCTATCCTTATCGAGTCTCCTGGATTTCGATTTCCCCTCCTGTACAATATCCCTTCTTTAATTTTCTATCGTTTTGCTTAGCCAGACTAGTTCTTGTCGCTCTACGGGGTTCAGACTCAGCGAGATGTATTGATGTTGTAAGTATTTCTTTAGTCGATTATAGAGATTTTCCTCCATTGTGGTTCAGATTTCTAGGGTAGTCGTGATTAATTCCTTACTCTTCTTGGGCCAGGGCACCAACAACCTGGGCTGAATTGGGTTTATAGTCGGATTTTTGGGTGTGTCCAGGTTCTTCTTGTTAAGGTTGGTACTTCCGGTTGTTTCATTTGTTCTACAGGAGTTTTTCACTTATTATGTTTAATTATTTTAGATAGAGCTCCACTACCTGCTCCACCTCATCCTAACTGTCTGTATAGTGTTAGGCCTGTATACGGTTTTTTTTTTTTTTATTTTTTTTTTTTACTATTATTTATTTATTTTTTTTACTATTATTTATTTATTTTTTTACTATTATTTATTTTTCTAATTTTTCTTCATTATCCCAATTTACTTTTCCTTCTAGGTCTTCTGGCACCCTTTCGTATTCGGGGCTCCAGTCGTATATCTCAGGTCGTGATACTTCTTCGATCAGTATACTGCGCCTTCTCTATGCTGCGGTTCTTCCGTTTCAGTGTTGGGCCTATCACCTCCGGTCTCCTAGTCGTTACTGTACCAGTTATACCCAACACCAGATTCCATCGCCACGTCCATAATCAGGTCTTGATACTCCATCCTTCTAGCGAACCCTTCATCAAGAATGGGTCTTCGAGTAACATTTCTTTGGTCTTCTACAACATTGTTTTGGGTCGAAGTAGGGTCTTGTGGCGCAGCACCAGGCTCATGGGGTCAGTTTCATTAGGTGTAATAGCCAGGTATACCTCGAATTCCTCTTCTTCATACTACCCATTTCCTTTGGTAATATGGTCAGTGGTAGCAGTTAAGAACCTTTCTTCCACTTCTATCTCCCAGTGGTCGTCTACCACGTACATCTCTTCCAGGCTCATAGCTTCGGAACTGGGGTCCCGGGGTATCCACGTGATGTCAGTACTGGGGTTAGAGTATAGGTTTTCAATTCTTCTTGCTTCAATATAGTAGTCTTGTATTAATTCCGTATACACCCGTTCTTTTTGTCTGTGTTCATTCCAGTAATACTCCTTCCGGTAGTACTCTTCCCAGTCTATTTCGTCATTAGAGGGGTCCTGCACAAGTTCCATGTATTCTCTTTTCTCGCTTCCTTGCTCTTCGTCCCAGTAATAATCTTCCTCCTCTTCTTCCTCCATGTTCCATCAGGCTTCACCGGCGTGCAGGTTGGAGTTACGGGGTACCGTCCGTTATTACTTTCTTCTTCGGAGTTGTCATACTCGTCCCATTCCCTTTTTGGCTCATTTAGATCACCCAACTGGTACACTTCTACCACGTGACCATTTTCCTGAAGTGGTCTATCTTCGGTTTCTTCATAGTTACGAAAGCCTCGAGCCATTCCTGGTAAGTTCTGCCTTCTCTTGCACTTTTGTCTTTGTTTATAACCATTTCTTCTTTTTCACTTGTCGCTTCTGGTCTTCTTGAAAGGGCGTCAGCATTACTGTGGATTCTTCCGGACTGGTGCTCAACAGTAAAGTTATATAGTTAGAGTCGAAGAATCCACTGAGCGCGCCTGCCTTTCAGCTTGGAGGTCTGTAGCCACTTAAGGGCTGAATGGTCTGTCACCACTACAAAAGGTTTGAACCCGAAGTAGTGGTGGTAATGTTCTATAGCTCACAGCATGGCTAGACATTCTTGTTTGGTGGTGGAGTAATTTCTTTCAGCTTGGGAGAGGCTCCAGCTCGCATAAGAAATTACGTACTCTTTCTTGTTATCTTCTTTTTGGGCTAATACTGCGCCTAGCCCAGTTCTGGATGCATCGGTATGGAGATAAAAGGTCCGGTCGAAGTCAGGGTACTGCGGTAGTCAGGTGATCTTTTAGGGCTTCGAAGGCGTTATTTGTCTCGTAACCCCATTAATATTTAACATCCTTCTGCAACTACTTGTGGAGTGGCCGGGCAATGGCAGCAAACCCTTTTACGAACCTCCTATAAAAAGACACCAAGCCAATAAATGCCCGGAGTTGTTTAGTAGTTCTTGGAATAGGGAAAGTGCGGACTTTCTCCACCTTGGCTTCGTCGGGTCGGATTCCACTTCTTCCCACCACATGACCTAGGAAGTATATCTCCGGCTTGAAAAAAATGCACTTTTCCGTATATATTTTTAATTCAGCCTCTTCTAATTTTTCAAATATTTTCTTTAGATGCTCTAGATGCTCGGTAAATATTTTAGAGTATACGTTGATGTCGTCGATATACACTACGGCGAACTTTCCCAAGTAGTCGACCAACACCTTGTCCATGAGCCTCTGAAAGGTTGCGGGGCATTGCACAGCCCAAAGGGCATGACGTTAAATTCGAACAGACCGGTCTTGGTGACGAAAGTGGTCTTTTCCCAGTTTTGCTCAGCTATTTTTACCTGCCAATACCTGCTCTTTGGATCCAAACTCGAGAACCATTTCGTGTTTCGGCACTCTTCGAGTAGGTCGTCGATACGAGGAAGTGAGTAAGCATCTTTTCTTGTTACCGCATTTAGCCTTCTATAGTCTATACATAACCTTAATTTTCCTCCCTTCTTAGGTACGATTACTACAGGAGAAGCCCAGGGGCTATTAGACCAATGGATTAATCCTCTCTCTTCTTTCTCTTTCAGCTCTTTCTCTACAAATTTTTTTTCTACTGGGGTGGTACGGTATGGATGCTGTTTTACGGGCTTGGCTTCTCCGGTATCAATACGGTGGGTTAACACGGAAGTTTCCCCTAACTTCTTTGTACTTTGGGTGAAGAGACTCTTTTCTTGTTGGAAGAACTGCCTTGCCTGCTCTTTCTGTATCTCATCCAAATCTTTGCCTTGGGTAAACTCGTCAAGGTATTCATCCAAGGTCCGTTTCAGGAGTTCTTCTATTCGTTCCGGAGTTTCTTCTAAGGTGGTAAGGTATATAGCAGGGCTTTCTATATCTGCCCAAGGGTTATCGTACAACCAAATTTCTTCTGTGGCTGATTCTTTAGTATGATACCCTTCTATTTTGTCTAGTATTTCCTCTTCATAGATGAATTCGTCGAAGGTGTTGCCACTTTCACTCCTCACGTCCACGTGTTCTGACCCCAGGGCTTGGAGGTCATTGTTGCTGGTATGGGAGATAGGCACCTCGACCGTCCGATCTTGATGCTTAAGGTACTACTGCCGCTCATCAAAGTGTAGTCATGTGTGAGCTTTCAGGAACCAATCGGTCCCTAATAGCAAAGTTTCGCCAGACGACTCGATAATTTGGAAGGTACTTGGTATCAAGGCATCCTGAATTATGATCCCACGTTGGTAATTCTCCCCAGGGCCCGAGTCTTTGCTCTGGTTGTGGTTACTATTATGGTTGAAGATTTTTCTTAAATCTTCAAACCCAGTTTGTCTAGTAGCTTCTTTGTCATAATACTGACAGCGGCTCCAGAATCTAGCACTGCTATCACGGGATTGCCTCTAATTCATATGTAGCAGCGTGCTGCGGTGGTGCGTTTTGCTTCTGCCAGGCTTAATAGGATAGGCTCTTGATGGTCGTTTTCTTGAGTCAGGGGTAGGGGCTGGCGTAGTATCTTGGCTAAGTTCCTAAGTTGGTTCAGGTAATGAAGCATCTGACCAATGGTTGCACTGGCCGGTAAGTTTAGTATATCATCAGCCACATTGTAAGGGGTCAGCTAATCGATAATAGATGGGTCTCTTTTCCTTCTAGGTTTTCTTGCCGGGCCATACACATCCTCCATTACGTCAGGTTCTCCTCCTAGATTGGGTAGTGGTGGAATGTCCTCTCTCTCTTGGGCCCTTAGCCGATTTTCACAAGTTCTCTCAGCATGGGCTTGACTTTTCTTCTCCCGATTACCTTTAACTGGATAAGGTTGATGATGTTTTTCGGCCAGGGCATATACTTCGTCTTCAACTCAGCCTTTTTGATGGTTGTCATATGGACTGATCCACTTAGTGCTTTGACATTCTTCGGGGTCCCTTTTATGTTTTTTTCCAATAAGCAATTACGGGCAATATGATCTAATTCTCCACATTTAAAACAGGCGATGTCTCTTCTGAGTTCCTTGACCCTGTCTCTTTGTGACTCTTCCGATCGGTAGTTTCTTTACCTTTCTCTGTCATGTGTACCCGGTGTCGATCGTCATCTTAGGATACCTTGGGCTGGTTCGAGGTCGATACAGCGTAGTTTAGAGCGATTTGCTCTATTTTTTGCTATAAGTTCCCCAATTCCTCTTCTACTTTCTTTTGATAGCTTTTATCAGAGGTTTGCTTACTATAGTATTCCCCAGCTTCAGCTTTTCTGGCTTTTGTAATAGCTTCATCAAGGTCTTTAGGCTCAGCAACGGTTACAAAAGTAGCAGCTTTTCCTCGTAGTTCTGACAAAAACATCTGTATAATATATCGGTCAGGTATTTCGTCATCTGGGTCGACTCGTTTTAACAGCTTTTTGAACTTAGTGGCGTAGGCGTCGAACTTCTCATGTTTTTGTTGCTTGATTTTTGAAGCTCAATTTGCCACCCATGACGTCTCTCGGGAGTTGCAAAAAAGTCAATAAAAGTATAGTAGAAACTGGATTCTTCCTCCTCATCATTCTTCCATTGAGTGAGGTCATCCTTTTTTCCCTTATACCAATCTGCGGCGAGGTCTCTCAAATAGCCGGAGGCAATCTTTAGCATCCTTCTTTCTGTCCAATTATTTGTGACTGCGGCTCTTTTGAATGCTTCCAGCCATTCTATTGGGTCCTCATCATCACTTTCGTGGAAGGGGTCAACCTTTACGTGGGTCAACTCTCTCTTATCTTCAAGTTATTTCTTGGTATTAGCGATTGTATTGGCGACTTCGGCAAACGAAATGGTCAATCCTTCTAACAGCTCCCTTAGCTGGTCCTTGTTCATCATTCAGCAGAGATATCCTTTTTATTGATTATTTATTGTAACTGACTTTTACCTACTAACTTAAATTTTCGGATCTCACAGTCACCACCAAAATGACAACCCTAAAACGGAATGCCAGCGGGTCTATCAGTAAATCACGTGGTTGGTGCGAGATAACCGTTACAGGGTTATTTTAAGTCGGAAGAGGCGTGTTAGATTTGGCTAAGTGGTTAGGCCAAGTTGCGAGATATTTATGCACAATACTTGGGTTTATAGTAGAACAATGAATATACAAGTTTTATATATCGAGTTATATGTAATTTTATTATTTTCTAATAAAGACAAGTTTTGGGTCGTATGTATAGTATGTATGATTTAGTAAAGCATAGTGGTAATTTGATGTTGTTTCCAAAGGGCACATGGCCTTTATTTATAACTATTGAAAATCTATTTTTACATGTCAAAATTACTGATATCACTGCAAGGACTGATATCACTTTAATGAATAACCTCCTTTGAACTATACTTATATCTTGAGATATCAGCAGTCTTTGTATTTATCGATATAAATTGTTTTCTTCCGAGCTTCGAAATTCAGGGAATTCCACTGGGATAACCAATTTTGGAATTTCTGAGTCACGCGGGCACGTGCCTGCGACCAGGTCACGTTCCCAATCTCACAATGTACTGTATGCACTATTCTTGATAGGGCTTTAAAACTACACTACTTCGAAATATAAAGCTACTATGCAAAAATTTGGAAGGCAAACATATTGCATAGACATGTAAATTAGCATTGGTCAGTTGGTATAAGTTATTCAACCCAAAAACCCTTATTGTATTTTTGCGAAATAATGATAATTCAAAGACTAAAATTGCATGTCTCGAATAATGTTCGTGGACGCTATCAGTATTTTGCATAGATACTGTACTGCATTATTTGGATTAATTACAGCATAATTTTAGCATTCTCATTATAACTAAGCACTACCATGAAAAATGACTTCGGATTTCTTTAAAAATAATATTAGAATTTTTTTTTTTTATTCAGCATCTACTGTTCCACCAGGAAAGGTATTTTTGATTCTGTAACACAATTTATGTTGTGACTTTTTCCACCAAACGCTATTTAAAATTTAAATTTTAATTCTGTTAATGTTAAGGTTGCACCTGAAACTTAAAAAAAGTATGTCGCAAATAAGCACTAAAATACTTGAATGTTTCTCTAATGATTTCGCACAACTTCTTGAAACTGAATATGAATGCAATGTTATAGTTAACGTTGGCAAACAAAGTTTTAAATTACATTCACTAGTTTATACCAATGCTCATCATTCTTTCATCAAGAATTAACAACCGCAACTAAAAAGAATAATGTTATTGAAACTACTTTAACTGATACCTCTGTTGAAGCATTTAAAATTTTAATTAAGTAAGTGATTTATTTTTAGCTACTGTTAAAATTCACCAGAGATGAAGTTCTACCAGCATGGTTTTAAATTTATTATTATTAAAAGATAATCACCTTAAAATTTAAATTTTAATTAAAAGTACCGTATTTTACTGTGCAAGGTACCCGGGTACGATTTATTTCATGTGGTAAAAAATTTGATTTGTACCCCCGGGTACCTTGTATGGTATAGGGTACATTATGTGGGGGGTCTTTTGTAAGGGGGTATGAATCAATACATAGGTACCGGTACCGTACGGTAAAAGATATCATACTGGTATTGATTTTTTTCAATATTTTTTTTTGACTTATTGTATGTACACTTCGTAATATGATTTAATTCTGTTAAAAAAAATAAAAAAAGAAAATGTTTGTGAAAAAGATTTTTATGATCCTACCGGTACCAGTAGTTTATAATATTTACATCTTACCGCCATGTCTTGCAAAAAAATTATTTTTCGCAAAAAATTACGATTTTTTTTTTTTTGCAAGAAATTTTTGCAATTTTTTTTTTTTTGCACCTATAAAATATCTATTAAGTTGTTTGTTTACTGGTAAGTCGCATTTTTTTTGAAATAAACTTTTACCTTTCTGCAATCTTAACAATGGTACTCTTAGAAAGTATTCTTACAACCAATCTTCAACAAAAACTGGTATGACTTTGGACAGCCTTGGAAAAACTTTTTATTCTTTCTTACCTCGACAATGTACCAGGTGCTACTATACATGGAACAGCTAACAAATTTCAAATTGAAACCAAACAAATTCGGGATTGGAGAAATAAGCGAGAACAGCTACTATCAGCTCAACCACATGTTAAACGTCTTAATACTGGTGCTAAACCATGTTATCCTAATCTTGAAGAAGAACTCGCTAAATGGGTTCAAGCTTTGCGAGCTAAATTAAATCCAGTCAGTCATCATATAATACAAACAAAAGCAGCAACATTAGCAAAATCTACACAATATATTTCTCAATATCCTGATATCAATAAGTTTAAGTGGAGTACTAAATGGCTCGAAGGTTTTTTACGGCGCTATAATTTTAGTAACCGTCGTAAAACAACTATTGCACAAAAATTACCAGAAAAATTAGAAGCACAACGACAAGAATTTTTAAATTTTGTCCAATATCGTCGTATTCAACATGATTACCTGTTATCATTAATGGGTAATATGGATGAAACTCCTCTTGCTTTTGATATGCCGAGTAGTGTAACTGTTGATAATGAAAGAAACAAAACTATTAGTATTCGAACTTGTGGTTATGAGAAATCTTGTTTTACTGTTGTGCTCGCATGTATGGCGAATGGTGTAAAATTAACACCAATAATCATTTTTAAACTAAAAAACATTCTGTGTCTTTATTTTCCACAAGGTGTGATTATTAGAGCTAATGAAAAGGGATGGATGAATGAAATAGAAATGAATTATTGGGTAGAAACCATTTGGAACAATCATACACCATGCTCTAGAAATCCACAATCATTATTAGTAATGGATTCATTTAAGGGTCATTTAGTTTCTTTTGTTAAAGATAATCTTTCTGAAAAGAACACCAATATCGCAATTATTCCTGGAGGGTTGACATCAAAAATTCAACCACTCGACGTATCGATTAATAAATCAATCAAGGCAAAAGTGTGTTTTTTTATTTTTATTTTTTTTTTATTTTTTTTTAAATATAAAATAATATTTCTTTTATCAATAGATCAGGTCTATGTACAACAAATGGATGGCACAAGAAGTAAAAGAATTAATTGCAGCTAGTCGAATTAAACATCCTCCCTATAATCTTATTGCAGAATAGGTTAAGCGCGCATGGGACGACATTGATATTCAACTAATTAAACACTCCTTTAAGTGTTGTGGTATCTCAATTGCAACAGACAGATCAGAGGACTATTTACTTTTTGACTACGATCAAGTTGAAAATAATGAAATTAATGAACACGATCAAGTTGAAGATAATGAACACAATCAAGTTGAAGATAATGATGATATTTTTTTGTGATGGTAAAAATTTGATTTCACAAATTAAATTTAATATTTTTGTTTAACGAACTCTTCCATTCTTACAAGATTCTTTGCCTCATCAATACCTCCCATCTCAACAACGACTTCTGTTACAAGATCTCCTACTTCAGCAACAAAATCCTTTATCTCAACAGCTATTTCAACTTTCGCAAGTTTTTCCGCCCAACCAATACCAACAAAACCGTTTACCTCAACAAAACCGTTTACCTCAACAAGACCTTTTACCTCAACAATTTTTTTTGCCCAAGCAAAGCTTTCGATCTCGATTAAATTTTTTGCCACAAGGTTTTTTAGCCTGACAAAATTTTTTGGCTCAGGAAGAGGAAATCGAATCTTATTATTAGGATGAGGTAAAAAATTATGTAAATCAGTGGTGGGAATAACTGTAATCGCACAAATTTTTGAAGTTTAAATAAACTTACCATCTGATATTCTGCTTGTTAAACCTTCAATCGAAATCGCATATATTACACAATTGTGATGGATTAAAATGAAAACGGATTAAAATGAAATCAGACTAAATTAAATCGGATCGATTAAAATGAGATATGCGTAGTATAAAAAATTGACTGGTAAAGAGTGCCATATGCACATTTTTTTTTTAAAAAAAAAAAAATTGACTGGCCACCAAAAAAATATAAATTTTTAGGGCACATTTTTAGGGGTTATGGGTTAAGGCTAGAGGTTAGTTTTAAAGTAGTTTATATTAAACAAGTATACCGGTAAGTGGGTTTTGAGGGTTAAATAGAAACCCATCTAATAAAAGCGAGTGAAATACACAAAAATTAAATAATGTTCATCGCTTGAGTTAAAAAATAGCAACGTTATAAGTGGTTATTGATTCGTACCCGGGTACTTTACAAAATACCATAACAATGACCTTGAAATGTACCCGGTACAAATCAAGGGGGGTACCGATCAAAGGGGGTACCTTGCACGGTAAAATACAGTACAATAATTTAAGCAATTTTTTTAATATAGAATATATAGTGAATTCATCTCTTGTAAGCCAAAATCGTCTTTATAATTAATTCTTAATTATAAATCCTTTAACTAGATATATTTACACCAGTACAATCCCATTAGAAGAAGTTGAACCATCTACTATATTTGATCTTTGGTTCCATCTAAAAAATTAGGTTTAGTAGAATTAGTTGAATACATTCAGTCTTATCTTATTGATAACAAGGCATCCTGGCTTCGATTAAAATTTAACCAAGTTTATTCTACCAGTTTTCAAGATAATAATTTTAAGGCCTTACAAACTTTTTGTACTGATATCCTTGCAAAACAACCTAACCTTATTTTTGATTCTGATGACTTCACTTCTATTCAAGAAAATGCGTTGGTAACTCTTTTAAAGAGAGATGATTTACAAATAGAAGAATCAGAAATTTGGGAAAAGATTATTCAATGAGGAAAAGCAAAAACTCCTGATCTACTATCTGATCTTAAACAATGAACTGAAAAGAATTTTTTAGATTTAAAAAATACACTTAGCAAATGTATTCCTTTAATTCGATATTTTCAAATGTCTGGAGAAGAGGTTTTAGTGAAAGTTAAACCTTATCGACAACTTCTTGGATTAGATTTATAGAATGATATTTCAGCAAGGTTTATGGTTCATAATGCACCTATTTCTTCAACTATCTTACCTGCTTATAAAAAAATTCCTATTAAACTTCCTGTCCATCAAGTTCTTGTTCGTGAGATTCACTTTATTAATCCATCATCTATTATTAATGATGAGCATTTTGCAGAAATTTCATCTTGGATTGATCGTTGCTCATCAATATATGATGTTGCAAAAATACCTTACAAATTTAATTTACTTCTTAGAGGAAGTAGAGATGGATTTGCTTGTGAAACATTTCATCGATTATGCAATAATATACTCGGCACTGTAGCTATCATAAAGGTTAATAGCACAAATGAAATACTTGGTTGATATAATCCGTTGTTATGGATATATAATAATCCATTAGGATGGTCTACAACAACCGATAGTTTTATTTTTTTAATAAAACCCCAAAATTTACTGAATTCCATTCTTAGCAGAATTATTTGTGCACAATTTGCAATTGGATATTCTAGATCTCATGGACCAATTTTCACTAATAATTTTATGATGTTGGGTAAAACGTGGCAATATACCCACGATGTTGCATCTTATGAAAAATGACTTAGACCTGATAATCAATTTTTAATTGATGAATTTGAAGTATTTCAAGTGTTGAAAAACTAATTTGAATTGTTAGATGCATATTCAATGATACAGAGAACATTGAATATATTTTTGCGACTACGAATTTTATGATAATTTTTTAATTGCTATTAGTGATTGAGATTCTTAAGTATCTTCCTAGATGTAATTTTCTAATTATTTAAATATTGCACAAGTATCTGACGTAATTTTGCTATTACTATAACATTTTTAAATAAAATTAGTAGTATGAATAGGGTATTATTGAGATTTGCTCATTTATCACTTTACTGTAATATATTAATAGTTGTAGGGGTGGTCAATGTTAAGATAAATCAAAATAAAGGAATCATCAATAATTGTGCTTTTTTATCGATTCTAATTGACTTATTAAGCTCATTGAAAGCTTTGCAAATGCATAAATCAAATTGCCTCTATTGCTTATTTACCAAGTCAATATATTATTTTCAATATGTTATGGGTAACAATATAATGTGCCACTGAAAAGAATTATTGCACTTTAAGTTTTCTAAAATTTATTTATTATAAAACTCTTTGTTATTTAATAAAAATGTCATATAATAAAAATAATAGTAAATAAGTTAAGTATAGATAACAAAAGTATATAAGAAAGAGCATGAAAATGTCGAACAATAACATTATTTAATTTAGAAATTATAAAGCTTTGATAACTCAATGGCAAAAAATGTGATTTGATGTAAAAAGCTTGTTAACCGAATTGACAAATTAGTTCTGCTTAAATTTTTTAGTTCTACTTAAATTTTTTCTTTTTTACATGTTCATACCTTACTTATTTTATTAATAAGTGCATTTAATTGGGCAAAATATTTCCTTCAAAAAAAAATTTAATTTCCGATGTATTTCTTAACATTTCATCCCATTAATAAGACTAAAGAAGTCAAGTTTACTAAAATAAACCTATGGTGTTGAACACCATAAGTGCTATTTCTCAAAGACGTACTAAGTAAACGGGATCGGTTACTCTAAGTAAAAATGTTCAGGACCCTTAAAAACCTCATGAGAACTGAAATTGGGACCTTATATCTAATCTACATTATATTATATAAAACTCCTTTTATCCTAAAAATGCACCCTAACCATAAATTTTATTAATGAAAGTTATATATGGTATTCAACCATAGGCCTCCGCATGGGCCTGGGCTACCCATGGGTACCTACAGGTAGGCTCACAAGGGCTGGGCTAGGGTATCAAATCCCAAGCCCTAGGGTAAGGGTAAGGGCTCAAAAACTAAGCCCTTACACAAACTGGTAGGGCTTGGGTGGTACCGCTACCCAGCTCCCATACCTGTGTGTACCCATTATTTATATTTCATGTGAATTTCTGTTCATATTATTGGCTAATTTTATTGATTTATACTGATACAAGCTACTCAATATTGGATCATAAGGTAGCTGTGCGATGCTATCACATGAAACCAGGTATGTAAACTTATAAGTAAACTCGATTAGATGATTCGAGCACTTTTAAGATTATACATAATTTGAAGAAATTATGGGTAAAGTTCAGAATCAGCAAAGCTCTAGCATTATATACTTAAATTTCAATACCCATGACAAAAGTCTCTAGACTAGGACTAATTCTCCCAACTGTCAAATGTATAAACTACTGATCTCTTCCCAAATTTCCTAAACCCCAAAGCCTAAACTGCACCCGCCAATTACATGAAACCCTAAACATAACAAAGATAGCTAATATCCTCCATATAACTAAATTGGGGTGTTATTTTGCAGTATCTTTTCAGGTCCTTACACTATTACTGCAACTACGGAGTCTAACTATCCACTAACAAGAGCCCTTGCACTGCACACGCATCTATGGAGCCCAAAAACTGACTACAAAGAACTTTATACTACCACTGCAGCCATAGATCATTAACTACCCAATATGGATTTTGACTTTTCAAGAAATTTGGCTATTTTTCTTAATTTTGTCCTTATGTGTCTCTCAATATTGTGTGCCTCTTTTTTTTTTTTTGTTTTAAAATGAGATATAAGATTTTAACTAAAATCAGAAAAATTNCTGCAGCCATAGATCATTAACTACCCAATATATCACCCAACCAGACCGACGTTACTGATACTTGCAGGTAGAAATAGGAATTGATTTAGTTGACTAAAAAATTTATATATAAATTACTATGTTTAGTCGATTTAATCGACTAAATCGATTTCTATCCCTAATTTGACCAGTCTTTCAATTAATAATAATAAGCCCATAAGTATCCACAGATACCCGCTGGCTTTGCAGGCCGGGCTAGGGTAAGGGTAAGGGCTCAGAAGTCAAGCCCTTACACAGACGGGTAGGGCTAGGGTATTGCCATTACCCGGCCCTACCCAGCCCATTCGGAGGCCTAACCATAGGTGCATTTTGTAATTATTGAAAGATGCTAGTAAAATAAAATTGAAGTGCTAAAATAATTTTATTATTATTGGTAAATTGATAAAATTGGTGAAATTAATTTCACCACTATCCCTAAATAAGACACTTGTAAACTCTTTAAAGCTACAGTAAAATTTATAGCTACATTTAAAAAAGCACATTTAGAGTGAAATTTCTGTATAATATACTTTCAACACTTAATAAATTTTATGGAATGAGGGAAATAATGTGATAGTAATAGGAAAGTTTATAACAGGAAAGGGTTAAATAGATGAAACGATACTAGATGATAAGGGTGATAAGGGTTGATGAGGTATAATGATAATATGCGATCGGGGTTACTGGTCAGGTGAAATCAGGTAAGTTCGACACAGGATCGTTCAAAGGTTAACGGTGGTCACGTGAACAATTTAAAGGAATTAACAAAATGAATCACATGGAATTCAAGTTATAATAAGCCAATACGAAGTTACAAGTCAATTCAGTCCATCGAATTGAGTCTCGCAAGGTTTATTAAGGTTACAAGTCAAATTCAAAAGATAAGTTTATTATTTTACTATTATGTGTTATTTTAGAATGAGACGTGGAACTTATATCGAGCTTTATTGAATTTGAACGGTTTATATACATTTTAATTAATTACAGTATATGCACTGCATCTACCGCGTTTACGCTGCATCTACCGCATTTACGCTATATCTACCGCGTTTACGCTTTAGACCCAGTTTTCCAAACATCTAAGCCTCATTTAAATCTCCTTATTTGTATACATGATTTTAAAAATATTTACAAATAAAAAATAAATAAAAATAATTCGTCACATTATATATTGTAAAAAAATTTTTGTGATTAAATAAATAGTAGAATATATTCCTTTAACGAGTTTTAATTGTAAGGTTTATCAGCCATTATTTGCAAAATGTCATTATGAGCGCATAAGCTTTACAAGTTTTGTTCTTATATGTAATAATCTATATGGATTATTAACAATATAAAAGCATAATTTTATTTGTACCAAGTATCATTTTTAATTTATTTTTTAAGTACATAGCAATATTTCCTTTTTGAAAGTTCTCCAATTTTTTTAATTTTATATTACCTGAATTTTGAAGTTATGGTGCAAAAAGAAGGGTTGTTGTTAATTCCCTGAAAGTTAGTTCCTCGCCAGCTCATTTTTCTGAACTATATCCTGACAGAATGTTTCACCTATAGCATTTTTTGTTGACAGAATCTTTCCTCGATATACTATGTTTTTGACCACCCCTTTCCTTGACAGGACATATTTTTGAAAAGACATTATACTGACATGATGTATTTCAGAAAGAATATTTTTCCAACATGACATGTTTCTGACATCTTTTTCAACAAGATCTTCCCTGATTTGAAATATAATTATTGGGTAGAGTAATATATTCGTGTTCATTACTTCACATAATTAAGCACTCAGCCTAAATTTGGGTTAGAATTAGGGTTAGATTAAGGTTAGGCGATAATATAATTTAGGTCGAGTTGATAGTGCTAGTAAACAAATGATGTGTTGCATGATTTCACGTGATGTAATGATCACTAGTTTATAGTTCTTGTCAGAAAAAGTGATTCAATAAAACTTAGTGTCAGAGAAAAGTCAAATTAGAAATATGTCTTGTCAGATAAATGTCTTGTCGAAAATATGAGATGTCAAGGAAAGGAGATGTCGAAAACATGGTATGTCAAGAAAAGATTCTGTCAATAAAAAGTACTGTAGGTAAAACATTCTGTTGGGATATAGTGTCAGAAAATTGAGCTGGTGGAACTAACTTTCAGGAAATCATACCGTAATCTATACTCAATAGTTACACGGAAAAATTCAATTTTAAACAGCTATAACTTTTTATCCAAGAAGTTTTAAAAAATCTGACTGGTAACTTTGTAGAGCTATAACAGCTCTACATGTGTGCCAAATATCTTTTTCAAAATTTTATCACTGTAAAGAGTTGATGCATTTTGAAACATATGTGAATTTATAAATTTACATATAAAATTTCAATTTTCAAAAATGCATCAACTCTTTACAGTGATAAGATTTTGAAAAGATATTTGGCACACATGTAGAGCTGATATAGCTCTACAAAGTTACTTGTCAGATTTTTTTAAAACCTCTTAGATAAAAAGTTATAGCTGTTTAAAAAATGAAATATTTTGTATAACTATTGAGTATAGCTTCTTGCACTATAGTAATTTTATCAACTATCATTGAATATTGAGTTTTCAGTAGAGTTGGATAAGTCACAAAAAAGCCTGGTCTGAACCAGTCTTTGAACTGGGACTGAAGGTATTCTCAGTCCACAAACATAGACTATTTCAGATGGTCCAAACTAATTAATTAGCAGCAGGAAATGAAAAATTTAACCATACAAGAATGATTCAATAATATTTATTGAATAATTAATGAAGGCATGGCAAATAATTAGAGAATAACCAATGAAGGTACAAATAATTAGTAAATAATTGAAGAAAGTATGACAAAATAATTAGTGAAAATACATTCTTTTATTAATTTTTTAATAATAAGTGAACAAATTAATTTATTTAATAATTAGAGAAATTTTATTTAGTTAATAATTGTCGCAGCTGAAGCTTGAAATTTTAATTATTTTAATACAAAATTTTTAGGATTTTTTGGGGTCATTTTTTTATCCTCTTTTAAATAGTTAGGTTATGGTTTAGGGTTAGTTTTGATAATAAAAGAGTATAAGTAGATTTTAGTAGGGCTTGCATTTTTAAATTGAGGTCCTTGATTTCAAGCTTCAGCCATTTCAATCTTTAGCTGCAACAATAATTAACTTAAATTATTTAATATTGATTTATTTAATAATTTGCGAATATATTATAATTATGAAAAAATTTTATTTATTTAATAATTTGTGAAGATATCATTAAATTATGTAATACTTACTAAAATATTAATTTATTTAATGATTTAGCGAATATTAATTTATGTAAAATTAGCAAAGGTATTAAATTACAAAAATGTTATACCAGTAATATGAAATTCATGTAATATGCAAATCAATCGATTAATATTAGGTTAGGGTTAAGGCCTGGGATGGAGCAGGGTATTGATTATACCAAAATTTTACAAGGAATTTTTTTGTTAGAGCCTCAAAGATAATTTCATAAATGAATTTTTGCATTCTAGTTATTTTTTAAAAAATATTCAAAAATTTGCATTACACCTGATTTTCATGTTATACGCAGCTTATAATAAAAATTATAGTGGTGTTGGACACCAGTGGTGTAATTTAACAATGCCGTTAAGTTATGTAATGATTAGTGAGGATATTGAATTATGTAATAATTACTATAACACAATAATGTAATCCTATAAATTGAAAAAATTCTCTTATTAAGTATATCAATTGCTTTGCCAATTAAGTAATTACATGCCCTTCATATAGATAAACCATTCTTGCATTTTCAATTCTCAACAATAAAATTGTCACAATGAATGTTCAGGATTTGTTATCTGATAATCCACAAAGCAATGACAAAATAGCAATGATAATGTTAATATCAAATATTCAATTTCAAATTCATAAACACCTAAAAATTCTTATTGCCAAAAACTTTAAAATCACTTGTATGGCTATTCTTATATTAATTTCTTAAATGTGTAACTATAATAAATAGGAGAAGTTTAATTTTTGCAGAGATCAAAAGACTGATTAGTAATCATGTAACCAGGACTAAACTAGACTGTAAGTATAATTTGATTGGTCTTATTACTCTAGTTTCAGATAAATAGCATCTATTAAAATTTATTAAAAATTTAAAAAAATATAATAATGTTTTACTTGCCAGCTAATAATTCAATAAAGAAAATAATGTTAAAAATTATAAACAATATTATTTAAAATTATCTAATAAAATAGTTGTGATGACTTAGGGAGTTGGTAAGTTGTCACACCATATGGCAGGTCTGGGGTTCAAATCCTACTAGTGATGCTTTGAAAAATAGATTTGTGTTCTGGTACTGCTTCTCATCAATAGGTTGAGTATATTACCTATAGCCTTGGTACACCATCTTGAATAGGAGCTTTCAGGCATTGTTGTATATCATTACACAAACAAATTCAAGAAACCAGAGAAACAGAAACCCGTTTGACAAGTCTCGAGTAAGAAGGTAACAATTAGAGATGGGTACCATGCATGCATGCATGCATGCACGCATGCATATGGTCTAAGCAAATTAATGCATGCCTATACAAAATTAGTTAAAATAGAATATTTGATAATAAATAACTTTTGATTCACTAGTTTATTTTTTATAATTTTGCTAACAAAAATAACTGACTAGTGCTTCTGGGATCAGACCAGACCCAGACTCTAAATTTTACTAATTTCAAACTTCAGATTAGACTCAAACTCAATTATGAGTTTGGTCCAGGTCTGATTTGAAGTTAGCAAATTAATCTGAATTTAAATATGTTTATATGTATTTTTTTGAACTGATCAAGTTTATTTTTTTAGTGCATTAAATTAGAATTAATTAGTAAATTTTGTGAATCATAAGATTTTATAGAATTTTA
The DNA here is from genome assembly GCA_003550325.1 of Gigaspora rosea. Lineage (NCBI taxonomy): Eukaryota > Fungi > Glomeromycota > Glomeromycetes > Diversisporales > Gigasporaceae > Gigaspora > Gigaspora rosea. The sequence continues at coordinate 217,925 of QKWP01000293.1, read as the reverse complement.
TTAATAAAATTCATTAAAATTTTATAATTCACAAATTTTTATTAATTAATTCTAACTTTATTCACTAAATAAACTTGTTCAGCTCCTAAAATATATTAAATTGGCAAAGTTGTTCTTATATGAAAATTTGAGAAAAGATGCATAATTTTAGATTTTTTGATCAAAACGTCAAATTTAAGCATCTTTTCTCCAAATATTAAGTAACATAAAAACAACTCTATTGATTTAATGTATTTTTATGTGCTAAACATGATTACATAATGCATAAAGTTAGCATTGATTAATAATATTTTGCGAATCATGTAGATTTTGTAGAAATTTATTAATAAAATTCTATAAATTCTTATTATTCACAAAATTTTACTAATTAATTATAACTTAATGCAATAAGTAAACATGTTTAGCACCTAAAAATACATCAAAACGGCGTAAGTATTTTATTTTACTTGAAATTTAGAGAATAGATGCACAATTTTGGATTTTTGATCAAAAAAGTCAAATTTAAGTTCTTTTCTCCAAATTTCAAGTAAAATAAAAACAGTTCTGCCAATTTAATGTATTTTTAGGTGCAGAATAAGTTTATTTGTGCACTATGTTAGAATTAATTAGTGAAATCTTGTGAATAATAAGATTTTATAGAATTTTATTAATAAAGTTCTATAAAATCTTATGATTTGCAAAAATTTTACCAATTAATTCTAACATAGTGCAATAAGTAAACTTATTCAGCACCTAAAAATACATTAAATCGGCAGAACTGTTTTTATTTTACTTGAAATTTGGAGAAAAGATGCTTAAATTTGACTTTTTTGATCAAAAATCCAAAATTATGCATCTATTCTCTAAATTTCAAGTAAAATAAAAATAATTCTGCCGTTTTGATGTATTTTTAGATGCTAAACAAGTTTACTTATTGCATTAAGTTATAATTAATTAGTAAAATTTTGTGAATCATAAGATTTTATAGAATTTTATTAATAAATTCTACAAAATCTACATGATTCACAAAATTTTATTAATCAATTCCAACTTTATGCATTAAGTAATCGTTTCAGCACCTAAAAATACATCAAATCGGTAGAGTTGTTTTTGTGTTACTTAAAATTTGGTGAAAAGATGCTTAAATTTGTCTTTTTGATCAAAAATCTAACATTATGCAACTTTCTTCCAAATTTCAAGTAACATAAAAGCAACTTTACCGATTTAATGTATTTTTAGTTGCTTAACAAGTTTACTTAGTGAATTAAGTTAGAATTAATTAGTAAAATTTTGTGAATCATAAGATTTTGTCAAATTTTACTAATAAAATTCTAAAAAATCCTATGATTCACAAATTTTTACTAATTAATTCTTATTTCATGCACTAAGTAAACCTGTTCAGCATCAAAAAATACATATAAAAAATTCGACTTAGACTAGTTTGCAGACTTTGGACCAGACCCGGACCAGACTCAGACTCGATTAACTATAGTGCATATAATATGCATGCATGCATGCATGCTGCATACTATGCGCATGCATAGTGTAGAAAGTGCCATTTTGCCCATCTCTAGTAACAATGACCTTTAATGGTGTTACCAGAACTGGAATATTAGAAACTGGACCCAGAGAACTGAATGACAAAGACCTTTGGAGTAGAGGATCCACCAACCTGGCCGCTGGAGTCGCACCGAAGAAAAAGGACATATGTTACAGAAGTAAGTACTATGGGAAAAAAAACCATATAGCACTTAATGCTAGGTAAATTGACCCTTCCGAGCTAACTGGATTGGAAGTTTGAAGTATTCAAAAAAAGGACCGCTATGAAGAGGATGGTAGATACTGGTCAGAGTGAACCTTACAAGGGCAGAAGTAGGTAACTCAGGGGTTCAAAAGAGGATTATGTGAATTAGGGAACTGCAGACTCGAAAAGGTTCTACACCGTGGGATTAGGGACACAGAATGTCGATAACAGACTTAACAAGTATAGTACTATACTGATTACAAGTGTTGGCTTTAGTAAATGCGCTGTTACTGATATATAGGTAGATACCTATGTGAAACATAGTGCTATCCTACCAAAAAGTCAGTTGTTGGGTGCAATTCCCTTGTCACAGTTGCTGGCTCTTCAGGACCAGATGCAGATTACTGTACCTGGGGCCTTTAATTCTTAGAGAATCTCAACATTCCTTCCTAATATAGCACAACAATAAATATATGGAAAGTCAAGGTAGAGGTGAAAGTTCACTGCAGAGAACTTGGGAGGTCAGGCTTGATATGCCATTGTCTGGGTAAACAGGGTTTGGCAGGGTGTATCAAAAAATAAAAAAAATCATCTAATAATTAAGCCTATACTGACTTGCTAATAATTCAATCAAAGATGCTTATTATAAAATTATAAATAACATTATTTAAAAGCATCAAATAAATATTTAAAAAAAATACTAAAGCTTATATTTATATACTATTAAATTAATAATAAAAAAACATGCATTACAAAATTATAATAACATATAACATAACTTAAGATCAAATAAAAAATATAAAAACATATAATAAAGCTTATGCATACCAATAACGTAACTTAAAAACCAATACAATGAAACTTATACTTATTTTCTAATAAGCCAATAGGTAATAGATATTATAAAGTTATATAAATATATCATTTAAAATCATCAAATGAAAATTTAAAAATAAATACTCTAGCTTATCTCATTGGCTAAAATTCATAAAAAGAAAATGTATACTAAAATCTATATTAAACAATAAAATTTTAAATCAAATAAAATAAAGTTTATTTTACGTGCTGATAATTCAATAAAAGCAAATACAGTTATAACTTTATTGTTAATATAATTTAAGATCAAATAAAAAAAACATAAAGCCTATACTTACCAACTAAAAAATTTGATGATATTTATTTAAATATTTATCAGGTGAATTTTAAACAAATATATCATATAGCTTATACTTGTGCTCTAATAATAAAATAAAATATTCATTATAAATTGTTGAGTAAAAATGATTTAATATGAATAAAATGTTTAAAATAAATATAATAAGTTATAATTATGAATAATTTAAAATCAGTAATTGCAGTGTACTAGATGATCTGACCATAGGTATTGATTTACAGAATGATTGGTTTGATTTTTTGAAGATAATTAAGATATACAAAGCTGCATCTAATGCCAGAGTGAACAGGTCTAAGACAATGCTAATGCCACTTATAGTAATAGCACAGTGATATAACTTGACCAGTGAATGCAATTTTAGGAAAGTAACAAAAGACAAACTGATGTCTATACTTGGCTATAAAGTGGATAGTAAAGGTAATCCAATAAATTATTTATGGGAGGAGTTAGCTCACAAGATCCAAAATAAAATCAACACTATGGCAAATACTGTAGAAATCTGTCGTTTAAGGGTAGGGTACATAGATCATTTATAATATGATTTTTGTAGTATCAATTTTTTCTTTTTAAAGTTTAGTAAAATTTTTTTAAGCAAATCATTTAAACTATTAAATAAAATTATAGAGCAAGTTTTTGTGATTCTAAAAATAGTAAAAACTATCAAAATTGGTTGAATATTCATCCAGTTATAAAGATTTAAACTTTAGATGTTGAAACTTGTTTAAAAAAATCATATGATAATCATATGATATCGACCAATCAAAATTAATTATTTTGTATAACTCAGAGAAATTTGAGCCAACTCATGGAAACTTTATAATATATAGAAGTATAATTTTTTAAATATAAGGTAAAATGGGGTATTGTGATGAATTGATAATATTCTGATCATATCATATGATCTATTAATTGAAAATAAAAATTTTTGGTATCACACAATTCATCACATTAAGCTGAATCAAATGATACCAAAATCGTGTGATTCAGACCACTAGATCCCAAAATATCTTAATTTGAATTTTTATTAAAAAAAAAAAGAAAATTTGGATACTGGGGGCATTCTGATGAATTGTGATATCTTGGGATCCAGTGATCAGAATCAAGTAAAACTTACACTATTCGATTCCCCTCATCGAGAAAAATCAAATGATATTAAAATCGTCAAATTTTGATCACAGTGTCACAAGATATAACAATTCGTCACAATACCCACTTTGCTACAATTTTATATATGCTTTACCCTTTAAACATGGATTTCTTGTGATCTATGATCAAAATTGTACACTTCTTATAACCAATCAACTTCTTTCAATAAAAAGAATCGATTCGTATGAAAATTGCTTGGCTCTGACTACAACGCATAAAAAATTTTAATTAAAATTAAAAAAATATTAAAAACCTGCGTTAGTTCGAATATCTTGTGTCTCAATAATCAGAATCGGACAAAATTTGTACCATCCAATTTCTCTTGATGAGAGGATTCTAATAGTTCAAGTTTCGTCTGATTCTAATCACGAGATCATGAGATATTGCAATTTGTCACAATACCTCCCTTCGTCACAATACCCTATTTCACCTTATACTATATTGAAATTTTACTATTACAAAACATGCATTTTATTCTATATATTATAAAATTTTAGTCAAATTTGGTTGCAATTATAAAAAGTTTTATTAGTAGCACATTTTCAATTTCTATATAAATCTCATTGTATAGTACCACAAAAATCATATAATAAATGATCTACATACCTTACCCTTAAAAGTAGAATATTAGTAGCAAAATCATTGTTTATCTCGAAGATATGGTATATAGTATACCTTACTCTTCCCAAAAGGAAACAGCTATACGTGTTTAATAATACAGTATAATTTTGAATTGGGTTAAAAATAGGTCAAGCATGCTCCCACGCTGCTCAATCTTTTAACAGTGGGTATAACCAAGAAGGCTTGATGGCCCTGATTTTAAAGAATATATTGGATGCAAGTTTGGTATCAGTGCTGATAAAGCTGGTAACAGGTGATAGTTTCTGGGCAAAAGTAAAAAGAGCAATGGTTACTGAAAGTTTAAAGAGTAAAAGGAATGTAACAATTAAGGAGGCTCTAAATGGCATTTTAGCTATAACTAAAGGATGGATAGAAAGATGGAAGCTGTATATTCAAGCATGGAATTGGTTGGAGGGTAAAGAGCTAGAAGAAGATAACGGACCTTGGCACCCAAAATAGGAAATTAACATAGTAACTTTTCAGTAAAAAGATATGAAATACCTACGTTCTAAAGTTTATATTCCTGCTAGCCAAACAGATCATGTAGGCTAGATTAAGACTATTAATAGAAAAAAAGGATGTAGCCTGGAGGCTAAAACTTAGGGCACTTCCACTAGGGTATTGACTATTACATATCAATTGGGAAGAAAATGGAGACCGTCCTGCATGCCTGGAGAAATACAAATCCTGTTACACTTCGCTCTGGAGTGTAAAATTAGTAAAATGATATGGACCGAAGCATGTCGTCAATAGAAATAAGGCAGATTGACATTTTAAAAAAAATTAATACCTTAACTTTCACAGTTCATATCTCGATGAATTTTGAAGTCATCTTGATGATTTAATATTCAAAAGAAAGCCTACGATCTAAGCTTTCTTTTGAATATTAAATTATCAAGATAGCCTCAAAATTCATCGAGATATGCACTGTGAAAGTTAAGGTATTAAGTTTTTTTAAAATGTCAATCTGCCTTATTTCTATTGACGGCAGCCCAAATAATGTAAATAGTCCAATAGGTCTACTTTTGTTATGATATATTATAGTATTAGTTGTCAGATAGTAAATATTAATGCGTCCTCTGCGGAGGATAGTTTAATAAAAAAATCAATAATAATTTAGAAGTCAATATAATAAAACTTATATTTTGATAAAAAAAATGTTTAAACATGTACTAAATTTATAATTACTACTAATAATATAATAAAAGAAATATACATTATAAAGTTATAAATAGTATAATTTAAATTAAATAAAATTTAAAACCGAATAGAATAAAGTATTCATATGCTCCGATTTTTGGAATTTATAAAAAAAGCTTATTTTTTTAAACTTTAAAGCTATATAATTTTTGATCTACTGGTCCATTTTAAATGATTTTACTACCAAAATGTTCATCTCTTTGAGCCGATTCCAACAAGCCCAAAATCATAAAATCCAATCACAGGGTCATGAGAAAATGCTCCATCAAATAGTTGATGCACCTGAAATTGGTTTGATTTATATCAAACCAATTTCAGGTGCATCACCTATTTGATAGCACATTTTTTTATGACCCTGTAATTGGATTTATATAATTTTTAGCTCATTGGAATCGTATTAAAGAGATAAAAAGTTTGGTAGTAAAATCATTTAAAATGGACCAGTAGATCAAAAATTATTTAGCTTTAAAGTTTTAAAAAAATAAGCTTTTTTTATAAATTCCAAAAATCAGAGCATATGTTATTTATCCACTAATAATATTTGTCAAAATATTCATTAGATGCATATTTTAAGAAATTATCAATTATTTTAAAAATAAATATAATAAAGCTTATACTTAAAGCCTATATACAAGTCACTCTCGTTATAGTGAACTCTCAATATAGTGAAGATTGGCTATAGTGAAGAAATTTTTTAGACAGAATTATTATTACTATAATAAAAGGCTCTCGATATAGTGAATCTCTTAATATAGTGAAGAAATTTTACAGCCCGAGGACTTCACTATAATGAGAGTGACTTGTACTGCTATAATTCAATAATAATTTGGAAACGATTACAGTAAACCTATGCTTTACCATCCAATAATTCAATAAAACCGACGTCAAAAATGTGAAATAAATAACAATTTGGTATTATCAAATGATATAAAATGTGTTATATAAATGAAATATAATTAATTTCAAATTTTATGTTACATGTTTAAAAAAAACTACCGTATTTTCGCATAATAACGATCATAAGCATTATTTAGAAATAGTGATCCCTAAAAATAACACATGTAGTTTCAAAATATCACTTATGCGTGTCCCAAAATAATGCACTCCATAGTAAGAGGAGCTTATTCATAATAAAAAAAAATGCTTTAAAATAAAGTTGATAAAAAGTAAATTTACTTTCAAACTTTAATAAAGTTCTTCAGAAGAATAATTTTGCTGAAGCTTGAAAAGCAGGCTTACTTGGTATTAAATCAAAATCCCGAAAAGTTAGTCCGTAATAAGTTAGTGTTAGCTATAATTCTGGTCAAATTCTGTCAAGATTTTGTTTGTCGAATCTGGATTTTGACCAAAATTAGTTTGATTAGTACAACTCTTGTTCCTGAGTATTTTTTGTTTGTTTACTTTTTATATAAAGAAATTTCTAAAACTTATATATGTTTCAAAATAATGCTCATAGCGTGTACTCTAAATAATGTGTATATGCTCAAAATCTCGTGCAGATAAGTGTTATTATGTGAAAATATGGTATTATAAAACAATAAGTCAAATTAATTACTTTGGAAGTGTAATGGGAACATCAGAGGCAACATTTAAAATAGCAATAGTAAAATTAAAATAAAGAAATTCCCTATAAGAAAAGTGGTACAGGTTGGTGTCGGAATACTCGACATAGCACGGATCTTGTGGCATGCACAGAAATGTTTTATGGAATGGCACAAAAAAAATAGCACAGACATTACGGCAAAGGGTGGCACATAATATCACATTATATTAAATATCACATTTAGATGGTACATGTTGGCTCGTTTCATGAAGAGCAAAGGATTAGTAAAAGATTTTTTTAAAAAAGAGTGATATCTCATGATTTCACTGATGAAGCTTCCCTGTGTGTTTTAACAAAAAAAATTCCTTGCAAAATTTTGCTTCATATACAGTTAGCTTGTTCAACTTATATTGATTACTTAAGTAAATTTTTGTTTTAATAGTTAATCCACATCATTATGCAGTAGCATGTGAATTTACATTTATTATCCATGCCAAATTCCATGCCAATTCGACTAGTAAACTGATGTAAAACCCAAGCTATTTACCATCCAATTGGCATAGTGTGAACGTGTAAATCAGGAATCATATACTTAAACTTTCTAATAATACCTATAACTAATCTAAACTCTACACAACTATCGACAAGTCTCATAGTTCTCGATTTAGCAGGCAGAAAGAGGCATAGAAGGTTTGGTCTGGGTCTTGAGGTTCATAGGGTCTTGCTAATATCCTCCGTAAGATGATAGAAGTATAGTAAGGTCACAAGACAAAAGATATCGGGTTGCCGATTGGGCTTCTGGGTTTCACAGGTAAATTCTATTATTACGTCGTTCGTAAGTCCGATTAGATTCTGAAAGCAGTCGGAAATTGACAATCAAGATCACGGGGTTCAAGTATTGTTGGATAAATGAGATAATCAATAGCATATTCACGGATTTATCTATATAAGGGGTTGATTACTAATCTACTTTTACTTTTATATTGATTGCGACAGATAGATTTTTCGGGTTCACAAGGATAAGATAAACTAATACAACAAACAAGTTTACAAGAACAATAGAGTTTTCTTATGGGACAACTAAGTATATGTTTTATTTATATCACGAGAAAATAGTACAAAGGGTAAGGTCTAGAGCTAACACTTCTACTCTAATTTCGAAGGTCACAACTCTCCAAGTCGAACTCCAATGAGTTATTAACTCTTGACTCGAACTGAGTTATTCTTCTGCTAGGTGAGCTTAAGGCTCTTATATACTTTTTGATTAGAGACTAAAAAGCTACAAAAGATTCTTTTTACTATTTTATAGCTTTTCTTCTTTTATATCTTTTATATCTTTTATATTTTTTATATTTTTTACATTTTGACCTCGGGTCCGATAGTTAGCGGTTATGCTCCAAGGTCGCAAATTGGAAGGTCACCAGTTCAAATCTTGTTGACAGCGGACATCAATTTTCTATGAAGAGGCTAAGCTGTACATAATAGGGAACTGCAACACTATGGTACCAGGGACCCAGAACGATAATGACGGCAGTCATAACAAACCTATTACGAACAAGATGTTGTTGAGGCTTAAACTTGGTGCCCAAAACCCTTGGGGTTTGAACTTGTTAGTTTGAAACTACGATTTGTTTGACCGAAGTCACGAGACGTAGTAAAGATCAAGTTATGAACTTTTGGCGGGGTTTACTGAGAGACTAGGCCATTGAAAGGCATGGTGGATCGGTTAGTCAGGGTTAAAACCTGGAAAATAAGACTATGAAGGACTGCCGTCCTACTATAGCCAACTTTAGGCCACAGATAAAGTAGTCTGATCGGTTAATTCTTATATGTAATTTGCTGATCTTTGTACTATAAAATGTACTAAAAATTTCAAAAATAATTAAATGATAAGCCAAATGGTCTCGGTTGTAAAATCCTAAAAAAAAAAATATATCTTTTATATCTTTTATATCTTTTATATCTTTTGATTAAAAAGATTTAATAGATATAAGAGATTCATGATCATTGATCCATTTTAGGGATAGGTTCGGTCAGCTAATAGTCAGCTAGCTGATCAGCTATAGCCGTAGTCAATGTAGTCGACTATAACGGCTTAGCTGACCGGGTAGCTGATACCAAATTTTTTATTTCCTGGCTAATAAATCATATTATTGCTTAATTCAGCATTAAGTTTACAAATTATATAGAATTATTGCAAGAAATACCCTAGCATCCTCCCCAGGATCGACGTCACTTTTTAACTGTCATGTGACTACGCCCAAAAAACTTCAAGTTCGTTTTAGGCTCCTATAGGACTTGATGTTAACAAGACATACAGTAAAATCACTCAAGGAATTTTTTTAGGGCGCGAAAGGTGATTTCTTATGTAAATTTTAGGGAAATGAGCGAAGCGAACGTTTTGTTTTGATCTTCTTTTGTTACATTACATCTGATATCGTTATTTTATTGGCCAAAAATCACGTGATAATGAAATTTTAAACCCTAGCAGTCACGTCACAGCAAATTCTCGATTTTGATTGGCTAAAGCAACGAAACTGAAATTACTTTCGACCGAATTTGCAGATCGTTTGGCCTATTGTGGATGAGTTTAAACTCATCTCCTATAGGCCAAATGATCTACAAATTTGACCAGAATTAGATTGTTTTGAAAATTTAGATTGAATCTTCAATATTTTATATTTTTGATTGGCTGTTTACAGCATGTGGCCCGAACTTTTTTTTCGCTATGGCTAGGGTACTCTAATATGTATAACTGTATAACATATAAAAATATAATTATTTGGCACTTGTTTATATGTTTGATTGAAAAATTGATTAAGAAATTGATCGGCTATAGCCGGCTATAGTCGGCTACTAGTCAATAGTCGATGATAGCTGACCGATAGCCGACCTAGCCGACCGAACCCATCCCTAATCCCTTCTAATACTAATTACTAAAAATAGTATACATATATTAAAGAAAATAGAAAATAAATTTAAGCACAGCCCAAATTTAGATTGCGCTAGATCGATTTGCCCATCACGACGGGCATACGGTCCCACACGGTCCACGGAATCCGTACCAATTCGGACCATACCCGTACAAATCCGGATCTTGACCCGTGCCACAAATGCCTGTGCCTATACGACGCAACCTGTGCCGATCCGGTCCAATTTTCTTATAGGGTTTAATTCATTGTGACAATAATATAATGCAGAATGAATTTTATAGCTGTTAGTTAAATTGTTAATTTACCATTTTTTCACCTCTATTGAGCTCATGTTGTATTTATAAAATATTTGGAAAAAAATAAATCGTGAAACGAATTTCAAAATGGATAATTTTCAGGGAGAACTTTTGATTGTAGGACATGATAAGCACTTATGATTTTATTAGATTATAATCTCAAAATTTCATTTGCATTAGAAATGGGCAAATTTCGGGCCGGAGATCGGCATAAAATGAACCTAAATTATTGTGTAGTTTTCCCAAATTAGGTCACAAATTAAATTTCTTGGTTTTCATGGCTTTGGTAGTGGTCGCACCCTAAGATACGATAACCGGTTACCTTGATAACTGATTATACAATTGGTTAACGGATAAATATATTATATCTGGTTAATTTAGCCAGTTAAAGGATAAAATACATATATGAACGACGCCAAGGAAAAATGAGGCTTCATTCATATATAATTGAGGTCTCATTTTCATTCTTATCAGATATATATTAATAATGAAACAAGATAAATAGATGTGAATAGTTTTCGGATAGAAAAAATGCATTTACTTAATATGCTAAAATGAGAAGATTCTTGCTTCACCGACAATCATTCCACAGTGCGATTAAATTCTCTTTATATGGCGCATGTAAATGTCCGAATTAGATTCTGCTGTATATGTACGATCGATATTCATCATGCAGTCATATATAATAATGCAAATACAAAAGAAAAGAAGAAATTTATACCTTGCTATTATAATTTAATAAATAAATTAAACGTTCAGGTGATCGCTATAAAAAAATTACATGACAAGATGTTTTTTAATAGAGGATATATCCAGCTATAACGTTACCCTCTTGTTTTGATAGGGTACAAGATCGGTTATTAGATTTTATTAAAGGTTAATAAGTTTTCAGGTAAAAAGTTAAACAGGCGACCACTAAGCTTTGGTATGTGATCTTAGCACTCATTTGTTTAACTAAAATGAATAATTTTACTGGTTGATTATTTGTTCATTTCACTTTATTGATATTAGGATGCGTATATGTGCGAACATTTTCGTTTAGTCTTCTATAATTTTTTGAATAAATTTCCGCCCTATACATTTTTATTATTTAAATTTTTTGATTTACGACTTTCAATTTTTGGTCTCGGTTGGTTACTTCTATAGTACTTGTCCACTGTTTAGTATTTTGATCACAGAACGACTCTATTTCTATTAGCAGATTTTTAAAAAGATCGATATTTAGAATCTTAATTTTTAGACCTGGCCGGGTTATGAAACCGAAAAATTAATTTTGCAAATACAGTATAAAAAATTTAAAAAAAATCCAGGTGACCGGTCAAAAAATTTATTTTATGTTATGAAAACCAAGAAATTTACTTTGTGTTGCCCAGAAATATTAATAATAAGCCATTCAGAGCATTTATATGTGATTTTTTTTACCAGTTGTTACAACTGTTTGTGTTTCTTGCACTAAACATCAGAATACGAATTGGCTCGGAGATCACAGGGCCGACAAATTTTTGTGGCAATACTATGGTATTCCCTCAAACTAACTCTTTATATCATTGGTTTGTCATAACTTTATAACTGTTAATGTAAACAGTGTTATTCTTCAATCAATTTACAATCTTTGGTATGGACTTTCTGTTATCGATACTAACCTTCTAACAGTAAACAATTTTATTTTTAACAACATAATATTACCTATGAAAAATTGTGTAGGTAATAGATATTTCAAACCTTGAAATATCTTTTATATCTCATGGAATAATTAATACCGTCCTAAATTTGAGAATGATTATCTGAGGCACCCGATAGTTACATATAATTTTTTTTATAGAGTACTTTTTTTTTAAAAACTTAAATTTTTATGAAATGTAAAGTTTATAACACATGAATTAATGCTTTTACTTCACTTTATAACATACTGTTTAATCCCTCTTGATCCCTCTACCTTTTTCTTGTAAACTGATTGGCTAATGTACAAGTGACCTGTTTAAAATTCATTGTACCGTATTGTCGCGAAATAACGGGTATGGGCGTTATTTAGAATAATGGCCCGAATTAAGCTAATTTAGGGCGAAAATCGTAATTTCGCCCCCGCGACAACACGGTATGATTGGTTGATCCGTGTAATGCATGTCGGAATCATTTCCATATTTTTTGGGAAGGCCTCACATGGTTCCTATACCGGATACTGATGACGTCATGTCTGTGGAAAAATTTTTGATATTTCCACGACACTAATTCAAAGAGGCTAATAATTACGTCTCGAATAACGTCCGTGGATGCTATTGCGTATTTCGTATCAGGTATAGATACGGTATTGTATAATTTAAGGATCAATATTTAGGTTAGTCGAAATCAATACTATGGATTAATTACAGGCATGATTTTAGCCTTCTCATTTAGTAGCGCCCTTAAACAACTCTCTTAAAATCGTGAAGCGTGAATTCGTCAAATTTGCTTCTGTTGTTTGATTACCTAATAATTACAATCTATTTTGGGTGTAAAAAAAGTCAATCAAATTTTTCACGAATTTTGAAATGTTTTGTATAATTGTTTTAAGTTCAAGAACAAGTACAGTACCGGAATAAGTGCAAGCGCAAGAACAATTGCTCCGCAAGAAAAACATAATATTAATAAAAAATAGTGAATATATTTGTAAATATTAAGAAAAATTACATTCCACCAAAGATTTAGATGATTGATTTCTAGATTATTCCATTTTCGTAAATTTTTGGTTAGAATTTTCGCTGTCCAGATGGTTATATCCAAATGTGATCAGTGTGCTAAAACTATAATAGCAATATAATTAAGTTATTATGCTTTAACGTTTTTTGATTGGTTATACAACCCATGATCAAAATGTTAAGACTAATATATCGATGAGCAAGTTATTCAAATTCATTAACAATTTTTTAATCACGACAGTACCAAATCAACCTTAATCACATGCAGTATTGTGTGTAACAAATTTTTTACGGTAAATCATTAATCATTTAAATAAACATGCTTACATCGAAACAAATGAAAAAATAACAAGAAGAAATAATTCATGATCATATGAGTTTGCCAGATAATTATTAATTAAACAGAAAAATAGTGATTGCGAGTAAATTAGAAGAAGTCGTGTGTTTTGCTTTCTTTATAACGTCTAAAAATACTTTTTCCATTAAAGAAAAAAACCGTGTTACTATCGTACGAGAACAGCAAACGTTGAACTTTGAAGTCAGGATAGCAAGCGAATATGTAATATGGAATAGATTATGCATATGTAAAAGAAAGGAGTAACATGTATACAAAGTTTCCAGCAAGTATGTAATTTAATGTTAATATAGCAGCGACGCTTAGTATGCACTTGGTGTAAAGACGATGTAATACAAATACATAATGCAGTGATAAGTCAATATAACAAAAGATACTATATAATAAGAATTAGTTCAGAAGTCTTTATTATAAAATTGATATAACCTGAAGACACAAGCAAGACGAATAAAATGGCCTTTTATACATTTTTGCTACTTAAAACCCGATACATTTATCGGGTCCATTTCCCTCCACAAATATTAATACTCATTTTCCCTCAACATAAATTAAACTTCCCCTCTTTCTACTCGAAGCATTAATCTCCAATACTCATTAACCCTTCATCAGGCTAGCAGATTGTCGATAATAAGTGAAAACCTGGAATTAACATGAGTAGTCCAAATGACACGTCAACTGGACTCTTAATTTGGTGTGATATAGTCACTCACCAAAAGGGTTGGGGTGCTATAGGTTTAATTTGTGTGTTGAGGATCTAGGATTATAACCTAACGCGTCCATAGCATAATGTAATAACGTTGGATGTAGGGGTTAGGGTGGTAATCGGCCTAGTAATCAAAGCTATGTTAACAGTATTAATAATTTTATTATGGTCAGATTTTTAAGTTAAAATGATAATTAAATATATCATTATACTTTAATTAATTATAAGAAAAGCACAACATTCTAAAAGATTCCCCTGAATATTTCGATTCTTTTTTAATATTTTTTAAGTGAAATCTCTTCATAAGAATTATTTCTCTCGATTTTTCTAATAAAGTTTTTTTTTGTACTTATTATACAAATTTTTTTAATAAAATTTATGTATTTTATTAGTTGAAACTCAAAAATTTATTAACAAAAAATATTCGAAATTAACTTTGTTTTTTGACATTTTGTAGACAGCTTGTGAAAGTTTACAGGTAATTCGTTATTTTTTTTATGAATTGAATCGTTTTGAAACGATAGTTTAATAAATATATTTATCGTTAATTATTAAATTACCGGTTTAAATTATATCAAGATACAATCAATAATGGTTGTTTTTTTTCATTTGTGTAATGTGAAAAAAATTCTGCAATATATTAAATTCTTTAGTTAAATAGTTTTATTACTTAATCCATTTACCACTCTAGTATGGGATTATAATTCAAGAAGGGATGAACAATAATTGTGACGATGTTACTATCGTAATATTAACTTAGTTTACTCCTGTCTTATTATCATCATTTTTTCTTATATTATTGAATTGATCATACTTCCGATCATCCCTGCCTTATCTCTATTTTTATAATTCACCCTTTCCTATTTTGTTTTGCTATCTTTCTTATTACTATCTATAGTTATCCCGTTTTCCTTATTTGTCCTTCTATAGATATGTTTAATTAATATACCCGATTTCATACTAATTATTCTGTGACTCGTGAAAGTGAATTGGTTCAATGCATGGGCAATACTAAGCATCGTTGAACAAACAATCAATGCTTCTTCGAATCTGCTAGCCCGATGAAGAGTTATTAAAGCAGATTTCGAGATTAATGTTTCGGGTAGGATGTCCTAATGCAGATAGTAATGCGAGGGGAAGTTTATTGGTGTTGAAGGAATTAGAATTAAGCTTAGTAATATCAGAAGGAAGTTGACCCGGGGGATTCTAAGTAATTCACATGTATATAAAGCCAATGTGTTCGCTCTTCTTGTATCTTTAGGTTTTGGTCTATAGTTGATCCCTCCCAATATAATTAAGTTATTGTGTAATTATTTATTAAACCTTGTGATTATATGCTTAGTGCAGAGTTTCGATTAGTTTAGTTTCGCCTTGTCTTGGCTATTTTTTTATTGTCTTATTTTATATCCGAATTATTCATAATTACACACACGACCCTACGTATTACATCTTTGTTTACCACCCTGACCTATATCGGTACTCACACTATCTGACTCTCTCTCAATTCGGGATGGTAACAACGGATTAAGATGAATTCAGATTAAAATGAAATATGTAGTATAAAAAAAATTGATAGGCTACTGTAAAATAAAAAATTCAGGGAGCATTTTTTAGGGCTATGGGTTAATATTAGAGGTTAGTTTTAGAGTAGAGATTATATTAAACAAGTATTATTGGGTTTTAAAGGGTTTAAATAGAAATCCACATTTGATTTAATCCGATTTCATTACGATTCGCAACAATAATTATGGTGGGATAGTTTAATAGTTTAAGGGAGACAATGATAGTGCAGGAGTAATAAGGAAGACTTTTATGAGACTTAAATTTTCAGGAGTAATCCTGCCTTAGAAGTTTTGTAATTATTTTATTAATCTACAATAAAACAATGAACTTTTAAAGTTCAAAAGTTATAAAGCCAGTCACGACCATTAAAAAATAACCGCAATTTCAAACGTTTTTTAGTAATTCAACGAAAAAAGTAAAGAAAAGATGAGTGCAGATATTGAATTGCATCGAATTTTATTTAATGAAAATTGGGTTGATGACTTTAAACAGAATAAAGAAAGGTAATTCGAAACCGCAATAAAAACGTATACGCAAATTCTCACTTTATATATTTAAATATTTGCACATAAAGAATCTTCGCCTATATAGAAAAATTATATGTAGATTGTTGTGCCTTCACGGTTAAACATCCATATTTTGGGGTAAATTTTAATAATTATTAATAATTCTTTTATTCTTAATTTCAAAATTTATATTAAATCATTTTTTAATTCTTAACAGTTTTCATTTGCTACATTTATCGTTTTTTCAGTCTTTCCAATTCTAATTTACATAGTTTTTTTGGTTGCCTCCATTATTGTGATTATTGGTGGTGCTTTATGTTTTGGACTATTGATATTATTTTTTATCCTTGGTCTAGTTGGTAATTACTGTACATCATTTCGCTTCTAATTTTGTTAACTATTAATTCTAATTACTACACATCTAATATTTTTACAAAATAGGATTGGTCATTTTATGTGATTTGTTTTTGGGTTGCTCTAACATTAACTATAATTCGTTTATTGATGGATATATTAAGACAAATAGTATCGAGTTGTTTAATTTCTCTAAACTGTCTAATGGCGTGAATGAAGACGAGGATGCTAGTGAAAGCCAATTTATACGCGAGCTAAATGATTAGATTAAATGTTATTTTTATGATTAGCGTTATAAATTTTTAAGATGGTATATACATATATATTAATCATTATATTAAAATGTTATGTAAAATTTTCTTTTCAATGTTATTCCAGTTATAAAATCATCTTAATAAATGAAATTTACATTCCTGCTTAATAATTAATAATCAATTACATCTTTTAAACAAATCAACAAATAATAATCGGGTTCATAGATAAAGAT
This sequence comes from Gigaspora rosea, assembly GCA_003550325.1. NCBI lineage: Eukaryota > Fungi > Glomeromycota > Glomeromycetes > Diversisporales > Gigasporaceae > Gigaspora > Gigaspora rosea. The sequence goes on along the minus strand of QKWP01000293.1, from coordinate 200,646 downwards.
ATATAGATGTTAACATATTTTATCTTTACGATCAAATGTTACCATTTACTAGATAAATCTACATATATTATATATATATATGTTTGTAATTTTTGAATTCAATTTAACGAATCTGGTGGATTATAGGTTTTAAGGACCTCTTTATATTTCCATGTTAGTCTATCATATCTTTCATATAATGTATTCTCATTATCCACAGTAATTAGATGATCCAGAAGATTTAGCTCATTTGTATCATTAGACTCGGTAACGGAAAAGTATTCCTTGATCTATTCTGAAATCATTTTTTGATATATTTTATCTGCTGTTACTTGTATACTCATCCATTCCTGTAAAAACTCATTGAATAAAATATCCAAGCTACCAATATTTTTAACAAAAACTACAAGAGTTCTTAGGACAAATGTAGCATCTTAAATAGCCTGCTCGAATAATTCATCTTTTTAGTCCTTCTCAAAATCATTATCGCTAAGAATCTTTATAACGAATAAATAACATTGATCAATAAAATAGTTAATGATTTAATAATTAAATAATGTAGAAATACAAACTTAAACAAATTTTCACATATGAAATAATGAAATTGGTTCGCTGCACTGTTTCTACGGTACTAAAAATTATATTCTTTAGCCATGAATCTTCAAGTTCTAAAGCTTTTAAAAGTAATTAATCGCACGGATGTATTCTTCTCTTAACATTTGATCTAAACCTTCAATGATACATTGAGATATCACTTTAAATTCTTTGAAGGCTTCATAACTTTAGAGTTTCGTGACTACTGACGATAATCATTAACTAAAGGAATAGGATCAAGCCAATCCAACACTACAGTCTGTTTAAAATTAAGGTCATTAGTGTATATCAATCAATATAAATCAAAAAAGAAACAAAACTATACGTTAGAAAGAAATAAAAATGATTGGTAACTTACGGATTTTGTATCCAAGTAGTCAGTTAAAAGCGATTTGATGGCTTCATTTTGGCCAAAAAGGATGTCTAATCTAAAAATGTTATTAATAAAATTAATATCCATCATTTCTAGATTAAATTTTTTTTTTATATTTACTTTTGTAAAATTTTTGCATCATGAATTTTAGTATTATATGCTTGTTCAGTTATTGAATCAACAATAGTTTGAATATTCTTTTCTGAATAAGATATCACATCATTATCGCATAATCTATGAAATATTTTTGTAATATCACATTTTGATGAAATTTTTGCAAAATGTTCGTTTAATGGTAGACGATGAATTAATAATGTGAACTTCACGGACTGGAAGTTGAACAGGAACTTTTTTACGGGCGGGTAAGATAATTGAAGAAATGGATGCATTAGGATCCATAATCCTTGTTGTAATATCATCCCATAAGTTTAATCCAAGAATTTGTCGATAAGGTTTAACTTCTTTTCCATGCATTTGAAAATATCGAATTAAAGAAATAAAGGAATACATTGATTAAGTGTAGTTTTTAAATCTAAAAAATTCTTTTCGGTCCATCGTTTGAGATCAGAAGGCAGACCTGGAGTCTATGCTTTCCCCATTGAATAACCTCCCAAATTTCAAATTCATCAATTTGTAAATCATCTCTCTTTAAAAGAGTTATCAATGCATTTTCTTGAACAGAAATCAGAGTCAAAAATCAGGTTAGAGTGTTTTGCAAGGATATCAGTGCAAAAAATTTGTAAAGCCTCAAAATTGATATTTTAAAAACTGATAGAAAACTCGGGTAGATTTTAGTCGAGGCCAAGATGCTATGTTATCAGTAAGATAAGACTGAATGTATTCAACTAATTCTACTAAGCCTAACTTGTAGGATGGGACTAAAAGAACAAATTTAATAGATGATTCAACCTTTTCAAATGAAATTGCACCAGTGTAAATATACCTAAATTAAGGCACTTTAATTAGTATTTAACTATAAGACGAGTTTAGCTTACTAGAGACGAAATTCACCAGGTACAGTAAGTTACTTCTCATAAATAGTTAAATGATTAGATTAGTATTTGGATTAAAATATTAAATTTAACCTCTAACTTTTATTTAACTTTAAAATTTTGAGGTAAAATATTTTACTATAACTATAAATTGCTTAATTAAAGTTTTAAAAATTTCAACAGAAATATTAGTTGAAGTAATTTCAATAGGATCATTCTTTTTAGTTGCGGTTATTAATTCTTGACGAAAGAATGATGAGCATTGATATAAAACTAATGAATGTAACTTAAAACTTTGTTTACCGACTTTAACGACAACATTAAATCATATTCACTCTCAAGAAGTTGTTCAAATAATTGGAGAAGCGTTCAAGTAATTTAGCGCTAGTTTGAAACATTCAAAAGTTTAAAGATAGTGGTTTTTGCAAATACGTATGTTCCTATATAATATCTATTGTGACTTAACTTCAAACGGCTGGTGGCACCAATCACAAATGTGTACTATCCTAGTTTATTTTTATTATTTTTTTTTATTGACATTGTAAATAAAAAAAAATTGTAAAACATATCATAAAGGAAATATTGTATTGCATTACTCTTAAATAAACACCTAATATGAAATAAAGTCAATTCGTGCTATAATTCAGAAAATATGACAAACTCTTTATATAAGAAAAGGTAATTTTATGTGTTTATAACAGTTTTAATAGAATAACCTAAAATTTATTAAGAAATTAGCCAAAATATTTGTCTAGAGAGCTCTCTCTTTAAATGCATCGAATAAATTTACTTTAGCTTCAAAAAGTTTTCAAACGTTTTGATTAACTGTTAAATGCGTTAAAAAGTATCACAATAATTAATAGAAATTGGTAAGACACGTAAATAAGTAATAGGGATAATCGGGTTATGTTTATTATTGTATTTGCAATAATTTTCAATAACATTTAACAATCACTTAAAATCTATATAAGTTGCTCAAATATTTGATTAAGGTCTTCATTCTAATCTATCGTAACAACATTTGAGAGTTATCCAATTATTAACAAATTACAATAAAAAAAAAAAAGATAACTATGCAAATCTCAATCCGTAAAGTGCCGTATACAAGACCCGGGTCCACCAATTTTTTAAACCATAGAGTAGACCCCGGGTCTAGTACGCGCTGTAAGTGAAATGGAAAAATTTAAAGTGCATACCCACTTTGTATTTACAATAGGCATTCTAAAAAAACCGTATTTGATTAATATAGATTTTGTGGTTCGCGCCCGGGTCTAATTCATGGTGGATCTACTATTTGGAGAGGCACTTTACGGTAATATCCTAATATAATGCTAAAGTTACGTCATAAAATATGTATATTATTTCGATCACTAGATCTTTACGAATTTAAAAATTCAAATCAATTTTCAAGATAATATTCTGCTATTTATTTAATCGCAAAACTTTCTTTGCAATATATAACCTGCTCAAAAGTTAACTGATCTCCCTAAAATAGACTAAAATTTATTAAGTAGCAAAAGTATATTATACAGAGAGCTTTCTCAAATGTACTTTCTTTTAAATGTACACTATAAATTTTACCGTAGCTACGAAGAGTCTTATTAATGGGATCAAATGTTGCGAAATTGCATCGGAAATTAAATTTTTATTGATGGAAATATTTTGTCCATAAACGCGCTTATTAATAAAAGAAGGTAAATTAAAGTAAAGAATTTTAAATAGCGTAAATTTGTCGATTCAGTCAACAAACTTTTTACATCAATTCACTTTTTTTGCCATAGGATTATCTTAAATAGTGTTATTGTTCGACCAGTTTCATGCTCTTTTTGATAGACTTTTGATATCTACACTAATTTATTTACTATTATTTTTTATTATTTGACAAAGAGTTTTATAGTAAATAGATTTTAAAAAACTTAAAGTGCAATAATTCTTTTCATTGGTACATTATATTGCTACCCTTAACATATTGTAAATCTATGGACTTAGTAAATAAGCAATAGGGCAATTGGATTTACGTATTAGCAAAGCTTTCAATGAGCTTAATAAACCAATTAGAATCTATAAAAACAGCTCAATTACTTTATTTTGATTTATCTTAACATTGAGCATCACAGTAAAGTGATAAATGAGCAATCTCAATAATGCCATATTCAAACTATTAATTTTGTTATAGGAAATAGCAAAATTATGGCATGAAACTTGTGCACTATTTCTATAATTGGAAAATTACATCTAGGAAAATACTTGAGAACCCTCAATGATAAAATCATCATTAAAATTCGTAGTCCTAAACATATATTTAGTGCTCTCTGTGTCTTTGAATATGAAACTAACAACTCAAATTAGTTTTTCAAGATTTGAAAGACTTCAAATTCATCAATCAAATAATCATATTTATCAGATCCAATTCGTTTTTGATAATATGCATTATTATGAAAATACCATATTTTATTATCACTCATCATGTCGAAATAATTACCGAAAACTGGACCATGTCTGTTAGAGCATCCGATTACTTGATTTGCATGAATAATTCTGCTCAGATGGATTTCCTTAAATTTTGGGACTTCAATGAAAAAATAAAACTATCGGTTGTTGCAAACCATTTAAATTTATTATTAGCCGTCCAGACTAATGGATTATATCCACCAATTATTTCATTTGTGAACTTAACCTTTATAACAACCACTGTGTCAGGTAAATTATCGCATAATCGATAAAACGTTTCACGAGTAAATCCATCTCTACTTCCTCTAAGAAGTAATTTAAATTTGTAAGGTATTTTTGTAACTTCATATATCGATGAGCGATGATCAATCCAAGATGAAATTTCTGCAAAATGTTTATCATTAATAATAAATGATGGATTAATAAAGGGAATTTCATGAACAGGAACTTCATGAACAGGAACTTCACGAACAGGAACTTCACGAACAGAAACTTCACGAACAGGAAGTTGAATAGGAATTTTTTTATGAACAGATAGGATAGTTGAAGAAATAGAAGCATCAGGAGCCATAAACTTTGTCGAAATATCATTCCATAAATTTAATCCAAGAATTTGTTGAGTAGCTTCACGAACAGGAAGTTGAATAGGAATTTTTTTTACGAGCAGGTAGGATAGTTGAAGAAATAGAAGCATTAGGAGCCATAAACTTTGCCGAAATATCATCCCATAAATTTAATCCAAGAATTTGTCGATAAGGTTTAACTTTCTCTAAAATATCTTCTCCAGACATTTGAAAATATCGAATCAAAGGAATACATTTGTCAAGTGTATTTTTTAAATTTAAAAAATCTTTTTCAGTCCATTGTTCAAGATCAGATGGTAGATTTGGAGTTTTTGCTTTTCCTCATTGAATAACCTTATCCCAAATTTCTGATTCTTCTATTTGTAAATCATCTCTCTTTAAAAGTGTTACCATCGCAGTTTCTTGAATAGAATTGAAGTCGTCAGAATCAAAAATTAGGTTAGGATGTTTCGCAAGGATATCAGTACAAACTGTTTGTAAGGCCTTAAAATTATTATCTTGAAAACTGGTAGAATAAACTTGGGTAAATTTTAATCGAAGCCAAGATGCCTTGTTATCAATAAGATAAGACTGAATACAGGGTTGGGCAATCGGACAAGTGGGTTGTCTGATGAAATTTAAATTTCTAAAATTGTATATAATTTTTTTTTGAAACAAGAAACCTACGTTCAGAATCAAGCAAACCAAATAATTAGGACAGTAATATACTGCCAATTTTTGCTCTATATGTGTTAATAGATCAATGGACATCGGACAAATTTATATGTCCGGTGTCCGGTAAAATTCATCGGACATAGAAGGCTGCCCAACCCTGACTGAATGTATTCAACTAATTCTACTAAACCTAATTTGTTGGATGGAACTAAAAGATCAAATATAGTAGATGATTTAACCTCTTCTGATGGGATTGTACCGGTGTAAATATATCTAATTAAAAGATTTTAAAATAATATTTAACTATAAATAAGATTTTGGCTCATCAAAAATTGTTAAAATTATTGTACAATATTTTAATTTAAAATATTAATAAATTAAAAAATATACTGGTGAACTTCACCTCTGGCGTATTTTAACAATAGTTAAAAATAAATCACTTACTTAATTAAAATTTTAAAAGCTTCAACAGAAGTATCAGTTAAAGCCAATTCAATGATATTACCCTTTTTAGTTGCGATTTTTAATTCTCGATGAAAGAATGACGAGCGTTGATATAAAACTAGTGAATGTAACTTAAACCTTTGTTCGCCAACTTTAATTATAACATTGTATTCATGCTTATTTGGGACATACTTTTTTTAATGAAGTTTAAAGTGCAACCTTAACGTTAATCAAATTTTAAGTAGGACTTCAGACGTTTGGTGAAAAAAGTCACAACATATATTGTGTTACAGAAGCAAAAATATCTTACCTGTTGGAACAGAAGTTTGAATAGCGTTACGTACGTACTTACCAAATAAAGTTTTTAAAGGAAATCCGAAGCCATTTTTTATGGCAGTGCTTAGTTATAATGAGAATACTAAATCATAACCCATGATTAATCCATAGCGTTGATTCGACTAACCTAAATATTGATCCTTAAAATAATACGTGCCGAAATTCGTAACGCCCATGGGCAGTGTTATCATGAGACAGGGGCACGGATGTCTGCCAAAATGTCAATGTCCCGGACAATTAAATTATAATACAAGCGGCCTTCTTAGCCAATTAGGTCGCAAGATGACATGGGATGCTATCACGGACATGGGACATTGTCCAGAACATGCGACATCATCCGTGTCCCTGCTATACTGTATTAACGGGACAACGTCCGCGTAACAATCCATGTATGTTATTGAGCTAATATTCAATTTGACAAAAGAATTTTAACAATGATTGTATTCTGTTAAATTAATTATTAGTCTCTGCGTTTGCAATAATGATGCCTGGCGGAACTATTTTTGTGATGGCGAAAGGTTTCGTCATGGTTTCGCCAGACGAAACCATTGGTAATTGACGAAACCATTACGATTGACGAAACCATCGACATTGACGAAACCATTGACGATTGACGAAACCATTGACTATTGCTGTATTGACGAAATCTCAATCAATTATTAATAAATCAATTGTTACTGAATCTTATTATTCCCGGAATCTATAACTTAACCAGATTGGCCGAAAAATCATTCAGCAAATTTTACAGGTATCCCAGGAATCCAGGAATTATGATAATAGCTGTAACATAATCAGTTTATTCCCCGATGCCGTCGGAAAATAAACTGGGTTTAAATAATAAAATTTAAAATGACCTAATATTGTTTAAAATTTTAAACTTTAAAAGAGATAACGATAAAATTGTATTTTGACGAAATTGGCTAAATAAATAAATCCTCCATGTTACGTATTATTATTACGACAGAATATATTTAACATTTATAAACATTTTTAAATCAAATAATCATATTTTTTAACATTACGTTTTAAACCATTTTTCATCCCTAGCTAGTAGTAAGATTTTTTGAATAGAAATAAATAAACAAAACTCAAGATTCTAGTTTTGTAAAAATAGAAATATATTACTTAATTATTTTTAATTTTATTATTATTATTATTATTTTTATTTTTATTATTATTACAAAACTCGAATCTCGAGTTCTGTGTATTTATTTCTATATATTTAATTTTATTTATTACTTCTATAATTATTCATATTGAATTATATTATATGATGAATATAACAAATATTATTAACCTTTATCTTTATGCCATTTTAAATTCATAAATATCAATACTAACTATTAGATATTAATTATTGTGGACTTCGAATTTCATAATTTAATCAAGTTTTAATTAATTGTTATTTTCACCAATAAAACTCAAATGACCCAATAGGTCATTTTATTCTTGAAATGACCCTATGACTGGTCATTGGTCATTTGATTCATTTGGGCATTGCAGGTCATTTGACATCATTGATTTTAAGGATAGGGTATCTCATGAATTTTAGAGACACGTAATTAACCAATAAAAATTCATGATTTTGCCCATCGATGGGCAAAATTGTGGATTTTTATTCGTTAATTACGTGTCTCTAAAATCATGAAATGCCCTACTCTTAAGAAAATGCAATCTTCAAAATAATGCCCATGTGCATTGTTTCGTGTAAATAAGGTATATACTAAACTTGATGTGAGTTGTGAAACTATGACAATTATTGTATAGTCGCGAATTACCGTAACATGCAGAGAAGTAATTTGAATTTCAGCCCAAATTAGTTTAATTTAAACTGAAACTTGAAATAATGCCCCTGTGTGCTATTTTGCGACTATATGGTAGTAAAATGATTGACAAAACTGCTATCATAGAAATAGAAAAATTACTACAAAATATAATATATCTTAAGCCAAAGCAGTTATACAGTTTGTATTTTATTCAAATTTAATTACTGCTTTTTGTATCCAAATAGTGTGACTATCCCTTAAACCATCTAGCTGACAAATTTTTTTGCTAAAATTTTGTTTGGCCAATTTTTGTATAATTGTTCTAAATTTTATTATGACACACTTCCATATTCCCTAAGCTAGAATAAAAGTATACAACATGCTAAATGTTATCTAATTCTTATCTTGTGAAACTTCTGTAATGCTACCCCCAAAATCAACTAAATAGGGTGGATTATTATAGTCTTTATGATCATTTTAATAGTAAAAAAGGTACTATCACATGACAATCATGAAAGATCTTCACAATCATTACATGGAGGTATCTTTTATAATATTTTATTAAATTTGGTCAAAGATTCTTCATGACCAACTTCACAGAACTAATTTTTAGTCAATGTAAGAAAGATAATGTGACTCAAAAGTTCAGTAAACCTATGCACTTTGTTTGAATCATTTTGAGTATGCTACACTGTACAGTTGATTGTAATGTGTAGTTCAGGCCTTTGGGAGTCATTTAGAATAAAGATCTTTATAAAAAAATTTTAAATATTCTACTTCGTCCAATTATTTTAGCAGACAAATTTGTCCACTAAAAATTGATAGTTTAAGTGATAGATATAGTGTTCCACACAGACCAGATTGGACAGATATTTTTAAAAATCCGGAACTGATCCAAAAAAATCAGTTTGGGTACATGCATGTATCTGGAACCATGTTTAGTAGATCTGGAACAGATCTGGTACCATGTAGCACTTTTATAAGCAAATCAATTATTTATCTCTGGATATAATAAACTCAATTTAACAAACTCAATTTTTAATATTTCATAATGATTCAGCAAGAAAACATAGTATTCTTCTACAGTATAATGCTCCTCAGTTTGCAATACATTTTCACAAAAATACTAAAGTATTTTTAAGGGATAGCAATCAAATCGCTGACAATCACTTCACAGACATCAACCTACACCGACAATCATTTTACCGACCAGCTTTTTTTACTGACACAAAATTCGCCGACACTTGATTTACTGACAAGTTCCTTTTCACCGACAAATTGATTTTACCGACACACACTTCACCGACAGTTACATTTACTGACAAAATCAACTTACCGACAAGCTCATTTTACCGAAAAAAGAATATACCGACAAGCTTATTCTACCAACAATACAATTTGTCGACAATACGATTTGCCGACAATACAATTACTGACAATGCAACTCGTTGATATATGAGACCACAGCAATGTAATAAACTACTAAGAATAATTACGTATTATGCAATTTATTAATAATGACATTAAAAATTGCACATTTTATTACAGTAATGACGATAATAATAATAGAACAGGGTGAAACCTGAGTTACGAAATAGTGAAATCCACTTTGTAGATCGGGTTAGGGTGAAATCTGCGTTTTATTATGTTTTTTATTATATAAAAGTGGATTTCACCCTCATGTGATGATCATAGCAGGTTTCACTATTTCACAACTCAGGTTTCACCCTGTTGTATAATAATTATTTTCACGGCTGATGCTGAAGTTATGACCTATTTTGATATAAAATTTTAAAATTTTCTTTGGATGTTTTTTTCGTCTTTGTCTTATAGGGTTAGGGTAAGGTTTGGGTATAGATTTCATATTTATAGAGTATATGTGGATTTTAGCAGGGCTTATAGTTTCAAATCGAGACCCTATAACTTCAGCATCAACCGTGATACTTAAGGCATCTGGCGAATTGTTTGTCGGCGAATTGTTTGTCGATGATTTTATTGTCGGTAAAATGAGCTTGTCGGTAAGTTGATTTTGTCGGTAAAATTAACTGTCGGTGAAGTGTGTGTTGGTAAAATCAACATGTCGGTGAAAGCATGCTTGTCAGCAAATCGAGTGTCGGTGAGTTATTTGTCGGTAAAAAAAGCTTGTCAGTAAAATGGGTGTCGGTATAATGTTATGTCTGTGAAGTGATTGTCGGTGAAATAATACGAATCCATTTTTAAGTCATAGTGGTGCCAGAAGTTTTCATGACTCTGCATACACAGCCACTTCAATTTTAATACTTCCAATAGCATATGATTAAGATAGAATTGCTGAAAGATTAGAACTTGTTGGTATGTAAAACTTTCAAAACTTGATTTAATAGTTGACAATGTAATATTAAAAAGTTATAATATTAATGAATAAAAGTTTTAAAATTAATGCAGAAAAATGCAGGTATTATAAAGTTTATTAGTAAAAGAAAGTACATTTGATTGAAATAATAATGTATTTGTTCAAACTCAATGAACTTCTTCTTTATTTTAGGACTGTTAGTTCATTATAAGAGATGACTTTAGTTTAAGGTACTTTTGAGAACACTATTTTAAGAAATCCATACTCATTATACAAATGAATGGTAAATTTGATGAACTATACTTAGAAGTACTGTATTTATTTTTTATTACTATTTACTATAGTACTATCTATATTAATAGTAAATACGAAAACAATCAATTAAGCTTAGAATTTTTTTAAAAAAAACTTTACTTTTTAATACTGTATAGAATAATCTAATGCGTAGTAGATATAAAGGTGCTTGGGTAATGAGAAATTGGTGGTTCTTAATTAATACATTAATGAAAAATAAATATTATCGATGGTAAGGGTACTAGTAGGAACAATAAACTAAAATAAACTATGATAAAAAAGTCAAAATAAATTGATAAATTGATAGTCATGGAATACCGCAATTGTTAGAGTAACTTAAATAAAACAAAGTATAGTAAAACTTATAACAATGGACAACGGATCTAAGCTCTATACTCAGCCCATGAGGAATTCGAAATGAGTTTTATAAATAGTGAATGTGGTGAATATATACGCTTAAAATACTTAAAATAGGCAACCAATCAGAAGATAGAGCATCATTATAATGGATCCTATCGGATATATCCGATAGAATATCTGTAGCAGGGATGGTAAATGACTTTAAATGACTCAAATGACTCAAATGACAAATGACCAGTCATTGGTCATCTCACGGCTCAAAATGACTTAAGAATGTCATTTAACTCTGGTTAATTGATTATCTAATAACTTTTAGCCAATCATAATTGATTATTGTTCTCTGTAAAACGAAATGTTGCTAGATGCTTTCCAATAAATATTATTACACGTGATAAATGGCTGATGACCCCAAAATGACCAATCTTTATTCGATAAATGAGTGGCATTGTATTTGGCTAAATAATTAAATCATTTACCATACCTGTTGTAAAGCGACAATCCAATTGAATCATATCAGGTAGAAAGTGATTAAGAACAAAGAACTAGACGAAAGATAGTGTATTTAATTTTTTTTAAAAAAAGTTCGTGAATAATAATTTACCGATTACAAAATTACATAAATCATTTTCTAATTACAAATGGCATGTCAATTAATAATCGATGTAATTCGTAGGATGTTAACTATTATGTAAAATGACCTAATGACCAAGTCATTTCGAAATGATTGTAGTCGTTTGGTCACGAGTCATTTCCAAATGACCCAAAATTTGAATGACCTCGAATGGCCGGTCATTTTGAGGTCATTTGAGGTCATTTGAAAAATTGGCAAATGACCAGGTAATTTACCATCCCTGCTCTGTAGAGATTCAGAATCACCCGGATCCAAAAAATTGTGGATTCAAACCCGAATAGCCGGATCGGATCCGGATCTCGGATTGGGTCTGCGGAACACTAGATAGAGGGTTAGACTGTACATAATATATAGATATGTGCATTTTTATGTCAAATTTATTTGTTTATTAAATATTTCAATAAATAAATTTATAAGAAATGACTAATTTGGATAAAAAAAATTGGATTTTTGATATTTATTTCTGCATAGTTTTTTATTAACACAAAAATTAAGAAACCTGCAGATTTGTGATTCTATTACCAGTCTAAAAAATTTCGCTACCAGCGTTAGGTAGGTTGAGGCATGGACTAAGAGGCATACCCTATCATGTAATATAAAGATATAATATAATTGGTCAATTATCAAATTGACCAGTTAGAATTACAGCCTACAAACGATATATATATCTATAGGAGGTATGCCCAGGCATAGAAAAGCATGCGCATGCCCCAAAATTTGCCGTGCCCCAATCCAAGCGTTAGGGTTAGGATTTGGGTATTTTTGTTTGATTTTATGTTACACCAGATCTTGAGTTTTAATTTGGCCAGTTAACGATATTTTTTAAGGTGGTGACGCTAGAGTGGTTCTATCCCGTGCAGGATTTGTATCATGCGCATGATCCGCGCGTGACGCGAGAAACCGCGATTTGCCCATCACTAACAAAAAGTACAAACAAAAAAATTACTAGAGCTTTTGCAAAAAATCGAGCGTAACTTTTTAGAGATAGTTCTTATGAAGAGATTTCACTCAAAGAAATTGGAAAAAAGCGCAATATTCAGAGGAAATTTTTAGAATTTTGTACTTTTCTTTATAATTAATTGAAGTAAAATGATATTTTAGTCGATTATTTTTACTTTTAATGATAAAATATGATTATATTAATATTTACAAATACCCCTGACATAGTTTTGATTACTTAGTCCGCTTATCACCCTAATACGATACGCAAAAATCTTACAGTATCCTAATCAAAAAAAAGAATTTCAAAAATCACCATAACAATAAGTGAAAAAGGCTGAATTCAACCACCCCTCACTATTTCATGTTACACATACAGTACAACGTGCTCGTGCCGGGACTATAAATTAATTTTGGTGCAATTTATACTGCATTATAGTAAATTACGTACAAGGCTTTATGTTATTTATAGATTTATATGAATAATGATTACAAAATAGGGTTGCCTTTATTCAGTAATTGCTTCTAATCGGTAATATGGCATTTAAAATTTGGAGTTTTGATAAGGGTATAATGAATTGATATCGATATGAATGATATGAAAAAACTTTGAATATTATATAAATAGAATGTACGATTCTCTACAACCTTATTAATAAGCGTAATGTCACCAGCATGGACATTCGAATCCGATAATTTCCGGGATCGACGTTACACAAGTATTTATATAGCGTAGTATTGTAAAACCAAAATTTTCGGGTCTAAGCAAACTTAAAAAAACAATTATTGTCGATGCAACACTTTACTAGTAAAATAGCTTCGTAACGAGTGTCTCTTCAAGAAATCCAGTTGCATCATGTTGCATCACGCGAATAAAAGGTAGATTTACTGAGAGTTGAAGTACTATCTATCGTATAGTAAGTGGTAATAAAAATATATTGTACTGCTTAATTCGTGAAGCTTAACGTTATTTTCTTTTTTTTATATATTATTTAAGTAATCAACTTGTTTATTTTTATTTGTAGGTTTTCGCAGACTGTTTTCGAAAGTTGCATATGTTCTTTAGAAGATGTTTGGTTCAATAGAAACCGTTTTATATATACGATAATATAGCTTTGTTAATTATATGAAATTTTAAAAAAAATATTAATAAAGGACGTGTAACTTGTTACAAAAAACCTTTTTAATTAAGTTTTTGCATTTTGTAAGTTGTATTATAATTTGGTTGAATAATTTTATTCTTTACAACGCGAAATTTTTAACATATTAAAGAAATTGTAATATTTGAATTACGCCCGTTGATTGGTTGGGTTGTTTAACGATTATCTATCTGTTTTTACGAAACGCGTATCACGTGGTTATGAAACAGTTTTATGATTGGTCAATTACCTCATGATCAAACCCGTGCATTTCCGAAAAATGAGAAAGCCCCCCTGTCACCCGCCATATTTTCTTTTCCAAAAATTGGCTGCGTACTTTGTTTAATCAATGATATCTGGTATTTTCATTTCATATAATTTACTACCTATAAAAGATTGTTAGAAAAATATGATTTATTAAAGCAAAAAATAAATTTTAATTACCTTGATATTTATAACTATTATTAAGTGAAATAATGCTACTTTTGTGATGAGAATCGATATATATACTTGATATATTTTGTAGTTCTTTATCTGATTCGGATAATTCTGATAAAATATTTTCATTATTATGCCATTCTACAAAAATATCATAAATTTCTTTTGCTGTTGGTCGTTTTTCAGGTTCCATGTGCCAACACTTCTTCATTAAGTCCGAATAGCATATTGCTGTATTTTCGTAAATATGTAGTCGATAACCCTTACAAACTTCTAGCTGAAATTGTAATTCAGAACTATGTTCAAATGTAACAGGTCTACCATATAAAATTTCCCACATTATTATGCCAAATGAATAAATATAAGATTTTTTAGTATATAGTTGTTTTTGCAAAACTTCAGGTGCAATATATTGTAAAATTCCATAAATTTCATCTGATTTTGATTTTAATGCAATATTAGCTGCTATCGAAAATCCTAAATCCGCAATGTGTGCACTCTTCAAGTTATCTTGTAGTATATTTACACTATGTAAATCCCGATGAATAAGATCGTGAGAATGAATAATAAGAAGATCTGAAGCAATACATTGTAACAGATTTAATTTATCTTTCCAATCCATTTGTGCTATAGTATGTAGATTTTGGCGTAAATTACCGTAATGAGCATATTCCATGACAAGAACATAATCTTTAGAAACATTATCTTTTGATATACCGAAACATTTTAAAAAGGTTGGATCATTAAGACCAATATCGCAATACGCTTTTAACTTTTTTTCAAATGAAATAATCCATTCGAATAATCAATATAAATGATAAATCACAAGTAATATAATTATTAAAAACATTTAAAAATTACCTCTCTTATAAATTCTTCATGATAATTATTAGATTTATTAAGTACTTTAAGCGCAACACTTCTGTATGCCAATTCTCTTTTATGATTCCATCTAGCACGATACACAGTTGCAAATCCACCTTTACCTATCATCTCAAAATCCCTAAACTCTTCAAAAGAAATCCATGATAAATGATGTTTGTTATCAATTAATATCTTCTTCACTTCATTTTCAATTTCTTCAATTTCAGAAACTTCAGAATTGTACATCCATTCTTTTGTAGCGAATATAATATTTATTTATAAAATTAAATAAATTAAGGTTATAAATAAATTGATAACAATGGATTTATAATGAATCAATAATAATAGGATTAGTAATAAATTAATAACAATAGGATTTATAATAAGTTAGTTATGATAATACCTATTTTTGGTTCTTTTCTTTCCCTAACCGGTGATTTAATACAGTATATCAATTTGTTAAATAATTTGATAATCAATTCGGCAGATTTGTGGAAATTGACCTTTGTTAGACCTCCTAATTTTTTTATCCAATACTTAACTTACGTCTTATTACTTATGACGAACGATTACTGCTTCAGTACTTACAGTATTATGATTTTCAATTATGAACAGGGAGTATATTTTAAATTCAATTCGAATTAAATTTCATAATTATAAGTCTAATACAATAATTGGAGCTTATATCCATAAAAAATTATAGGTAGTAGATTTAAGTAAAAGTCAAATTGCTCAAATCTGCCAAATTGTAATGAATAATGTAATTTATGCTTTGCTACACAGCACGACCGAGATTTACTCAATCTAATACCAAGATCAGAGGAAATGAATGAAACTTTCATAAAGAAAATAAATCATCTAGCTCTCAAGTTTTTCTCAAGTTTTTCTCAAGCTTTGTTTATGAAATTATATTTGTGTCCCAAAAGAAAAAAATTTTAAAGGTTTTAGTTTAATTTTCTTTTAACACTGATCCTAAATGTACATTTTTTTGAATTCAAATACATCTGATCTTGTAATTTAGTTGGGTTAAATCGGCTCAAGTTAATATTTACCTTTGATACCAGTATTTGGCTTTATTTAAATCTCTTGTTATTCCAATTCCGCTTCGATAACATTCAGCAGCTTTTAACATTCCTTCACCGTCTCCTATTTCTGCAGCCTTTTGATAATAAATAAATGCTTTATGTTCATCCTTTTCAACTCCAACTCCATGTTGATAACAATATCCAACAAAACATATAGCAAAAGCATTACCCATCTCTACTGATCTTAGATAAGAAATGAATGCCATATTTTCATCCTTTTCAACACCAACTCCATGTTGATAACAATGTCCAACACCACATATGCCAGCAGCATTACCCATCTCTGCTAATTTTCGATAATAAATGAATGCCTTATGTTCATCCTCTCCAATTCCAATTCCATTCCAATGACAATATCCAGCAAGAATTATTCCAACAATGTCTCCCATTTCTGCAGCTTTTTGGTAATAAATAAACGCTTTTTGTTCATCTTTTTTAACTACAATTCCATATTGATAAAAATACCCAACATTACATGTACCAATAGCATTGCCCATCTCTGCCGAATTTTGACAATAAATGAATGCCTTATGTTCATCCTTTTTAACCCATTTACCAAGTAAATAACAAATTGAAAGAATCACTTGAGCCATAGGATTGTTTTGATTATATAAGCAAAATTTAATTATTTTCTCTGGATTTTCGTTCTTCTTTATTAGAAATTGCTCTAATTTATCAAGAATTAAACGAGAAGTTTTGCACTTTAATCTTTCTTTAATAAACAAAGTACTCATTTTATTGATTATTTCATTAAGAAAGTCCTGCGAATTATTTTCTAAACACAATTGGGTTACGTTTTTAGCTATTTGAGAAATATCTGATGAGCTATTGATGTTTTTAAGGTGCTCTACAAGCATGTCATTGTTAGTTGACATTTGATCGAGTCTGTCGATGAGTCACGGGATTAGCTTCGTGTAACCGGGAATTGGTTACTTTAGGTCGAAAAAGGCGTGTTAGATTTGGCTGAGTGGTTAGGCAGAGTTTTGGGATAGTTGATAGAAAACAATCGTGGTTGTAGCAAATTAACGAATGTATATATGTATTATGTATCGGATATACTTGTAAAGAAACGTTTATAATAGTATGCTAGTAGTCAGGCACGTCCAAATGTCCGTGCTTAAATTAATTTTTTTATTCGTATTTTTTTTTAGATTATTTTATTAAAATTTTTATTTAATTTTAATTATATATATATTTTACAATCAAAAATTGAAACCGCCTAGAAAAAAGTTTTTTTTTTTTTAACAATTAATCGTTTAATGCGTCTAACAGTTAAACCCACTTGGATTTAATACCATTTAGCTTAAACTAACAGTATAAAGAAATGTTGTGCTGCTAAATAATTTTAACTCTTAACGACCATCTGCTTATCTATGATATTTCTTAAATATATGGGCCAAATTGTTTCATCTCCATAGTAATTTGATATGTCATGAACACATGGCAAAATGATTGTAAAATTATCAATGACGATATTGATAAATAGTTAATTGGAATAAAAATAAAATGAATAAGAAAAGGTAATATGTCATCTTTTTTAATTAGAATAATTAGAGGTGAAGATTGAAATAATAAAATTAAATGTACGGTACTATATAAACTTAAAATGTATAAAAATAATTTGAGTGCTGCAAAGAGAAAATGAGGTTGTGGACTTTCAAGTCTATCTTTTAAATAATTGGCGAGTAATAGATTAAATTAAAATCTTGTAAGAATGGCATCAAATTGATATTTCTTTTTTAGGAGTTCAAAATGAGAACGATTGGCACAAAGTTATAGTCTGTTTCCTTTTTAGGAGTTAATAAGATCAACAGAGATTACATGATCTAAAATTAGCCAACAAAATTGGTTAAAAGTGAAAGATGAATAAAATTTTAATACTATAGATGATGTATATTCTGATTTTGCGTGACATAGTGATGTAGCTACCTTATCTATACTTATTTATTTGTAATTGCCTAAAAAAAATTATCCGTTCGTTTAATGGTTTAACCTAACTGGTTTTAATACCATTCCGAAAAGATCAACGTCATTCAAACATCATAGCATCACCCCTTAAAAATTTTCACTATCTGGTCAAATCAAAATTTAAGTCATGTAACATAAAATCAAACAAAAACACATTCAAACCCTAACACTAACATTATTCTACCTAAGCAGAAGCAAAATTTTATGCGATTAAATGTTTTCAACCCATAGTTATCTATGGTATATCTTGATTTTAATATACCAATTTTTTAAATATTTTTGGCAACTTTCGGATTAAAATGTAGATAACTCGATACATCATAAATCACATGATAATAATACCATATTGGAATTCTTGCTTTCAGGACTATTTTAGTCCCAAAAGGAGATCTTTT
The DNA here is from genome assembly GCA_003550325.1 of Gigaspora rosea. Lineage (NCBI taxonomy): Eukaryota > Fungi > Glomeromycota > Glomeromycetes > Diversisporales > Gigasporaceae > Gigaspora > Gigaspora rosea. The sequence goes on along the minus strand of QKWP01000293.1, from coordinate 182,028 downwards.
TCTTTTGGCAAAGATCCATATGTAAGAATAATAACGATGGTATTAAAAGATAAATGGAATTATATGTACTGTAGTATGAAGGCATTTATTTAGAAATAAAATAAAATAAAATTAATAAAAAAAAAAGTGCACAGATAAAAATCCGAAATGAACCTGAAATGTATAGAATAATACCAAGAGAAAAACATGTGACTTCAGGTGTTTCAAGCTTATTTATTATTTATTAGATTCAACTCGTGAAAAATTTGTGATATTATTGATTGTGATTACGTATCTATCGTATATTATATTATAGAGCCTAATCTGGTAAGTAATAAGGGGTAAAATCGAAAGTTCGAAAACTTATCTTTATAACAAATACATATTATTTTTTTAATAATATAAGTCAGCACTCATGAATAATGAACCGGATCACGATAACTGAATTGAATTGTACGCGTCGAGTGTTGTGTTTTTGATCAAATTTTAGCACTTGTTTTATATATGCGTGTTAGAATATATAAATCTTTTATATTACCTACAATTTATATACTGTACAGTACATGTTATTTTTTATTAATAGTTTAATTAACAATTCTTGTCTATCTAGGGTAAATGAACTTTGTTGAAATGAGCAAGAATACAATATGTTTATCACTTCTAAGTTACATAAGTACCGAAATTGACCAGTCAGTATTGAATTTTTAATAATATAGGATATAGATTAGTTACTGTGCAACGGTAATTAATCCCTATATGCATAGATCACCTGATGACGATCCAGATCACGGTACCCGAATTCGACCAATCAGAATGCTTTAAGCGGACAGACAGTTATAACTTTTATAATATAGATGTGGTTATTAAAGCAAAGGTGGAAATTACTTTCTCCCAAAGAGCCATACGGCCTTTATTTATAATTATTGGGCTCAACTATTTATATCGCAAGAATCATCCTGATCACTAGGATCATTAATATCCCTCAGATCTGGCCATATCGGAGATGGCCAGTAACCCAAATTTGGCAATAACCGAGGTAACAAGGACGCGTGCCTACCGGCAGGTCACGTTTCCGGTCTCACAACGTATTAATGTATTACTTATGGAAGAATCAAACATACATTACATTTTTACAATGATAAGGATAGCTGCGCGACATGTGATGCCGCGCAGGACCAGTACGATCACGTATCACATGTAAAAAATAATGCTGTAATGTCGCGTTACGACATTAGCCAAATTTAACAATCATATGAATGCTCGAAAATGGCGTAATAGTAACAGGAATGCATAACGATCAACATTTGAAAACGTCCTTGCTTTATTAATAAATGACATGTGACAATGAAATCATCATATTAGAAATTGAAAATCACAATATGGACAAACGAAAATCATTACTCCTATTAAAAATAGGATTTTTTAAAAAAAATCAGCATGAACAACATCAAAAAAGTGGTAATGCCAAGAAATCAAAAATAAATTTACACAGTAACATGTATTATTTAGCGTTTTTTCGCAATTTCGTTCTGCTTATGTTTTCACCGATTTAGGAATATCTTAGGTAGTGATGTGCCACGTACAGTACTATACGTACTGTACTGTACGCACTGTACGTTGTGAAGTTCCGATTCGCAGGGGTTCGCTAGTATAATCACTAACTACCCCTGTACTTATCTAAAACACTATTTAAGTACCAGTTAAGACCTCTAAAACCTTGATCTGGCAGGCAGAAAGAGGCGTGGAAAGACTTGGTCCGGGTCTCAAGGTTCGGAGAGTCTTGTTATGGATAAGTCGTATTAGGATAAGTATATCTACTAGACTACTCCTATTGTTCTTGTACTTGGGTATATTATTCTTCTACTAATCTTCGTGGTCTCCCTTTTTGTAGCTTAGGGATTCTTGTAACGATTGTCACGTGGAGTCACGAGAATCGGGGATTACGTAGCTTGGATATCGGAGATCAACGATCGGTCGACAATGGAAGTCACGGGGCGGTATTGTTCGATAAATGCGGTAATCAATGTGGTGATCGATACGTAATTGATTATAAATACAGGTAAGAAATCGGGGGCTAATTCTCTTTTTACTTTTCTCAATTTGATAAATAACGACTTGGACTTTTCATTGAAAGTCACGGGGGCAAGGAAGTTGTTATGACGAACGATTTTACAAGGAAGGTAGTATTCTTCGGGGGCAAAGATAAGTATATGTTTTTATTTATATAAAAAGAAAAGGGTACAAAGGGGTTACAACGTTCTATAGCTAACACTTCTACTCTAATTTCGAAGGTTACTAACTGGAACTTGAACTAACTAGGACTATTCGAAACTGTTCTGAACTTGGTACGAACTATCGTTTCCTTCAATGAACTTACGGCCCTTATATACTTTTACTTTCCTACTAAAAATCGATTCAATGGATTCAATGGAGTCTATGGACTCTTTCAACTCTTTCGACTCCATCGAGTCCATCGAGTCCATCGAGTCACGGCCTTACTATAATTGGTAATGCTAAACTGTAATATTTAAAAATAGAAAATATACATATATATAGAAATAAAAAATAAAAATAGACATCGAGCACAGCCTCAACTTCTGGATACATAAGTCAGATTTGCCCTTCACAACGTACTGTATGCTAAAATTTTTGCCGATCATTTATTAAGAGGGATCGATAGAAATATTTATGTGCCAATTGACCAATCAAATTCGTTAATTGATCAACACCCGAAGAAGCTTTCTTGTTAGATAAATTAAATTTGTACATATTGCGATCTATCTAAAGTACCGGTAGCTACTTTAGATATATAAAGTAGCGGCATAATAAAATTAAGCAGATATGTACATAGTATATTACTAATTTGCTATATTAAATATTTGCTTATTAAAATAGGTTTAAACATTACATTAATTATAATATAGACTAACGTTAAAAAAATTAAAATATAGATACTAATTTAATTTTATTATATGATCTTAATTTTTTATATAAGCACTATATGTACTGTACGCTAAAAAAATTTGGGTATTATTTTAATCACTAGCTACATACTTTAAAATGATGCAGATCCGATCACTAGATCACGAGAATTTTGCCTATACGTACGGTGTTTTTCTTGGATAAATGCATTATATAATTTTTTATTTATTAATTTTTTTTTTTTTTTGCTATTGAATCAAATTTATCTGACCTAATTAGCAACTCGACTAAAATCTCTGAACTAAATTTAACTTGAAATCAATTCGTTTATAATAGATTTACTACAGTCTGTTCATTTTATATATTCGTTTCATTTGCCTCTCTTCTGGGAGTCCTGGAAAGTGATGTTAACCAGATAATTAACTTCGAACGACCTAAATATTTATCTATTAAAATAGAATTAAATATTATATTAATTGTAATATAGACTAATATAAAAAAAAATTTAGAATATAACCACTAGAGCAATTTTACTATATAAGTACTGTACGTGCTGTACGCTAAAAAAATTTGGACATCATATAAATGGCATATCACTAATCTTAGGTCAATTCTTAATTCAATTGAACCGCAATTTACGCAAATTTTTTTTTTTATAACAAACCTCCGAAGAGGACGCCATGTAGGCGTACTTTATTAATAATTTACTGACTGTCACCTAATACAAAATTATATTATAATAAAAATAGACTATCGAACTATTCACATCTTTATTTCGGATCAAGTCCTTCTTACCTGTCCTAAAATCTATCTAAGAAAGTTCAGATAAAGATACTTCGTTACCTTCTTTAAACTGTTATGTCCCTCATTTTGTAAAGCTTTCAGAACCTTTAACTCCTTACTAATTCTCATCTGGACTATATCAGGTAGTATCGATTCTGGTATCCATTTCTGTTCCCATTTGACCTGGGCATACCAACACCAGATCTCATATAAACAGGTGATATGCAGCCATATAGCTGCTTTACGTTTGGCAGGCTCTTCAATGTTCATAGCAGAAAAAATTTCATCTCATGACTTCGGGAGTCCATCCTCATTTGATATTATCAGATGTTTGTATGCTTCAGACCATATCATTTACTAATTTTACACTCCAGGGCGAAGTGTAATGGGGTTTGTATTTCTCCAGAGCATGCAGGACATTCTCCATTTTCTTCCTGATTGATATGTACCAGTCGATACCCTAAAGGAAGTACCCTAAGTTTTAGCCTCCAAACCACATCCTTCTTTCTATTAATAGTCCACTTTTCTTTAATTCAGCCTACATGATCTGTTTGGCTAGCAGAAACATTGACTTTAGAACGTAGGTATTCCGTAGCTTTTTTTACTGAAAAATTACTATGTTGATTTCCTATTTCAAGATCGCCAGGGGAAATTTATATATATATATATATTAATTTCTTTATATAAAATTTTATGTAAATTTTTATCACTTTTTATTTATGCAAATGAACATTTACGTTATAAGTAATATTATTAATGGTCGTATAATTTTTTATCACTTTGGTCATTTAATTTTATCTTTTTAATTTTTTACTGATTTAGGAATAATGCATGTATGTTGTTTAAGAATGACTTACATAGGTCAATTTGACGTCATGACACAGAACAAATTGAATAATACCATAAAAGGGTGATGGCTAAAGCCATATACCCATGTGATTTTTTGAAATTTTAGTTAAAATTTGTATTAGAGTCTGTTTAGCATTAGGGTCAGGATTAGGGTTAGGATCAATATAGATAAAATTACCTTCTCGCATTTTTTATTAATGGCCCAAGATAGGTTTAGAATGCTGTTTTTATGTTCTTGCATTTTTTTTTGTTTTTGGCTTCTTCGGGCTGATCCGTGTAAACAAAATTTCGCGACTCCGTTTGGTTGATTTACACAAAAATGTCACGTGGGTACATGGCTTTAGACGACCCCATAAAAGGAAAAAAAGAGATAGCTATCACCAAAAAGTTGAACAGAACCATCCCTCCACATTTCATGTGATCGTACTAGTACGATTATTTTTTGTTGTTGCTATACAATATTGGGCAAAAATTGTAGAATAACAGTAATTTGGCAAATGATCACGTGCCACTCTGCGGCACGTGTAGCCAATCATTTGCCAAATTATTGTATTCAACAATTTGCCCAATATTGGTTAGGGTTCCTCAAATTCAAATCAAATCAAATATTTTATCTATTTGAATTTGATCAAATCAAATTGACCCTGATTTGAATTTGATTTGATTCAAATATTTGAATTTGAATTTGATTTGAATTTGAATTTTTAATAGTAATTTTCAAATCAAATCAAATATTTGTCAAATCAAATCAAATTTGACCATATTTGAATTTGATCAAATCAAATATAGTCAAATTTGAATTTGAATTTGATCAAATATTTAATTCAAATATTTGAAGATCAAATCAAATTGTAGAACCCTAATATTGGTGTTATCCGGCAATTTATGATCATGATTGGTAGGGAGTTGCTCACTGAGTTTTAATTTAAATAAACATGTTTACATTATATCACATGAAAAAATAACAAGAAGAAATAATTTCAGGATCATATGCTCTATGAAAACTTGATACACAGAAATGCATGCATAAATACGAAATTGTATGCGGGTAAGCACGGGTTTCATAATCACTGCACGGAAACTGCACGGAAACTGATCGTCCATAAAATTTAATACACGTTATCACACGAAAAATTGAGATCCATGCACTATCATGCATAGTATTATATCCATATATTGACGTGCATTAATCTTAATGATCACATAGTTTCCATGCACTAATGTGCGCAATCATTAAGATTCTTAACTATCATAATTTTTGTGCACTGACGTGCACAATCGTTAAGGTTCTTAATGATCATAATTTTTGTGCAATGACGTGCACAATCGTTAAGATTCTTAACAATCATAATTATAGTAGTATTATAGTTTTCGTGCTCTGATGTGCATAATCGTTAAGATTCTTAACAATCATAATTTCAGTGCACTGTCACAATCATCACAATCGTTAAGATTCCTTAACGATCAATTTTAACGATCATAATGTTCATTTCTGTACATGATGTCATGAAGATCGTCACAATCGTTAAAATTCTTAACGATCATAATTTTGTGCTTGACATCGCAATTTTCACAATCGTTACGATCCTTAACAATCATAATTCCATGTACTAACGTGATGAAGATTATAATTCCGTGCATTAACGTTATAATTTCCGTGCAATGACGCGTACAAAAAATATTTATTTTGTGAGTAAATAAACATTACATTTTTGTTTTTTTGTTTTTTTTATTGCACTTAACAATGATAATTTCTGTGCATTGACGTGCAAAAATTGCATTCGATTTGTAAGTAAATAAATATTTGATTATTTGTTTTTTTGTTTTTTTACACTTAAAATTTTTATTATTTTCTTTTATTGTTTTATAATATTTTTTTTACAACTCACTAATTTTTATATAATTTTTTTTAGTAATTGACATTGTTTTTGAAACCAACCTTTGGAGTTATTGCCTTGAAAGTTGCTCTTTTGGAATCATTATCATTTTTGGTGTATGTTTTTTCATCATTTTTGGAGGTAACGCAGCTTGTTTTTTTATTATATTACTTTTTTCTTTTATTTTTATTTACTTTCTGTATATTATTGCATTTTAGCATCTCTCTTGAGTTATTGCCATTGGAGTTGGCATAATTGGGAGTTATCACTATTGGAGTTATTTTTAGAGTAGTCATTTCGATTTTTTTTTTTTTGAACCTTTCATTTTGGTACTATTGCTTTACTTTGTTTTTTTTTTCGATATTATAGTTGCTGGGTTATTTTTAAGTTAGTAGTTTTAGTGATTAGAAGTATTTTCTTATTTGGCATGTAAATTATTAAATTAAAGTATTTGTATTATAAAATTTAATTAATAAAATAATAAAAGTTAATTAATAAAATATAAATTTTAGTTAATAAAAATTATAAAATTTAGTTAATAAAAATATAAATTTTAGTTAATAAAATAAAATATATAAATGTATATACAGATATATGTTATTATATGTATATGTATGGTTATGTTCTATTATATGTTACCTGCACGTAAATATGCACGAGACAATGCACGAGAAAACACATAAAATTGCACGTTAGTATGTGCACTGTTGCATGGAATCTGCGCCCTTTTACGTGCTGTAAACGTGCTTTCTCATACATTGTCTTGTATAGATTTACGTGCAGGTTCGTGTGGTTCCATATCCAACCTTTTCCGTGTATTGCAGTATCATTCCGTGTTGCAATTTGTTATAGGGATGAGTTTACCGGATAACTATGCAATATTTGGAGAGAAAAAATGATCATTTTTAGCTTGATACTAAATCTCTTCATTATATTCATTATATTATAAAAATTAGTAAAATAAAATGAAATAGTATATGATTTTTATTCATATCGCTACATATCGCAAGGTATTTGCCTATCATGAAAGATCCAAAGGTTTGCTCGTATGACATTGGATTAACGTAATTATTGATGTGCCGTACCAAATTAAAGATTAATAATAAGGCAGTAGTTACATCACCTCTTTGCATTAAGTTACCTTAAGAACGCCCATACTTGTTATTTTAAAAATTGTACCACCCAAAAATCGAGTTCATATTTTCGAAATGATATGATGCGTATGTTATGATCAGCAAATTATCAATTGCATTAATGATAAATTAGTCAATTATATCAATGCCTTCATATGCCATACAATCAGCTTTTAAATCATGCGCGCATATTAGCCCAAAATCTATAGAAATCATTTGATTTGGCCAGAAGAAAGAGATATTGTGAATTTATTATTTAAAATTATTGACAGTAGATAGAGTAATACGTTTAGACTAAAATCTTGCAAGAAACTTGTTTCTTAAAACATCACAGGCTGTTCTTTTTTACGAGTTTAAAAAAAAACTAGTAGTTAGGCATGTCCTTACGTCCGTGCAAAATTATAGACATAAAAATCTTAACTATTACGTTGATTTATTAATTATGAACATTTTTGATCCAATATGAAACGCAGTAAATGGTGGTGCAGTTTGTAGGAACGTGGTAAGATTAGATTGTTTGTACTATCATGAGTACACATGTATCACATGATGGTCATGAACACGAAGAGGACTTGATTGTGTAGTTGGTGACATATAAATTATTACTAATCGAAGTATATAACAATNTGAACACGAAGAGGACTTGATTGTGTAGTTGGTGACATATAAATTATTACTAATCGAAGTATATAACAATAGAAGCATGGATGGCGCATATAGATGATCCTAATCACTATACCCAAATTCGACCAATCAAGTTGTTTAAATGTGACAGACAGAAAAACTTTATAGTAATACGTGCTTAAATTAATTTTTTTATTCGTATTTTTTTTTAGATTATTTTATTAAAAGTTTTTATTTAATTTTAATTATATATTTATTTTATAAAGTTTTTTTTTTTAACAATTAATCGTTTAATGCGCCTAATAATTTAACCCACTTGGGTTTAATACCATTTAGCTTAAACTAAAAGTATAAAGAAATTTTGTGCTGCTAAAGATTTTTAACTCTTAACGACAATCTGCTTATCTATGATATTTCTTAAATATATGGGCCAAATTGTTTCATCTCCATAGTAATTTGATATGTCATGAACACATGGCAAAATAATTGTAAAATTATCAATGACGATATTGATAAATAGTTAATTGGAATAAAATAAAAATAAATAAAAAAAGGCAATATGTCATCTTTTTTAATTAGAATAATTAGAGGTGAAGATTGAAATAATAAAATTAAATGTACTATATAAACTTAAAATGTATAAAAATAATTTGAGCTGCAAATAGAAAATGAGATTGTGGACTTTCAAGTCTATCTTTTAAATAATTGGCGAGTAATAGATTAAATTAAAATCTTGTGAGAAACTTTTCTTGGTATCATAATTGATATTTCTTTTTTAAGAGTTCAAAATGAGAACGATTGGCACAAAGTTATAGTCTGTTTCCTTTTTAGGGGGCCGTCTAAAGCCAGGTGCGTTCACGTGATATAAAGCCAATCAAAATCGTAAATTTGATCTTTACGGATCAGCCCGACGAGACAAAAACAAAGAAAAAAAGTGAAAACGCCGAAAATACAAAAAATGAGTGTCTAAACCTGTCTAGGAGCATTAATAAAAAATGTCGGGAAGACAATTTTACTTATAAGTCAACCCCTAACCCTATCCCCTAACTAACCCTTACCCTAATTTTAATTAAGTTATCAAAAATATATAAAGGACCTGGCTTTAGCCATCCCCTTTTTTAGGAGTTCAAAATGAGAACGATTGGCACAAAGTTATAGTCTGATTCCTTTTTAGGAGTTCAAAATGAGAACGATTGCACAAAGTTATAGTCTGTTTCCTTTTTAGGAGTTCAAAATGAGAACGATTGGCTAGTCTGTTTCCTTTTTAGGAGTTCAAAATGAGAACGATTGACTAGTCTGTTTCCTTTTTAGAACAATTGGCTAGTCTGTTTCCTTTTTAGGGGATCGTTTAAAGCAGGATGCAGTTATATGATTTTGACTTTTTAATTAAAGTTAGGGTAAGAGTTAGCGGCGGTTAGGGTTAGAAATAGTATTATAGTAAAATTGCCTTCCCGACATTTTTTGTTAATGCCCCAAGGTAGGTTTTGACGCTCGTTTCTTGTATTTTTGCGTTTTTTCACTTTTTTTCTTCTTTGTTTCTTTGTCGGGCTGATCCGGGTTGATCAAAACAAACAAGTTGATTGGCGCCATATCACGCGATTGCACCCTGCTTTAAACGACCCCCTTTTTAGGTGTTCAAAATGAGAACGATTGGCTAGTCTGTTTTCTTTTTAGGGGGTCGTCTAAAGCCAGGTGCATTCACGTGATAGAAAGCCAATCAAATCGTAAAATTTGATCTTTACGGGTCAGCCCGACGAGACAAAAACAAAGAAAAAAAGTGGAAAACGCCGAAATACAAAAAACGAGTGTCTAAACCTGTCTAGGAGCATTAATAAAAAATGTCGGGAAGACAGTTTTACTTATAAGCCAAGCCCTAACCCTAACCCCTAACCCCTAACTAACCTTTACACTAATTTTAATTAAATAATCAAAAACATATAAACGCACCTGGCTTTAGCCATCCCCCTTTTTAGGAGTTTAATAATATCAACAGAGATAAAATTAGCCAACAAAATTGGTTAAAAGTGAAAGATGAATAAAATTTTAATACTATAGATGATGTATATTCTATTTTTGCGTGACATAGTGATGTAGCTACCTTATTTATACTTTTTTTTAACTTCAACTATAGTTTATTTGTAATTGCCTAAAAAAAATTATCCGTTCGTTTAACGGTTTAACCTAACTGGTTTTAATACCATTCCGAAAAGATCAACATCATTCAAACATCATAGAATCACCCCTTAAAAATTTTCACTATCTGGTCAAATCAAAATTTAATTCATGTAACATAAAATCAAACAAAAACACATTCAAACCCTAACACTAACATTATTCTACCTAAGCAGAAGCAAAATTTTATATACAATTAAATGTTTTCAACTCTTAGTTATCTATGGTATATCTTGATTTTAGTATACCAATTTTTTAAATATTTTTAGCAACTTTCAGATTATATAATGTAAATAACACGATACATCGTAAATCACATGATAATCATACCATATTGGAATTCAGCTTTCAGGACTATTATAGTCCCAAAAGGAGTTCTTTTTCTTTTAGCAAAGATCCCCATATATAAGAATAATAACGACGGTATTAAAAGATAAATGAAATTATATGTACTGTAGTATGAAGGCATTTATTTAGAAATAAAATAAAATTAAATTAATAAAAAAAAGTGCACTGCTAAAAATCTGAAATGAACCTGAAATGTATAGAATAATACCAAGAGAAAAAAATGTGACTTCAGGTGTTTTCAAGCTTATTTATTATTTATTAGATTCAACTCGTGAAAAATTTGTGATATTATTGATTGTGATTACGTATCGTATATGATATTATAGAGCCTAATCTGGTAAGTAATAAGGGGTAAAATCGAAAGTTTGAAAATTTATCTTTATAACAAATACATATTATTTTTTTAATAATATAAGTCAGCACTCATGAATAATGAACCGGATCACGATAACTGAAATTGAATTGTACGCGTCGATGGTTGTGTTTTTGATCAAATTTTAGCACTTGTTTTATATATGCGTGTTAGAATACATTAATCTTTTATATTACCTACAATTTATGTACATGTCATTTTTTATTAATAGTTTAATTAACAATTCTTGTCTATCTAGGGTAAATGAACTTTGTTAAAATGAGCAAGAATACAATATGATTATCACTTCTGAACTTGTTTACATATACGATTGGTTACATAAGTACTGAAATTGACCGAATTTTAATAATATATAGAAGATAGATATAGATTAGTTAAACAGGTAGGACCGTCCCAAATATGGAAACCACGACTTGACTCAGGACTGCTGATCATGCGTATGATTCAACCAATCAAAATTGCGAATTTTGATCATGATAACAGAAAAGTAATTATTACGTACGTACGTATGTACGTAAGATTTGAATTTATGATGAATTTTTTTTTTTTTTGAAATTTAGACCCTTCTGTAATAGAATTTTTTTTACAGTAAATTATGATAATTCCAAGCATAACCTTAATTAAATATAATGTGTAAATTCTACAACAGCTGAAGCATTTTACAAGACGATATAAAAATTTATCGTTCTTTGAAATGCTACGGGCTATCAAAAGATGATTCAGAAAATTACATTGTTTTGAATACACAGAAAAGGGATCTTTACATAATCATCACGAAGTATCAAATAAAATGGGAAGAAAAGAACTCATTCGCAAGGATTAAACATCGAGATCTTCATAATGGAAACATTTTACAAGACAAATTACGAAAGAAATATGCGGAATTTTACCTTACATTATACTTTGTATTATTATAATTTTAATTTTTATGAACTTGTGATAAAAATTTATGTATAAAATAATTTAAATTTTTTATATGATACCACGGGATTTATTAAAAATTTATAATAAATTACATATAATAATTAAGAAAATTTATTTAAGTTTTAAAAAATTACATAAAATAATTAAAGATTTAAAAAAGCATTTTTTGCATTTTCTAATAAATTATTCTCTACTTCTATATCGCTCAATACTGCCTCAGCATCGTCTGACTCATCTTCAACAGTATTTTCAGCACTTTCATCAACAAATTCATTTTTGGCTAAATCTTTCGTCATACTTACCATAAGTGCTGCAAAGTTAGTTTTAATTTCATCCCTAAGGTAGCTTAAACAAATTAAACACTTAAAACTACATCTTTGTAAGCAACGGTTATGATAGCCATGCCCACATGCAAGAACAATACCACTATCAGAACAATTCGTGTAGTTAGTACAATCGCAGTAAAAAAAATCAAACTTGTATACGGTTTCCTGGAGGTAACAAAGCCTCTTGGAAGATGCCGATTAGTTATTTCAAAGCCTAAAGAAGCCAACTTATATGTATTAATATTATTAGACAAACTAATGATCAAAGGATACAGGTGGCGTGCATTATACATCTTCGTGAAAATTTCTAAAAGAAATGTGGCACATTTTCAGGATAATATACGTAATTGCTTTGGTTTGTAAGGGTATTTTATAGAATTCACGAAATTTTGGCGAAAAGCTTTATTCTCTCGATTTTGAAATATAAAATGCGCCTCTTTTTGCAATTGATCTGCCTTGAAGAATTTAGCCGTACGTCGTCGAATTATGCTATGAACTGTTTCTACAGGACAATTGCTTAAAGATGCGAGATGATTAGTAATCATATTCATTATTGGATGATTAGTATCCATCCAAAAAAATACATCTGAAAAAACATTAAAGGAGCACATTTATAATTTCTTCGATCGAATCGAAGAAATAGATCACTCCAACAACATAAGCAAGTTTCCTCATAAGCTGCCCAGTTACCTCCTCGATGGTGTACTGCATAAACATCAAGAACTAAGGGAATTAAATTACTCAAAAGATTGGTTAGATATAAAAATTCAATATTCTTGCATGTATTACCAAACTTTGAATAAACTATATTAGCTATGTCAAGCCACGCCATATGCATAAGATGAAGCATTAAGTCGATTCGCCATGGCCGTGGCTTATTGCCAAGATTCTTTTTTTTCCAAATATGCCCTTGTAAATATCATTAAATAGATGTGAATTTTGCTTAAAAACAAGTTCACGACTATTCAATGATACATGAAGAGGCCCATAATAGGCAAGAACGACGTAACAAACGAAGGAATTACCTCATTTTCAAGAAGAATCCGGTGCGCAATAGCTTTACGAATAAAGAATTGACCAGGCCAGTCTGTAGCGATAGGGATTACATGGTTGGAAAAATATTCTTGCATCAATTCTTGATTATATACAATTTGAAGTGCTTTTGTATAATCCTCTACCCTTTTCAGATTACTTCCAACGAAGTCAAAAAGAATGACATTTTGTATATGTCGGTCACTCTTTTTTTCTACCAACCTATCATTATAACTGTGCAATGTTAGTTGTTCAAGAAGCTCATCATCAGAACACTCACCTCTATAATTTTGACAATGCTCATGATATGGAATGCCAAGGTTTATAATAAACTGTTCGTCAAGGTGTTTTATTATAAGCTAACTATCAATAAATTTTGGATTGAATGCCCCATTATGTGATATCACCGGCATTAAACATGGATTAGCTACAATTGTAGCCATGTGTGTTGGACGAGACGTACTAGTAGTATCAGACTGCGCGGGACATGAATATTGTGATAGTCATCAATATTCAACACAAAAGCTTTGTCCAAATATTTTGAAAGAGCATTTTCTACATATTTATCATGAGCGTCTGCAATTTTTTTTTTCTACGATCTACCGATCTTGACGTTGTCGTTATGCCAAGATTTGCCATTGTTCATTACTCGTACCTACAGAATCCAAATAATACATTAAATCAAACTTAAAAGCATTAATTATTGTATTATTTAATGATGCAAGAAGATAACAAATGTGAACTATTAATTTTTTCATACGGCCTATAGTTTGCTCAGTAAGTTCAAGAGGTCTAGCCGCCAAATAAAGTTGATTAAGAAACTCTTTCAAGCTATGATTATCTTGAAACACTTCTTGTAGTTTATCATATGAATATACAGGACCTTTGCTCATTGTATATTCTCTTTCATAAAAGATTTTTGCCAATGTCTTGACAGCTTCAATATGATCAACCATACCTACAGAATCTACCTCTTCAACTGAAACTTTTACTTTTTTAGCAGCTTTTTGTAACAGATTTTCAACATAATTCATATAACATTTATTATATAAGATAATACCCATTTCCTAATTTTCTTGTATTAAGCCTCTACGTTCAGCTTTGTCCCATTTACTTGCTTTCAAAGGACGAAATCTATTTGACTCGGTGGCTTGGCAGTGTTCGCATTTCTTAATTTCAGACATGACTTTAGCAAGCAAAAAAAATATGAAGGCGGTTGGATTAAGTTGGATTAAGTGAATATGTTGTAGGGCAAAGCGAAAGCTTCAAGTTTGCTTAATTCACTTTTCTCTCTTTACTATAGAGTTAGGTTACTCAAGCTTCCTAAAAAAGTATTGTAAAATGTATAAAAAAATTTTTTATCAATAGGATCGCTTGTGTAACATGGACGGTCCTACCTTGAGATTAGTTACTGTGCTAGATCACCTGATGATGATCCTGATCACGGTACTCAAATTCGACCAATCAGATTGCTTTAAGTGGACAGACGGTTATAATTTAGATAGAATTATGCGGATTTTAAAGACAATACTAATAATAAAGTATAGATAGTATTATCTGCAAGTTTTATATTTCATAAATTTTGGAACTCTTAATTATATTTTTTTTACACGGCAAAATAGATTCCGTATATTTGGTTTTTTGAACTCAGATAATAGGGAGGGTCACATGTAGATCACTTGACGTAAGACAAAGGACAATCATCATGATCATGGTACCCGGATTCAACCAATCAGAATGCTTTAAGGGGACGGACACTTTATAACTTTTATAATATAGACTAGTAGTTAGGCACGTCCTTACGTCCATGCTATAGCAATTATACAAAAAAAATACAGTAAATACTGAATAAGTATAAAATTGTGTTTATAGTACATCAATAAAAAACGTAGAAATATTAAAATTTTTAGGTGGCAAAAAATTTAATATTAACAGGCTTAATGATTTACACCAATAATAATTAGATTTTAGGTGCAAATAATGTACTGAACACAGGGTCACAGAAAAATATCGGTATGATTTGGCAAAAATATCTATCGATATAGTCAAAAATAATGATTTATATCAATATGCCCATGATTGACCAATAAGAATTTAATGATTTGATGTAATATTAAGAAAAGTTAACAGAAATTTTGTTTGTTGATTGTCTATATTTTTGAAACCTGCTGACAGTTTAGGTTGGCAAATTCATATTGCCCAGCCCAAATTATATTTTTAATTTGGCCCTAAATTGTGTAGTTATCTGGCAAACTTATATGATCATGAAATGATTTCTTCTTGTTATTTTCATGTACAGTCAGACCTCTCTAAATGCATCCCCCCTAAATGCATAACCTCTTTAAATTCATATTAATTGTCTGGCCCATTGACGGGCTTAATAAATAAGTGCATATTCTTTATTCTGCATATGCATACTATTTTCTTGGCCCATCTATATAAATCGCTCTATAAATGCATATCATGTGACCACGGTCCAATCAAATCAGGACTACATGTTATGATTTTGTATATCATATGACTTGCTTAATTGATAATCCACCTATCAACTGGAGAATGGCGAAATGTGGCGTGCTTCCATCTAAAAGTTTTTTTCTTACTAAGTTAATGATACATGTCCACTAATTGAAAGTTGTAGAGCTCGTCGAAACGCATCTAATGGTGGTTAAATCATCCAAACCAGCCCAGTGGATGGCGAGATATCGTCGAAAAACGATTGGCAGACTATATAAAATTACATATGAAAATCACTATAGGCGAAATGTGGCGTGCTTCCATCAAAAGCTTTTTTCTTACTAAGTTAATGATACATGTCCACTAATTGAAAGTTGTAGAGCTCGTCTAGACGCATCTAACGGTGGTTAGATCATCCAAATCGGCCCAGTGGGTGGCGAGATATCGTCGAAAAACGATTGGCCGACTATATAAACGTTTACATAGAGATTTTATATAGTCGGCCAATCGTTTTTCGACGATATCTCGCCATCCACAGGGCCGATTTGGATGATCTAACCACCGTTAGATGCGTCTCGACGAGCTCTACAACTTTCAATAGTGGCTATGTATCGTTAACTTAGTAAGAAAAAAGCTTTAGATGGAAGCACGCCACATTTCGCCTATAGATGCGCCTCGACAAGCTTTACACTTTCAATTAGTGGACATGTATTGTTAGCTTAGTAAGAAAAATCGTTTAGATGGAAGCACGCCACATTTCGCCATTTTGACTTAAAAAAATAAATGTTCTCTAAATGCATACCTCCTTAAATGCATACCTCAGAGCTGGTCCCAACAATATGCATTTAGAGAGGTCTGACTGTATTACAATGTAAACATGTTTTTAGCTGACAACTCCCTACCAATCATGATCATAAATTGCCGGATAACACCAATATTGGGCAAATTGTCGAATACAGTAATTCGGCAAATGATTGGCTACACATGCCGCAGATGGAACATGAGCATTTGCCAAATTACCGTTATTCTAAAATTTTTGCCCAATATTGTATACTTATATAACATGGCAAAATAGATTCCGGATACAGTATTTGATTTTTCGAACTCAGATAATAGGGACAGCACCTGGCGTTAAGACAAATGATGATTCTGATCATGGTACCCAAATTCGACCAATCAGATTGCTTTAAGTGGACAGACAGTTATTATATTCGAAAAACATTGGCACGCACTTCGGTTTAGACTTAAACTGGCTGAGGTTAAGAGCCAGGAATAATTTTATTATGGATAAATGAATAATATGAATACATAAAGTAAGAGAATACCAGCATGGTGGTTGGAGAAGACCAGCATGGTAGTTGTTAATAGGTCCTGAAACTTTGATTTCCCAAAAGGTTAGCAATCGTAATTGCCTAGGAATCACAGTAACAGGCCACCAGGTTATTATGTTATTCAGCCAGTGCTTTCTCGCCTGCCATAGCAAGCCGGCTGTTAAAAATAGCAGAATCAGGTGTTCGTTCTGTATAGTATCCCTAATTTGTAGAGGGTTAGTGTGGGGCAGAAATACTATTTGAAATTTTCTGGACAGAGTTTATCAGTCTTGGGATCTTGGTATTTATAGCTTGATTTCAGGTGGCTTGTGCAATTGGCACGTGGCCTTGCAGCACCCGCCTGATTGGCTGGTCCTACTGCTATATCATGTTGTGACTTGTGATTCCTTTTCTGTCCATAATTTGCTAATCACGTGATCTGGTCATTACCTGTTGTGCTTAATCATTGATCCCGTGGTCTGCTAGGCGCACTTAGCCCAGTTTTCGAACTGTTGACTTTTTGTCAACATCTATGATTTTTTGAACTTAGATAAAGGACAGTTACATGTAGATCACCTGACGTAAGACAAAGGACAATCGTCATGATCACAGGTTCCAAATTGACCAATCAGATTGCTTTAAGCGGACGGACACTTTATAACTTTTATAAGATTGGTATATAGATTGTTACGCACTCATAAAAAGTAAATAATACTAAATATTGTTACACGCTTATAAAAAATAATGCTAAAATGTAATACAAAAGTAATACAAACAGACAAAAAAACTCTTAATTATACACAGCAAAATAGATTCCGTATATGATTTTTGAACTCAGATAATAGGGACGGTCACATGTAGATCACCTGATGTAAGACAAAAATGATCATCATGATCACGGTACCCGGATTTAACAATTAGGATGCTTTAAGCAGACAGACACGTTATAACTTTTGTAATATAGAAGATTTGATTTTTTGAACTCAGATAATAGGGATGGCATATATAGATCATCTGACATAACACAAAGAACGATCATCATGATCACAGTACCCGAATTCAACCAATCAGAGTGCTTTAAGCAGACGGACACTTAATAACTTTTATAAGATAGATAGATAGATTGTTACACACTCATAAGAAGTAAATAATGCTAAATATTGTTATGTGCTTATAACAAATAATGCTAAAATATAACACAAAAGTAATACAAATGGACAAAAAAACTCTTAATTATACACGGCAAAATATATTCTGTATATATGATTTTTTGAACTCAGATAATAGGGATGGTCATATGTAGATCACCTGACATAAGACAAAGACGATCATAATGATCACGGTACCCAGATTCAACAATCAGAATGCTTTAAGCGGACGGACACGTTATAATTTTTGTAATATAGAAGATTTGATTTTTTGAACTCAGATAATAGGGACGGCATATGTAAATCACCTGACGTAAGACAAAGGATGATCATCATGATCATGGTACCCAAATCCAACCAATCAGAATGCTTTAAGCAGACAGACACTTATAACTTTTATAAGATAGATTAGATAAATGAACAATTGGCACTAATAACACTCTGTGGTTTTTCTAGAAATTTAAACCGAGTTTAATTTATGATCCGCCTGGGAACTAGTGAAAATTATTTGATATTCTGTGATTTTTATCTTTAATGCTAGATTTCAAAAAAGTCAAAAATTACATAGTAAACATAATCATACAGTTTAATATGCTATACTTTTTCACCTTAAAAGATCAGCAGATGAACATGCATACATGGTATCCAAAAATTAGTCATTAAAATGGCAAATACTAATAGTTAAATATGCCATTTTATTCACAATTAAGTTTCTGATTTGGCATAACATCGCATTTCGCAGCTAACTTATTATGTTCATTTTATTGTCAATTAAATATTTTTGAAACCTTCAAAAAAACTTTCCATTCGTTTAAGGTTTAAATTTATTGCTAGTACTGATTCAAAAAAATTTTGGGCAGTTAAATGATTTCAATCCTTAATTCGTGATCTGGCTAGAACCAGTGAAAAATCATTTGATTTTTGGTGATTTTCATTTTTAATGCTAGATTCCTAAAAAGTCAAAATTACATAGTAAACAGTTTATTATGCTATGCTTTTCACCTTAAAAAGATTAGCAGATGAATAGTATTGTACATACATGGTAACCAAATTAGTCAATAAAATAGCAAATGATAATAGTAACAAATGTCATATCCTGATTGGCAGAACATCGCGTTTCGCAGTGTCACAATTCAAAATTGTGACATTAGAGATTCGAATTTTCCAATTAGTTTACGCCCCAGTAGATAGATCTTCTCATTATTTTAGTATAGATAACTTTATTTCTATTTGTATAATTCATTAAAAGTTAGTCAAAATTTGTGTAAACTTGATGATTGATATATAATCACCTCTTTTTGTAAAATCTTCATAATACATTAATGTTTAACATGTATGCGTGTTAAGGGGTGCGAATTATAAACATTCTCAATAGCATGTCAACGTGCTAGGCTTAGTTGTACCATCACCAGTGTTGGAAATTTCAGACTCAAACACTGTTCTCATGAGAACAGTATAATAACTACATGTGTTCTCAATCAATTAAAAAAAAAAAAAAAAAAAAAAAGAAAAAAAAACACATAATATTATAAATATGAACTCCCTCAAATAAGTAATTATTATACAAATTGAAATATTATCTATGAAAATTTAAATATGAATTTTTCATATAAATTTTTATAAGTTTTGGTTTGCTGTGAAATTATATTATACACTTATGAGAACATTATTATTATTTTACTGTTCTCAAAAATTTTTTTGATAGTGAACAGTAAAAAATTTATACTGTTCTCAAATTTATAATAGTGTTCTCATAAGAACTCTGAGAACACTAATTCCAACACAGCTTGAAATAATGTGCAAATGAATTAATAAATATTAGGGTTCTGCAATTTGATTTGATCTTCAAATATTTGAATCAAATATTTGATCAAATTCAAATTCAAATTTGACTATATTTGATTTGATCAAATTCAAATATGGCCAAATTTGATTTGATTTGACAAATATTTGATTTGATTTGAAAATTACTATTAAAAATTCAAATTCAAATCAAATTCAAATTCAAATATTTGAATCAAATCAAATTCAAATTAGGGTCAATTTGATTTGATCAAATTCAAATTGAT
>QKWP01000293.1:148214-161697 GCA_003550325.1 Gigaspora rosea | reverse complement strand
AGATCCTTTAGATCCTTTAGATTCGTAAGATTTTGAACGCAGTATTATTGCCTAATAAGGTTAAGATATTTGTTTATCTTGTTCTATTAATAGTTCAACACAAATGTCTTCCGATCTTGTGATCCCGTGATCAGAATCACATGATCTATAGCTCATTAGAAGCGCCTCGATGAGCTGAATCCAATGGTAGTTGTTTCATCTTCCTAACTTCTTTGGGTCGAAAGTTATAGGCAAAAAGGTGAAAACTCTTAAGGTTAACAATACTTATAAGAACATTATTATTATTTTACTATTCTAAAAAAATTTTTTGATAGTAAATAATAAAAATTTATACTGGTCTCAAATTTATAATAGTGTTCTCATGAGAACTCTGAGAACACTAATTTCCTACACTAACCATCACATAGTGTGTTAAACAACACATTAACATGCCAAACAACACATCAACGTGTTGTATATTAAATTCAAATATATATAAACGAATGAATTTGACTTCAATAAAAAGAGAAATCACAATCCAATACGATAGAATCCAATACTAAATACAATACAATACAATAAAATACAAGTAGAGAAGTTTTCTTTGATTTTACTTAAAGAAAAATAAAGGAAGTAAACTAGTGTAGTGCTGAAGAAACCTTTATTCAAGTAAATCAAAAACCTATCTCCTAGTAACTATTAGAGTTAAATTGGCAAAACGTATATGCTCTCCTATCTTAATAGTTACAGCAGCTAACTTATTCTGTTCAATTAAATATTTTGAAACTATCAAAAAAATTTTCCACTTGTTTAAGGTTTAACTTTATTGCTTATTGATTCAAAAAATTTTGGGTAGTTAAATGATTTTAATCCTTAATTGTCTATAATATTTCTTAAATTTTAGCATGTTCATTTTTCAGAATTGTAAACCAGTGTAATGAATTAAAATAGCGACTTCAAATTTTTTATTTTTTATATTATTATTTTATTTTTTATTTTTTATATTATTATTTTATTTTTTATTTTTTAATTTATTGTTCTATCTATATGTTGTCACGTGCTAGTATACCCCTTTAAATAAGTTAAAAACAATTAATTATACAAATAAGGGGGATGGCTAAAGCCATGTGCCCATGTGATTTTTTGAAATTTTAGTTAAAATTCGTATCAGAGTCTGTTTAGCATTAGGGTCGGGGTTAGGGTTAGGACCAATATAGGTAAAATTACTTTCCCGGCATTTTTTATTAATGGCCCAAGATAGGTTTAGTATGCCGTTTTTATGTTCTTGCATTTTTTTTTGTTTTTTTGACTTCTTCGGGCTGATTCGTGTAAACAAAATTTCGCGACTCCATTTGGTTGATTTACACGAAAATGTCACGTGGGTACATGGCTTTAGATGACCCCCAAATAAGGGAATTATATGTGGTAGAAAAAGCGCAGTGCAGTTAATTTTGCGCTGACGCTAAAATTATCACCCTGATGCTGAATCTATAGCGTAGATGATAAATTTTCTGTGTAAAAGCTGGATCTATAACGTTAACGCCAAATTATCCACATAAATGTTACATCTTTAATATGAACGCTAAAATTATAGCGTAGACACTATAGAAAATTAAAATGCATATAAGACCTCTAAAAATTAATAAAGCAAAAATAAGGTTTGTTGTTCAATTAAAAATGCAATAATAATAAAAGTAAAACCCTTATCTTTTGAATTCGACTTTAACCTTAATAAACCTTGTGAGACTCAATTCAATAGACTGAATTAACTTGTAACTTCGTATTGGCTTATTATAACTCGATTTTGTATAACAAGTTTGGTTAAGCTTTTAATATTGTTTACGTAATTCTGACCTAATTGAACTTCATACAAATCCTTTTACCTCGATTCCCTTCAACCAATAACCCAAATTACTGATATGATACTTTTATATACCACTTTTATCTATTTATCCTCTCTTACCGTAATCAGTTGGAGCTTTAATTGGCACTATTGTCTACATTGTTTTACCGCTCTTACAATTCACCTGTTACATTTGGTGCCGATTGTGTGAATTTTGAAATAAACTACTTGACCTTCATAAATAAAATAATTGTGTGGAATAGAATAAAATTACCTGACCTTTTATAAATAAAAAAAATATATATATTAAAAACTACTTTCATATCAAATTATAACTGCATTCAACAATTATTAACTGTGCCTGCCCCAAGTCGAGCTAAACTACACCAACCTTTAAATCAAGACATTAAATGCTGAAACCCGCAGAGACTGGAAAACTACTCTACGCCTCTTATTATCCATCCCTAGTACTCACCACAATATTCCTAAACCTTTTACTACTATAATAAAGAATTTGGTGAATCCAAAGAAGAGTTATACTTCCAACCTATTACGAAAAGGCAAATTCGGAAATGCCTGTCCAAGAAACCCTTGTGTCCCCAATGCCAAAGAAAGTGGCACTTCGTTCTTGAATGCCCCAAAGTAGAAAATTTAGATAGAAAGTGTACTACACTTATAAGAACACTGACCATGGAACAAAATGCAAAGTTCCAAGAAATAATAGAAGGACATTTCCCTGAAGCTCTTCATGATAAGTAGATTCCTGAGGCCCTAGAGTTTACTTTAGAAGTGTTAAAAAATATAATAAAAAATAAAAAAAAGAAGTAGAAAAAATCATACCCTTCCTTTAAATATTGAGGTGCCCCTGCAGGAGGTTCATCCGGTAGAGCTTTTAAAGAAAAAGACATCTATTAATGAGGTCCCTGATACTTATTACATCTCAGAAAACTCCAAAGATTTGATATCAAGCCCCAGAGGTATTTCGAAAAGTGAGTTGAACAACCAACTCGATGGGTACCTAAAAAACCTTAATGACCTCATACCAAAATCGTGAAAAAGTAGAACAACTGAAGATGGAAATAAAGAATACAAAGCATTAGTATATCATCAAGAATCTGCTAAACTGAATCAATATCCAACCTGTATTCTTGAAGTTGGCAGTCAAAATAGTAATGAAGTAAAAAGTACTAATATGGATAATGAATTACCTAGATCTGAATTCAATGACTTGGTCCTGGATTTAATTGACAACTACCTCACGATGGAACCCTTGGTCAAAATAGAAAAAGAAGATATTCAAGAACTGTCAAATGTCAGTGGAATTAAGAAGGATGGAAATAAAACATTTACATATTGTCAAAATTCTGCAGAGATCAGAACCGCTACAGA
This sequence comes from Gigaspora rosea, assembly GCA_003550325.1. NCBI lineage: Eukaryota > Fungi > Glomeromycota > Glomeromycetes > Diversisporales > Gigasporaceae > Gigaspora > Gigaspora rosea. Next base: position 158,486 of record QKWP01000293.1, on the reverse strand, counting down.
AACCTATATGACTGAATTTTATTATGAAAAAGAAAATATCACAAATTTTATATATAGATATATATTGATTACTAACCAGTGAGATATATATCGATATCCATCACCTCTACTGATTACTATCGATCGTGATAGTAATCGATAAATATCGATATATTTTTTAAAATTCAGCAATCCTGCCTTCAGTGTCTATAGACTTTATTATTATAAAAACCTAGGTTTATATATATCAAGATTCTATTCTAACAGAAAGCTCACCCAACTTTACATCCAGATGCGACCTGCCTAGCGATTATTTGCCTCGATTAGGATCCTCAACTTACTGGGGATTGTTTCCTCCGGTCACCGGCTAGCAATCGCTTGCCATATCAGTTTTGCCAATTATCTCAGAGTCCGAATACTTGAATTTAATCCAAGACGACCAAGTTGGTTTGGCCCCTTTTTGATTAAATTGCCTATATTTGACTCTGCCAGAACCCTTGCTCCATTTTTCCATTCTATTTTTTTCCTTAGGCTTTGCTCTGTAACCTTTCCATTTTCGCGAATTGGAGCACTATTTTCTTTTCCTTTAGCCTTCTTATTCTGTCGTTTACCTCGGCCTTCTCTTTTCGCTAAGGTGGTTATTCCCTCTGTTTTTTCCTATTCATTTTGGAATTCACACCTGAAATTCCAGATGTGCTATTGAAATCTCATACTAACGGTCTCGACAATTATGTCCAAGGCTCTTCTGATCGCTGTCTGGCTCTTTATTAGGCTTTCCACCTTTTCTTCCACTACCGAAGTATAAGACCTTGAATTAGATGACTTCTCGTTACCATCCTTTTTTCTTCATTTTCACCGAAGATTCTTCTTTCTAGATCTCGTAACACTATATTTTTACACATGCTACATTCTTCCTGTAACATGTTTTTCACTTCTTCGCATGTCTCTTCTTCTATCATTTTCCAAATTCTCTGGTAGTCCTCACATCTTACCAAGTGATCTAACGTTTCTGGCTTCTGCTAACAGGTCACACAACTGTCTGTTTTGTATAGGTCCGGCCTTCTTGTTTTCAGCTCCATCATTGTTGGCAGAAGGGCGTTAAGGCACTTCGTTCTAAAAACCCATTCTCTATTTTTCCTTTCATCTATGCATTTTCTTCCCTTATACTTCCCTATAAAATGCCATGTTTTCTTCCAATCTATATTACCCTCCTCTTTTTCAAAATTCCTTCCTTCGAATCTCTTGAGATCCACCCATTCTGCGTCCTGAATTGCTAATGCTACTTGACTCATAAACTTTCTGATCGGGCTATCAATTATAAAGTTTCTCCAGTATGGAACTACTTGCTGAATCCTGGTCCAGGGCCATTTGACACTTATAACAATGCTGCTTTTGGCCCAATTCTTCGCAAGTCTATCAGCTTTTTCATTTTCTTCGATTCCGCTATGCCCCTTAACCTTGTGTAGCTCTACCTTCAACTTTTTAATTTCCTGTATTCGTACAATTTGTCACAACAAGCTTGCATTCTGCATCTTAAGACAGCTTCTCAGTTTCTTTAAGTTCTTGGTCTTCCTAATCACCTGTATTGCTGCGAGACTATCTGTGTATATCTGCACCTTCGCTCCTCTGGGACTGCGAGAAGCAGAGTCCATATTGCTCCCAACTCCGCTCGGGTCGATGAGGGCCACTCTTTCAACCTACAACAAAAAGTTTCTCTGCTTTGATCTATTTGCGCATCTACAACGTTAAATGCCACCCAACCTATTTCCATTTGAGCACCTTTATTCTCTAAGTTCATTAGCGACCCGTCTGTATAAGCTTTTATTGTTTTCCATAGACTCATTCTTTTTGACGTAGTCTCTAGCTCTTTTATTGCTTCCTGACCTATGATGTTAGCTCTTATGTACTCTTCATAAAAAGAACTTATTGGTATCCCCACCAAACTCTGTTCTTCTATCTTCTCGGCCGCAGGGCATTGCTCTGTTAAATTTTCCCAAGGAACACCTATTTTTCTGCGTTTCTTGTCAGGGCATTCAAACTTCTCTACCCACTTTTTGTTCAACGCTCTTTTTTTGCTGTGTACCTTTATTCTTGCTTGACAAGACATAGCAGCTTCTGCTTCCTTGTCTTTTAGTTCACACCCTGCGTATTGTCTGATTATAGTAAGGCCTTGCTCGTCTACAGAATCCTTTTTCCAATGTTCTACAAGGAACTCTTGTGAGGTTTTCTTCTTCATGATCTTTCCCAATTCCGTTTTGTTGCTTCCTTTCCCAAATACTAGCCATTCTTTTCTTCATCTATCATTGCTAATTGTCTCCAGAATGGCTTTCATATGCAGGAAATTTACTTTCTTCTGCGGGGCTTTCAGCTTCCTGCTCAACGGGTCCTCTAGTAGACTTGATTCAAGACTTCTATACCACTCAGGTACTCTTCCCTTTGCTAAGATACCTCTTATTTGTTTGACTTGCTTCCATGTAAGCATTATCTCGTTTTCTATATCCAAAAGCTGCTCCAAAAAGAAGACATTCAATCTTTCTTCTTTTAGGAAGTTCTGCAGTTCTTTTCTGCTAACCAAACCTACAATTTCTGTTCCCGTTCCTTCTATTTTACATTTCATTTCTAGTTCCTCCGACCTGAAACTTATATTCAGTTTCTTTGCTTCAAGCACTATCTTGCAAACTAGATTGTTTTTAACCTTGCATTTCTCTATTCTTCCTTCTTCTAAGCCCAAAATGCAGGTTGTGCTTTTACAATTTAGCTGCGCCTGTTTTAGCCTTAGCCACACTGCTCGTCCCACATCACTTTTATTATTTAGCCTTGATGTTATTTCTGTGAAATGATGAGCTAGTTGATTTTGCCAAATCGACTTTACTCCAACAATATTCTGGTGTGTTAACGTAGAATTCGGAGTTGTCTTCATCATTCCTGCTTTATTTTTGATCAGCATTAGAAGGGGACTTTGCAACTTTTCGCAATTTTCACGTGATAGGAAGCAGTGCTGCAGTCTATATTCTAGTCGCGGTAATAGTACTACATTGTTTATATATGCCATATGCGCTAGTGAGGCCTTCTTTCTTTTGATTCCTTTCATAACTGTCAGGACTTCCTCCTTCGCTATTCTAACTGCTTGTATGATTTCTGCTTTTTCGGACAGCCACACACCTAAAAACCTCGTCAGGTCTTTCGCCTTTTTACCACGGACTATTTCGTTCTTTGGCCCAAAAATTATGCCTTCTTGTACTGTATGCTTGTCGTGTGCATTCAGCACTAGTAGTTCTGACTTTTTGCTATTGATCTCTATGTCGTTTACTTTATAGAAATCTTCTGCTACTCTAAGTATCTGTTCTAGCTCCAGTTTATCCCTTGCTATATATGTGGTATCGTCCGCATATGCTAGAACAGGTACCTGTAGATCCTGCACTTCTGCTTCGCCCCTTTGCAGATTGAGTGGCCAGTTTATCTGCATTTTGTAACCTCTGTCCCTTTCTTCTTGAATTTCTACTAGTAGTGGATCGTAGAAGATTTTCCAGACCAGGGGTGATATGACCTCTCCCTGGTCTATTCCGTCCCCTGCTATAAATTTTTCTGTGTTTCCTACCCCTGTTATAACCTCGATTTCTCTGTTTTTGTACAAATTGATTATAAAATCTACTGCTTTTGCTGGAAGTTTTATGCGCTCCAATGCTAGCTACAGCATTTCGATGTTTACCGAATCGAAAGCTTTTTTCATGTCCTGGAATAGAATCCAGATTTCTTTTTTTCCCTCTCTCGCATCTTCCAGTATGCAGTTCATCAAATGCACCGGTGCCGCTGTACCTTCTTCCTGTAATCCGGCAAAGTTTCTTCCTTTAAGAATGCCCCTTTCTTTGAGAATTGTCCCTAGTCTGTTATTTAGTACTCTGACTACTGATTTTCTGAAGGTTTCCAATAAAAGAATGGGTCTGACATTGTTCAATCTATAACACCACTCTTCCTGCTTGGGTATTGGATACAGCATGCCAAGTTTCCACTTTTTGGGCATACTTCCTTCTTCAAGGCATCTACTTGCTATATACTGGAATATCTTTTTTGCGAAAGCACCCGCTTTTTTTAACATTGGGTAGGTAATACCTGACACTCCTGGCGCTGACCTGTTCTTGGTTTGTTCTAGCGCTTCTTCCCATTCATCCAATAACACCTTATCTAGTAATTGTTCATACCAGTTAGACTCTACTTCTTCTATCGGACAGAACCTTTTTTTCCATCTTTTCGGTAGATTTTCTGCCATCGATGACCGTTTTCTGAACTGTTCCGCGAAATGTCTTCTTACTTCTTCTAGTACTTCTTTTGGTTCGTTTAATAACTCCTCTTCCTCTTCTTCTATGCTTTTAACTACTCTATCAATTTGAATCCTCTTCTGTGGCCGATCCAACAAGCTGTCTATCATGCCTCTTTGCCCTTTCACTATCATCTCGTACCTGGCTTCTATACAAGTCCTGATTCTTTTTTCATCTTCATTTTTTAAAGCAACTTGCCACCTCTTGGTCAGGACAGTCCACCATATTTCTAGGGATTCATATACATTTGAATAGTTATCTAACATATCTAACTTCCACCGCTCCTTGAGCCGTTCTACGAAAGCTTCTAGTTCCGTCACCTCCTGCTGCTCTAACAATGTCTTCCCTCTGCTTTTCCTTAACCTTCTACACCACTTTCCTAGTGTGCGTATATCCTTCTTTAACTTTTTCGTATCTGCATTCACATATGACACGTCCTCTATTATAGGAGTTTTCTTCTTTTTTGGGAGTGTGACTGATACTGCTTTCTTTATACTGCTTTCTATGATATCCCACAACTGGTCCAGGGATCTGTTTTCTAACTCTGATTCTAATTCCTGCTGCTCCGTACAGGCTTCCTGGGTCTCTCTTTTTCTTTTACTTCCTTTCAAGATTTCAGTTTTTAGTTCAAGATTTAGTTTAGCTTGGTACTCTTCCCACATTTTCTCATCGACATTTTCTATATCTATTTCTAGTCTTTTTCTTCCTAATCTTCTATTTCTTGCTTGACTTCGCTTTCGCATATTTAACCCTGTTTCTACTTGTATGAAAACCAACTGGTGGTCACTGCCTGTTCTAAACGCCATGTCCTTGGTTTTGTACAGTAAAATGTTTTGTTTCCAGTGACTGTTGACCCAGATGGTATCGATTCTTGACTGCGCTTCTTTACGCCTCCAAGTTGGTTGCCCTAGGGAGTCGGACTCGTAGAAAATATCTGTAAACCTTTTCCCTTTTAAGAGCTGTAGGATTTGTTTCTTCCCTTCTTTTTCCTTTCGGTCTTCTAAGTTGATCTTTTCTGTTTGGTTCAGATCCACATTAAAATCGCCCAAAACTATGCATCTCTGTTCCTTCTTCTTTGTTTCCACGTTTCTTAGACGTTCTTTTAAATAAGCTTGTATATGCTTTTGAACTTCTGCACTTGTTGGTGCTACGTATACCACTATAATGTTTATCGAAAGACCCTTGAAATCCAGAACCATATCCAGAATATATGGGTTCTCCCTGTTTAACTTTACCACATGTTTCTCCCATTTTTTATCTATTAAAATTCCGACGCCAGATCCTTTCTTCTTTCCTTCCTCTGCAGCGGACCAGTAACCCTTCAGATTTTTATTCTCCTTAAGCATAAATTTTCCTTCTTTTTCGGTCAGGTTCGTTTCTGCTAAGCCCATAATGTTAATATTTTTCTCCTCCATAAAATCTGATATCGTGTCCAATCTTCCCTTATTTGTTTTTAGTCCATTTACATTATGGAATCCTATCCCCAGTACACTAAAATCAATGTCTTCTAGTTTTCTCTCTCCTCCTTTCTCCTCTTCTTGCTTTTTCTTCCCCTTCCTCTCTGTTAAACCTTCACTGTCTCCCCTTTGTTTGGATGGAGAGAACTCTCCATCCTTTTTTTTAGAGATGCCCTTGGCAACTTTCAGGAGCGATAGGGGGCTTCCACCCCCTTATCGACATTCTCCAACAAGGAGAGCCTCTTTAGGATTTCCATTAGGATTTGGCGATTTTCAGTTTCTTCTGTCCTTTGTTGTGCGTTTTTGCTTCTATCTATTTCGTCTTTTCCTATTGCATTACTAATTGCACCCGTGCCTTGTTCTAGTCTACTTTCCCTCCCTTTACTATTTATACTTCTGAGCTTTCTACTATGTACTATGTCTCTACCATCCCATCTTCTGCTATAAGTTACATACTCTCTTGTTTTTTCTTTGTTTGATCCTCCTCCTATTTCTGGCTGGTCCCAGTTTTCTTTATTTGTTGCAGCTCAGTTTACTCGTTTCCACTCTAACTTAGTATTAAAGTAAAAAACTGTTGATAATTGTGCGGCTTTGTATTTAGCCTCTGTATCAAAATAGACATGGGCTGTGCCCTTTTGGTTCCCATGACAGTTATTTAGTACGTGTACTGCTTTTGCCTCTATTTTTTTTAATTGTCGCAATAATAACGTATCAACTGCATTTCTGGGCAAATTTGTGATGGTTAGTTTAAATTTGTTTCTGTATTCTAATTCATTTAGATTAAATCTTCCAGGTGTCGTTCTTTATGTTCTACCCTTATCTAGGGGAACTGACCAACTGTTCCTCAGGACTTCTTCCTTGCGCTGATTTTCCATTTTCACCTTGATATACGCTGCTTTCGTTTTCCATCCTTGTTGCCAAGCCAAGACTATGGCCTTGCCAAAGAAACCCAAATGTTTTTTAATTACTCTAGCATCCACTGTTTCCGGCAGATCCCAGATTGTAAAAAAATATTGTGATTTCCTACTCTGACCTCGAGTTGTAAAATTTCCCTTTGGTGCCCAAATAGAGTTATAAATGTCTTCACATTTTTTTTGTCGTTTTTTGTTCGTTACGTTTGTCGTCTCACATGTGGGAGGTGTTTTTGTCGTAATTTAGCTTTTTTTCTTCTAGACCGTAGTCCCAACTTCTGCATTCCGCCTCCAATAATAGGGCCTTCACCTTCTTTTCCTCCTCTACATTATCCACTATCTTGTTGTTACTTTCCTCATTCTGTTCTTCAAAGACTCTTTTTTCTCCTTTACTGACTTCTACTTTTTGTAGTTGTTTCAGCAGTTCTTCTTCTACCTTTGTTTTTGGTTCCTCTTTTATATTCGTATGCTGTATTATGTCTTTATTACTTGTTTCATTCTCGTTTAGCAGCTCGATTTCTAGCTGTGTGATTGGTTCTTTGCGTATCACCTTATGCTCTGCCCATTTGTGTAACTCTACTATATTTCATATTACTGCAATTATATGTAGCTGATCGATCACCAAGAATTTTGCTATATCTGTGTCTATCTTAAGCAGTAACACCTTGTTTTCTCTAATTAAATCTTCTCTTTCCTCGTCTTGTTTATTAAAGAAGGCCTTAAATTTTCCTAGAAGTGACATTTGTTCTATTCTATTACTCGTCTAGTTCAATGTTGTATTGAAGTATTTTCTACTTTGTTTGTTACAAATGCTTATGACATGTTTGTTTTGTTGATTCACAAAAAATTACGTGTTTAACTTGTTTATTTCTCTATTTGGAATGCTTGTTTGTATTATTGATCACGTGTCCTATTGTTGTTGACTATGATCTGCAGTACAGGGCTCCACGATATCTCCACTTTTTACAAAAAATTTTTTACAAGACCGGAATTCCACGATAGGTTGTTGTATCGTTTCGCTTTTTCCAAGGTGGCCTAAGTAACTCCTATTTAATTTACTTCTTCTTTCTTTTTTCTTAGTGGCCTTTTGGTCCTTTCTCAATTTAGTTTGTGTATTTTCTTCTTTTTTCCTTAGCACCGAGAATGGATTAGAGGATTAGCGGAAAGAGTTTTGTATCTCTATTTTTGATTTTGAATAAATATCGATATATATCTGATATGATATCAATTAATAATTATTATATTCATATAATCATGCTTTTTGAACATTTTACAGGTTTTCGTTCGCAAGTTTTTGCAAGTTTTCGCAATTTAATTATAAATTTTTTTTTATTTATTATTATATATAATATTTTAATTATTAAATAGGGAAAATAAATTTGTCGCACACGCGACATGTCGCACCCCTGGTTCGGCCAATCAAATTGCACAATTTTATAGGCAAAAAAATTTTTTTTAAAAATTAAAAATTTTACATAATAAAGTGTAAAATTTATATAAAATAGCATGCCATATAACGTAAAATTTTATTATGAACAACTTTTTCTAAGTCATTAAGATAGATTGTCTTAGTAAAAAAAAAACGTTTTATAGGAAAAATCAAAAATTTCCAAAGTTAGCACATATAAAACTTTTTTTTTACTAAAACAATATACCTTTTTAACTTAGAAAAGGTTGTTTAGCATAAAATTTTACATATAATTCTTAAATGTATAGATAAATTTATATTAGTAAAAAAAAAGTTTTATATGTGCTAATGTTCGAAATTTTTGATTTTTCTTATAAAACGTTTTTTACTAAGATAATCTATTTTTATGACTTAGAAAATGTTGTTCAGAATAAAATTTTACATTATATGCTTTGATATCGCTTATTTATTTTTACATTTACTAGTAAAATTTTGAATTTTTAAAAAATAAAATTTTTTGCCTACAAAATCGTGCAATTTGATTGGCCGAGTCGGGGGGTGCGACATGTCGTGGGTGCGACAAATTTCTATTCCCTATTAAATATACAATATTCACAAGTTTTCTCTATTTAATATAAAATTTTATTTTTTTATTATATATTATATTTAAATATTATATATATTATATAGAAATAATTTATACATCGCACGTGCGATGTTGTCGCAACTGCCGCAGATCATAAAATCAAGTGTAACTTAAAACCAAAACAATTAAAATAACACATTTTTTTATTGGATAGGGTTAGGGTGAGGTATAGATTGTGTATATGGGCGAGAGAGGGTTTTTATAGTAAAATTTTGCAAGAAATTTTTTTTGTTAGAATCCTAAGAGTATGCTCAATTTTAAGTTATAGACGATTTTTGACAAAACGAACGTTTGTTTTGAATTTTTTGATTATGTAACATTACATCTGATCTTGAAATTTGATTGGGAGAGCGACATATAAGGCGCATCGCATGGGCAATGAATAAATTTACTCTATTATATATTATTATAAAAAATATGACAAAGAAAATAAATCCAAAAAAACGAAACCAAAAAAAATTAAAAAATGAAAACTAAACTATTATATTCTTTTATTCGCTCATATACGCTTATATTCGTTTATATTCGCTTATATTCGCTACTTCTTGCAAAGTGCTAGAAAGTTAGGTTGATTTCTTGCAAAGTTCTGAAAGAAGTAAGGAATAAATAAAATAAAATAAAATAAAAAAATAAGTAAAAAAAAACAAACAAAAAACAAAAAACAAACCCAAAAAAATAACAAAAAAAACAAAAATGAAAAAAATAAACTATTATATTTCGCTCATATACACTTATATTCAATTATATTCGTTCATATTCGTGACTTCTTGCAAAGTACTAGAGGTGTTAGAATTGGTGTTCTTGTAAAGTGCCGGAAAGTCAAGTTATTTTCTTGCAAAGTTTTGAAAGAAGTAAAGAATAAATAAAATTAAATAAAGTTAAAAAAATAAGTAAAAAAAAAGAAAACAAACATAAAACAAAAATGTAAGCAAACTAAATAAAAAAATAAACAAAGCCCCAAATATTCATTTCGAGTTCGTGTTTTTGCAATTTAGAAATCGTCGAAGGTTTCCGCAAAGTGCCGGAATAAAATAAATTAATAAAAATAAAAAAAACAAAAACAAAAAACATGAAAAAATAATAAATAAAATGAAACCTTGCAAAAACTTGCAAAAACTTGCGTTCTTGAACTTTCAATATTGCTAAAGAAAGTAGTTGTGTGTTCTTGCAAAGTGTTGAAAGGCTGAGTTAGCTTGCGCTAAGTACTGAAAAGTTACTGGATTTCTTGCAAAGTGCTAGTAGTAAAGTATAGAAATAAAAAAAAACAAACTGAAATTAAATGAAACAAAACGAAACTAAAAAAACTAAATGAACCCAAAAAAAACAAAAGGAAAACGAAGAAACAATGTAAAATTGATAGAAGATCTAAATTATAAACAAAAAAAGATCCAATCTGATTTTGTAGTACAATTATCAAAAATCATCAAAACTTTTCGAAAATATTAGTAAAATGCGTCATTGATATAATACAGGTTGTAAATCGTCCTAAAATATTTCGAAAGTATTCGAAATATTAAAAAAAAAAAGAGAAAAAAAAGAAAGAAAAAAAAAAAGA
>QKWP01000293.1:124726-135536 GCA_003550325.1 Gigaspora rosea | reverse complement strand
TAGGTAAACATGTGCATATATTATGAACCTGAACATGTTCATGAACCTTGAACTGAACCTGAACTGAACTTTTTTTAAGTTCAGGTTCAGGTTCATGTTCAATAATTTTAAGTTCAGGTTCAGTTCAGTATTGAACTTTTAGAGCAGGTTCAGGTTCAGGTTCAGGTTCATTGAACCTGAACCTGAACCTCTATTGAACTGAACTGAACTTCGGAACCCTAGTAGAATGGAATTCCAACTACAACCTATGGACTTGAGTACGCCATTATACCGAATCCACCAGAAATGCAGGACATGCATATGATCTTAACCAAAGTCGGATCTATCGACTCGCCCAGATACAGATTGGAGAAAGTGATGAAGACCTCGCTCATGCTCTGGAGTCCCAGGCTGCTGACCTGTCTAACCAAGACTATACCTATAATGAAGTCAATGTTATCATGAGAGCCTTCCAAGGACAATTGAGTGAAACTGAAGAGGAAACTCTACAAAGAATCTTAGAAAAGTCTTTTGATACAAGCCACCCAGATTTTGACCAAAGAAAAGCAATGGAAAATTTACAAAGAAATTTCCAAGGAACCGTTGGACTCTGTAAGGAATGTATTATGGCCAGAAAGAACACTGAATTAGCACAATTTGATTCCTATTGTAAGGAATGTTATAAAGCACTTCAACCTCCTCCAGACCCAGAAGTTCTATCTCCTCCAACCTTTCCAACACCAGAATCACCTATCATTGCACCAATAAAAACTGTGTCAACAACCTTAGAATCCACAGACCTAGTCCCCTTCTTCAGGAGCAAATTAGGCAACAGGCCAAAATCATTGCTCTGCTGCAGGAACAAGCTAAAACGTTTGAACACCAGAACCAAACCATAAAGGAATTACAGGCTCGAGTAAATTATTTTGAAAACTTTCACCATCGATTAAGAGATTTGTATAATGAATCCTCTTCCTCTGCCGCCCTTGATGATAGTATGCTCAAAATTTTTGAGTCATTCTGAGCAAGATCAAAAACTACTCGAAGATACAGACAACCAGAATTATTTGTGAAATTTACACCATGACTCAGGAAATCAAACCAAAAGTAGGACCCTTAACTACTCACCAAGGAGCCCAATTTTGACAATTGCTTCTTGAATTTGCTGACCTCTTTGCAAAGGATATGACCCAACTGGGAAAAACTGACCTAGTGACCCATAGAATTTTTACTGACAATGTACCTCCTGTCAGTTCTCGACCGTATATGGTACCTCTAACTGAACAAACATTTATTAATGAAGAAGTACAACGAATGCTAGATAACAAGTTAATTAAAGAGTCCTCTAGCCCTTGGGCCTCTCCCGTTGTATTGGTAACAAAGAAAAATGGAAAGAAAAGATTTTGTGTAGATTATAGAAAACTCAATGCCGTTACCAAAAAGACCAATACCCTTTACTCCGAATAGATGAAATGCTTGACTCACTTGCTGGAGCAACCTATTTTTCCACCCTTGACCTTATGAGTGGATACTGGCAAGTAAAAGTACATCCAGAAGATAGAGAGAAAACTGCTTTCATCACTAGATATGGAACATACGAGTTTAACGTCATGCCCTTTGGATTGTATAATGCCCCTGCTACCTTTCAACGCCTTATGAATAAAGTTTATAAAGGCATAGCTTACAAATATGTGGTAGTATACCTGGATGATACCAATGTCTTCTCACGAACATTTGATAACCATATTAAACATTTAAAAGAAGTATTCACTAGATACATGAAATGGGATTGAAGTTAAACATTGAAAAATGTAATTTTTGGATGAAACGCCTACCTTTCTTAGGACATATAATAGAAGAAAAGGGAATCTCTCCAGATCCAGACAAAATAATTGCTGTTCAGAAAATCCAACCTTCAAGAAGTGTTATCCAGCTACACATATTCTTAGGCCTCCTGGATACTATCGACGGTTCATTAAACACTTCTCGTCTATTGCCCATCCGCTTAACCAATTGCTACATAAGGACAATACTTATGAATGGAATGACCAATGTCAAAAAGCCTTTGATGAACTGAAACATCAGTTGACTACTGCCCCTATCCTTATCTACCCTGACTATAAACAAGAATTTATTCTAGCCACCAATGCCTCTTATACTGGATTTGGAGCCACTTTAAGCCAGATAGCTGAGGATAAAAAGGAACACCCTATTGCCTATGCTAGTAAAAGCTTGAAAAAGGAAGAAATGAACTATGGAGCAACTGAATTAGAATGTGCTGCCATAGTATGGGCCATTGAACATTTTCATAAATATTTTGGTACAAGCCATTTCACGCTAGTTACAGACCACTCTGCTCTCAAATAGTTAAAATCTTCTCAACCAAAAGGACGTTTCGGACGCTGGATGATGAAACTCCAACCCTATCATTTTACTATTGTACATAAACCTGGAAGAATCCATTCAAATGTTGATGCTCTTTCTCGATTACCGACCCAGACACACTCCTCTACTACTGCTGTTATATGAATTTGGACCAATACCAAAATTTAATAGAGTACTTAGAAACAGATACACTCCCCTCTAACTTAACGGACAATGAAAAATAGACAATTATTAATCAATCTAGACATTATAAAGTAAAGGACAAATTATTATATAAAAAGAATGCAAAAGACCCAGACAAACCTATTAGAGTAATCAAATGGACCGAAGTTGAACCTATTCTGTATATGATGCATAGTCATCCTACCACTAGACATTTAGGAACAGATGCTATGTATTATAAAATATCTGAGCGTTACTATTGGGATCAAATGTACAAGGATGTTCAAAATTATGTTCGCTCATGTGAAGTTTGCCAAAAACGAGGCAAAAGCAAAAGAAAAGAACCTCTCCACCCTATTCAAGTTGGAAGAGCCTTTGAATGAATAGGCATAGATCTAGTAGGACCTCTACCAATAACCGCTCACAACAACCGTTATATTATTGTCGCAACTGATTACCTTACTTGCTGGCCTGAAGCTAAAGCTGTACCAGATGCAGGTGCAGAAACTCTAGCAAAGTTCATTTTCGAAGAAATTGTTTGTAGACATGGAGTCCCCAAGATTATTCTTTCTGATAATGGAAAGAATTTTACTAGTGAAGTTGTTAGAATATTGTGTGAAAAGTTTTTAATAAAACACATATTCTCCTCACCTTATCACCCCCAAACCAATGGAATGGTTGAAAGATTAAATAGAACACTTTGCAATTCTCTTGCAAAAGTTACAGAAAATATTGAAGATTGGGACCTAAACATATCTGCTGTATTGTTTGCATACAGAACCAAAAGACATGCAACCACTGGATATACCCCTTTCCACTTAGTATATGGTAGACAAGCTATCCTACCCATTGAAACTGTTATCCCTATAGACCCAGCTGACTCAGATGAAGAAATATCATTAGAAAACAGTATATTACAAAGAGCCTTTGAATTAATAGAAGAATTACCATACCAACATAATACTGCCAGAGAAAATACAATTAAATCCCAAAAGAAACAGAAAGTTAGATTTGACTCCAAGATACAGACAGAAGAATTTGAAATTGGAGATAAAGTTTGGGTACAAAGAAAAGACATTGAAGCCTCTCGCTCTGCAAAGTTTGAAGAGAAAAGAATAGGACCATTTATTATTAAAGAAAAATTAAATAATGGTGCCTATAAACTGTGTACAATAGATGGAAAGACATTAAAGCAATATTATAATAGTGATCGTCTTGTCAGATACTTTGAGAAACAGAATTGGCAACCTATAATTGTCATTTAGAATTTCTAGGAAGAAATTTTTAAAACGGATGGAAACACAGCCTCAAATATTGTGTATAACAAACAATTCTTTAGAATTTATAAATATAGAAAATCGGATTTTTAATTCCGTGGAACGTTTACCACTAAGTAAAGTCGATCAATACCGATCCGTTTGAGCTGAAATTTTGACTGTATACCTATCGAAAGATTCCGCATCTTTTCTACTAAGCTTATCTTAGTACGAAAACACCTCCAGAACTCGCAAATCGTCTTGACGGCATTTTACTTTTGATCTACAAGAAGATTTTGGTCATGTGATCGATGTCCCGAATTTGTAATCACATGATAGACGTTGCGAAACGATGATAGTTTTATTTTTATTTATCTTTAGTTTAACATGTACAACCATATTTTTATTAGATTAGCCACCTTTGTTCTAAAATTAAAATTTCCAAAAACATTTCTCCTTTTTCCTTTTTCTTCCAGAAACAGAACTTTAATAATTTAAATGGAAACCCCTACACTTCAACCCCAAACCTTAACTGCGCTCATAGAACTTGTTAGACAATGGAATCAAGACCCCCTAGCACAACATAATGGTCTTGTTATTACAGGAAGTTATGTTACAGTAACTAATGGAGCTGAAACTTTACTTTCATTACAGTTTCCTACAGAAAATGTAGAACAAAACCAAGATTACCCTGAAGAGACAGAACTTGAACCAGAAATAGATGAAGAAACTTTCACACTTGAACCAGAAACTAGCAATGTTGACCCAGACTCAAGACCAAAGGTTACACTGGCTGCAATGATACAAGACTTAAATGAAGAGCAATCAAGTACTCCTTTTCGAACAGAACCTCTTTTAACTTTCACTTGGAAAGACCAAGCTATCGAAATTAAAAATCAATTTAGCCAGGAGATTTGTGGAAGCCAGAGAGAACAACAAATTAGAACTCTCGAAACTTGTTATTACTTGGGACAACTTTTAAAAGAATTTCAAGAAAATTCTAAAGTCCTTAAAGAAATGAAGAACCTTTTCAAAGTCTCTCTTGGAAAAAGAAGAGGCTATAATTTATGGAAGGGAGCAAAACGGACATATCAATTTTTCCAACACCAAGACCCCTCCCTGCTTTATCGAACACAATATATTTTATTAAACAACTTGACTCAGTTGACAACTGATAAATTTGAAAAGTTATTAGATTCAGGAACTCACGGAGTTCGTTCTTAAAGGGGACGGAAATGTTATAGAATAGGTTTCTTGTTAGATACAGAGTAAAGCAGAGTTTTACAGTTTTACAGTTTTACAGTTTTACAGTTTTACAGTTTTACAGTTTTACAGTTTTACAGTTTTACAGTTTACAGTTTTTACAGTTTTATTATTATCTTTATATTATTATTGTATTATTATATTATTTTATTACTCGCTTGAAAGATATATAAACCCTAGCTTTTTGACCTTCTACACATTAGCTTTTAGCTTAGACTCAGATTCCCCTCCTCTTTTCTCTAACGCCTAAACATAATTATATCTCTTGTATAATATTATTTAAATAAATAAAATATATCTTTGCCAAATAAATATACTCTTGTTAATTAGTAAATATAAACTGAACCGCTCTAGTGAAGTAATATTCCACTTCCACACCGCTTCATATTTTCTCTGACTCTTACAAGATCCCTGTCGCTATGTGCTATGTTGCAAGTACTATATAGAAGCCTATAGTCGCTTGTAACAATATATCGATTTTTATCCAATTAATCGATATATAACGATTTTTTAATCGATATATTATAATCGATATAAAACGATTAAGTGCTATATATCGATCAATATCTATGTATAAATTTTCTGATGAATGAGATTAAAAGTGGCTATAAAAAAATCGATATCATAATTGATGAACCCGAAGTATCCAATTTTTAAAAATCTGCTGACCCGAGTAATGCCTCTGGTTATCGTTATGTGGACATAATCGCTATTGCACAAAATAATGATAGGGAAGTTAGAATTAAAAAAGTTGATCACAAGGAGAAAATGGATTATTTAAAATTGGACCAAGAAATAAAATTGGAGACGAAAATAATGTTGTGAAATCAGCAGAAGTAAGTAGTGCTAACATAACTGTGATTAAATATCAAGCCCTTACGTATCGTCCAAAACTCGTGGAAGCCGTAGAGAACAATCACGTAATTGGAGTAATTAAATCTGGCATAGAAACCTCAATAGAGTATTAAGAGTCGGTTGAAGTTGATGATTGTGGCGAAACAAAATTGGATAGGAAAGAGGAAAATGTAGATAAAGAAGGTCTAGAGGAAAGAGATCATAAGACACTTATTGAAGGTGATAGTAGAAAATACAAAACAAATAACAAATGCAAGTCAGAAGTACCTCTGGAAGGAGAAGCTTTACGCCATGCTTGCATAGAATAGAATAAAAGAGTCGACGAATTTCAGATAATCGTTAGCAAGACAAAAATGTCAATTCAGATGAACTCTGGTAAAGAACCATTTAGTATTAAAGACTATTGCCAAAATAAAACAATGGATACCTACTTATTATCATGACATCACTGAATTAGTTAAGGATAAAAAAGTGGAATTTGATTTGGATTTAAACCCTAACGAAGTTGGATGCTCTGAAACAAAAGGCCCTGAAGACCTTAAAAATAACCACTACGAAAACTATGGATAAAAACTGCTGAAGAAATCTTTAGTATTGAAGACAGAAAAAGAACGAAAATAAGACTTTCGATTATTATCAGAAAGTAGCAGATATGGGGAATTTTAATGGAATGTACAGCATTAGATATTGTTATCAAAATAGATTTGAAATTGAAAAAGACAAACATAAAGCATTCGAGTATTATAAAAAATCGACCGATGCAAGTGGTGCCAATGGAACATTTATAGTTACTATAACAATAAGGATTCTAATAAACTGTATACCCAAGAATCTTATTCTCGTGATGGTATGAGCAAGGAAAAATAAAGTATTTGACTTGGAGTTAAACTTATCAAAGTTGAATTCGCCAAAATGGAAAACCTTGAAGGCCTCAGTGATAACTATCCACCAAGCAAAAACATAAACATTCATATAAATAGTGTAAGGACAGCACTTAGGAGTAAAATTGAGAGTAATGGTTCAAGCAGAGATCAAATTAAAAGGATGAGTCTTGAGAAGGATATTGAAAACCGTGTAGAGAAAAGTAATAACTATGGCACAGCCATAATGTCAAAAAGAGTAAAGATAAAAAGGGAAGAGAAAATTATAAAAAGAAGGTTGGTAATTAGTAATAGCAGAATACACTGTTTAACCCAATGGATCAGATACTTACTCATGGGCTGGTCTCCTATTCGAATCTTTGACCCTGAAGGAGATGCTTATCGCTTTAAAGATTCATGGCCCTTTTATCCATCTACTTCCTAAATCTGTTACCAATACGTTTTGGATTCTTTTTGAAAGTCGATTCCGCTATAATACTAAATAAGTTAAACTTCAGCTCCAGCAGAAATGGAAAAGTCCTTTTACATACTATATGGATTTTGCAGGAGCTCAATCCCAAGAGGAGGCGTATGTAATAGATTAAAATAGCAACTTTGAATTTTTTATTTTTTATATTATTATTTTATTTTTCATTTTTTAGTTTATTATTCTATCTATATATTGTTACGTGCTAGTATACCCCCTTAAATAAGTTAAAAACAATTAATTATACAAATAAGAGAATTACATGTGGCGGAAAAAGCGCAGTGCAGTTAATTTCTTGCTGACGCTAAAATTAATGCACTGACGCTGAATCTATAGCGTAGATGATAAA
Organism: Gigaspora rosea; assembly: GCA_003550325.1. Lineage (NCBI taxonomy): Eukaryota > Fungi > Glomeromycota > Glomeromycetes > Diversisporales > Gigasporaceae > Gigaspora > Gigaspora rosea. The sequence continues at coordinate 127,940 of QKWP01000293.1, read as the reverse complement.
TTTTCTACGTAAATACTAGATCTATAACATTAATGCTGAATTATTCACGTAAATGTTACATCTTTAATGTGAACGCTAAAATTATAGTGTAGATACTATAGAAAATTAAAATGTATATAAGACCTCTAAAAATTAATAAAGCAAAAATAAGTTTTGGCATTCAATTAAAAATGCAATAATAATAAAAGTAAAACCCTTATCTTTTGAATTCAACTTTAACCTTAATAAACTTTGTGAGGCTCAATTTGACAAACTGAATTGATTTGTAACTTCGTATTGGCTTATTATAACTCAAATTCTGCGTAATGAGTTTGGTTAAGCTTTTAAAATTGTTCACGTGATTCTGACCTAATTGAACTTCATACAAATCCTCTTACCTCAATTCCCTTCGACCAAAAACCCAGATTACTGATACTTTTACATACTACTTTCATCTATTTATCCTCTTTTTCTATAATCGGTTGGAGCTTTAATTGGCACTATTGTCTATATTGTTTTACCACTCTCCCAATTCAACCATTACACTAGTAACCTCTTGGAAAATGAAATCTTGGTATATTTGGAATCAGCCTAAGTTGATTTTTATTATACTTAAGTTCAAACTAAATTAAAGTTGATCTTGAATTAATTTAGCACATATTTAATTTTAAACTGCACAAAAATTTCGACATTTATTAATTAAAACAACCATTCAATCTACTGCTTATTAATTATTTAGTTATTGCGTTTTAATACATGTAAATGAAAAAATAAGAATATAAAATATCACAAAGTATTTATTTATATTTTGATTATATATTTTACATAGCTATAATAATTTTTACAAACTTGGAATGATAGTTAACTTTCACGAGGTAATTTTGCCTTTTTCTATTTGCAATGATCTATATTACTCATTTGTAAATATTATCCAATTTGGGTTAGGTCATAACAAAAAAATTTCAGCTCATGTAATAGTATTACACTTAAATTACCTCTTAAACCAATTCAGATGAATGGTATTGATAATAAGTAAATGCTTTTTATATTCAATAAATAATGGGTTAAAGAATAACGATGTACATAAGATGTTTTGTGTAATTTGCTTTTACGAAAGAGGCAAAATGGCAAAATATGTATAAAGGTACAGACAGTTATACTAGTTTATAATAAAACTATATGCTATCAAGTTGGAAGCGTGAAGACCTTTGCTATAATCACATGATCAGGAACATTATTGCGTTTACACATGTATAAAGACTAGTGAATTGATCCATCTAAAAAATCTTCACTCAGTTCACTGGGTAGAAACGGGTCAGTCCAAAAAAAGGCACGCCCTGGGTCACTAGACAAGTGTTGAAAATCTGGTTTGAAATTTATGTTCTAATGAGAACATGTTTATTTAATTTAATGTTCTCAAAAATTTTTTTATGTTCTCATTAGAAAAAATTTTTTCTCTTTCTCTCTCTTTCTTTCTTTCTTTCTCTCTCTTTCTATTTCTTTCTTTCTTTCTTTTTCTTTCTTTCTCTCACACTCTTTCTCACTCTTTTTTACTCTTTTTTACTCTTATAATCTTATTCTCATTCTCTTTCTTACACTTATATTTTTATACTTTTAGTATTTTTTAATTTTTAATTTTAATTAATATATTTAAAAATTATTAATAATAAAAAATAAAAAATATACAGTTGATACTGTCTAATTGCATACTATCCATCAGAGACTTTTTTATGCATATAGACAGTATATGCAATTAGACAGTTATAATAAATTACATAATATATAATTAACCAATTAAAATTATTAAATTTTATTAATAATTTGTCTTTAAACACAAATAGCTTTTGATCTAGTAGATCATTTTGGATTATTTGACCAGCTTAATGAGATGATTCTAATGAGCCCAAAATCTGCAAAATTCAATTATAGGATCACAAGATCTTTAACAATTTATTACATCATAATTAATAAAAGGTTTGATATAATTAATATAAATTGTTAACAACCTGGTGATCCTGTAATTGGATTAACTACTGTATTTTGGGCACATTAGAATTGTCTTAGTGAGATGATCATTTTGGTAGTCAAACCACCTAAAACAGATTACTAGATCAAGCGTTTTTATATTTAAAATTAATTTTTTTAAGATATTTATTAATAAAAAATAAAAATTCTTTATGCATTATACAGATAGAGAATTATGCATTTATAATTAGTAACTAAGTTGGGAAATGAAAATAGTATGCAATTGAACAATATAAGCATTTAGACAGTATCAACTGTAATTTATTTAATAAAACTTTATAAACAAAGCTATAACTTCATATGTATATTTTATAAAAAATTAATATTTGAGATTTTTATATAATGTTGGAGATATTAATAGTTTGGTTCAGCTTGTATATTTTAATAAGCTATTAACATCTCTTAAATATTTAAATAAAGAAATATAGTTAATAAAAAATTATAGTTATTTTTTTTTAAGTTTAAAGGCCAGGTACTATGGCCAGGGTTTTATTATGAGTTTATAAAAACATAATATTTATTACATAAATAAGGATACAATTAGCTACACGTGCACTTTTGGTGCCTAATTTAAGTAGTCCATCTGAAGGTTCTACACTAGCTAATATACCTACAACCCAACTACAGGAATTGCCTATTTAAACTCTCTGGTTCATACTCTTCCTATTATAACTGATTCACTGCACAATTGCAGATATTATAGGACCCCAACCCTTTTAGATAAATCGTTAGCCTAAAGGCTACTTTATCCTTGCACAAATTGCCTACTCATCAGCAAATTTAATAGGCTGTAATATTACGAAATAATTTAAGACCCGTAAAAATAGCATAATATATAGTAAGATATTTCGAAAACTTGCGAAATAATAAATTATGACAGTAAATTAAATCGCATTAATTCGCACATTGGACTATATTTTCGAAATATTTCGAAATTTTGTATAATATATCGAATTAATCTATAATTTTGTAATACTTGATCAGATTAGATCTTTTGTTTATAAATTAAATCTTCTATATACTTTGTTTTTTTTTGTTTTTTTTTTTATTTTACCGATTACATGCTCATCACGAAAATTTCAACCCAAATCACTAGATAAAAAAAAAAAAGAAAAAAAAAGTAAAATTTCAAAATTCAAAAAAAAGTAGGTTAAAAAAAGAGAGAAAGACAAAATAAAGAAAACTGGCTTAAAAAAAAAAAAAAAAAAAA
>QKWP01000293.1:19563-124312 GCA_003550325.1 Gigaspora rosea | reverse complement strand
TTTTTTTACTTTATTTTTACACTTTACCACTAGCATTTTGCAAGAAATTCAATAACTTTCCAGCACTTTGCACAAGCCAACACAGCCTTTCGACACTTTGCAAGAACACACAACACCTTTCTCTAGCAATTTCAAATGTTCAAGAATGCAAGTTTTCGCAAGTATTCGCAAGTTTTCGCAAGGTTTTGTTTTATTTATTTTTTCATTACATGATTTTTGTTTTTGTTTTTATTTTTATTAATTTATTTTATTCTGGCACTTTGCGAAAACCTTTGACGATTTCTAAATTGCAAGACCTCAAAATCTTTAGAGAAATAGAAATTTGAAGCTTCATTTATTTTTTTTTTAGTTAGCTTACATTTTTGTTGTTTGTTTGTTTTCTTTTTTTTATTTATTTTATTAATTTATTTTATTTTATTTATCCCTTACTTCTTTCAGAACTTTGCAAGAAAACAACTTGACTTTACAAGAATACCAATTCTGCACTTTGCAAGAAGTCACGAATACTAGGAATCGGGAACCGATGTAAGTCTGGAGCATAAATTATACTATATAAAGTTACTTAATTGCTTCTTATAATTTAACTAATTTAACTATAATTTTGGTACTTATAAAATTTTATAAACTATTTAGTATTAATACTGTATGTTAGGGGTAAAAGTACTCTAAACTATATAAATTCCAATCACGAGAAAGTTCTCCTATATGGTTTTGCATGACAACGTCGCGCAGTTACTTATTTAATAAGTTTGTTACTCTAAAGTATATAAATAAGGTACCGGGAAATTAATTTAAATCAGCCAATTATAAGAATGTCTTATTACCATATTTTAATCAATACCAGTTTTGTTGTTCAAAACAGGTATGCAATCACGCGTCACACGCCGGACAGACAAAAAATTTCCAAATTATGTTATTGACATATTTGTATATAATAAATTAGAGGATGCATCAAAAAAAAAATTTTCATGATCAAAACGCATCAAAAACGCAACTTTTGTATCAAATAGTGCATAAAAATTGAGTGTTCGTGGCTACGCTCCGGACAATGAGCAAATATAGTCGAATATGGGCAAATATAAGCAAATATAATAGTTTATTTTTTTGTTTTTTTATTTTTTTCAGTTTTTTTTTGTTTTTTGTTTGTTTTTTTATACTTATTAGGAAGTTGCGAATATGAGCGAATATTAGTGAATATAAACGAATATGATAGTTAAACAAAGAAGAAGAGAAATAATAGCTAACTACAGGATAAGAAAAATAAGTATATAGAGCTAGTATTATATGATGAAGTATGAAAGTAGTTTAAAATATTACTATTTTTTTATTTTCGTTTTTTTTGGGTTTATTTTTTTCTGTCATTTTTTATATTTTAGGAAGTAGCGAATATAAGTGAATATAAGCGAATATTATAGTTAAAACAAAGAAGAAAAGAAATAATAGCTAATTGCAGGGTGAAAAAATAAGTGTATAGAGCTAGCATTATACCATGAAGTGCGAAAGGGTTCAAAATATTACTATTTTTTCATTTTTGTTTTTTTCATTATTTTTTTCGGGTTTAGTTTTTTTTATTTTTTTTTGTTATTTTTTTATTTTTTTGTAAAAAATGTATAATAATATATAATAAAATATATAATATTGATTAAAAATATAGATTTATTTAAAATCTAATATATAATAATTATAATAAATAAAAATAAATAAAAAAATATAAAATTTTATATTAAATTGCGAAACCTTGCAAAAACTTGCAAAAACCTGTCAAATGTTTAAAAATAATAGTATTAATTAGCTGATTATTACTGATTACTATTTTTATCGATAGTCCTTGTCATTGGGTATTTAAATGCGCATTGTTGCGATTTATTTCGAATTATTGTGATGTAATACAGTCAAACCCCGCAATAGTCACATTCGCATTAGTCATAATCTCACTATAGTCACTTTAATTTTCATATTTAATTATATATACTATATAAATTTTAGCTCAATTTAGTTACAATCTCACAATAGGCACATAGAAAGTCTGATTTTGGCACGTGACTGTTGCGAGGTTTGACTGTATTACGTAATTTTTTACATATGTATTTCGTAATATTCCGTAATTGAAAATTGCTAAATATTTCACGTCGATTTGTAATTCTTGCGCAAGTTTTTGGGCCGTAATAACTTACGTAAGATAACATTTATATAATTCGCTGATGCTATTATCCTTCTGTGTCCTATTCCACTTTGAGATATAGATTTTAGCGACAAAGCCGTCTGCCCTTATTAGGTTCATTCGATCCCAGCCACCCACCTTCTTTTGGTAGTGCCATCATAGATCTTCACTATTATCTCCTAACTTGGGACTTGCCAAACGAGTTTCCATTTCTCCAGTTCCCTGGATTTTGTGATGTAACAATAATACCATTGTGCCATAGCTCCTATTCAAGATGGTGGAAACAAGGTAACAGATTTTTGTAACCCAACCGATCTGAACCACATTATTACCGAACACAGGCCTATTATTCAAAGTGTTAACAGTGGGATTTGAACTGTCAACCTGCTGCTTGGAGGGTGACACTTTGACAACTTCTCTAAGGCGCCACACTCTAAGAAATATAGTTAATATAATATAATAGAATATTCTTTTTACTATGAATGTTTAAGGTATAGCAATAAAGTTTAAAATCATACTAACTAAAGATTTGTTAAGTAATTTTCTTGTAAATTATCATTATAGTGAGTTTAGCTCTCTGAAATTTATAATATTATATACCGTAGTGCACTGACTAAAGTACATGGCGTGACAAATAATATAGTATGGGAAAATTTCTCATTTTTCAGAAATACACAGTTTATCATAGCCAATCAAAAACTAACATAACATATACACATGACATCACTTTTAGATATTCGTTGAACAAGACTGCTAATAGCAAGTATAGTCCATATATTACAATTTCTTAAAAGAATTGCATTATAGAAGAATCATATAACAACAACAGCAACTTTTGCAAACTATATAAATGTTATTTTAAAAAATTTTTAATTACATATTTAAAAATTGATTAAATTTAAGAGTAGAGGGTATGTAGATTATTTTTATATAGTTTTATATGTTATTTTGAAATTCTTTATATAAAATTGACATATGCTACTAATAAACTTTTTTAAATTACAACTAATCTTTATTACAATTTTACAAATAAACAAATTTATCTATTATAATAAAATTTTGATCTATTATATTTTAAAAATATACTTGTATATATTACAAAGTTTTTTTGGGTTTGCCCAAAATTTTTTGTGTATAAAATTGCTAATTCTGATTGGTCAATTTATATAAATTTATAAGTTAGTTTTATTACTAAATTTTAATATTTAATTTTAAAAATCTATATTTTATTTGTTTTTAACTAATTTCAATAATTTACTATTATTTTAATCAGAAAACCTGCTCTACAAACTTTTCTTAAGGATTAAAATTATGTTACTTAATATAAAAAAGTTTACCATTAAGTTTTTATATAGTACCCTCTACCCTTAAATATCAGATAAAAACCCTAAAGATCTTAGCATCGGCTTTGGTTTCCTCATCCATATTGCTATCGGTTAAATTATTTTTTGAACTAGATTTGGTTGGTTTTAGACTATTTAGAATTGCCTCATTGAGTCAAACACTCTGGTAGTTATTTTATCCAACTTGGATTACTGGATCAAAAGTTATTTACTATCAAACATTTTAAAATTTTTAATAATATTTCAAATATGCACAAATATATTACTTATTGGGCTTTGGTCATATGACCATAACAAGGTATTTAATTTATAGTCACACCTCTATATAGATACCAAAATGGGATGCGACTAAGCTTGTTGGTAAAACTAATTAGTTTCACCAAAAAACTGGTGCACTAGCAAAACATCATTGGTGCACTATTGAAAATTAGCTTTTTCTATAACTATTAGTGCATTAGTTTTACCACTTTACTGGTGCAACATCAATTGACTATTGGTGCACTATCAAAGATTAGTTTCACCAACAAGCTTAGGTGCGACCAACTTGTAATTATAGAGTAGTCTGACAGTAGAATAGAGACAACAAATAATTATATGATATAAAATAATATTTGAAAAAAGGTTTTAATTGGCTAACATATATTACTGCTCTAATATACTGTTATTATTTTAAGGGTGGCAATCAATTAATCAACAATCACTTTACCGACAAACATTTTACTGACAATTATTTACTGACAATTTCATTTTACCGACAGTTTATTTTACCGAAGCTCATTTTACTGACAAAGTAATTCTGGTTATTGTCGTTAGGGCCAAAGTAGAATTAGGTAGAATTAGGGCTAAAGTTAGAGTGCTTTTTGAAAAAAAAACTTGTCAGTGAAATGAACTTCGGTGAAACAAACTGTCAGTAAAATGAACTTGCCGGTAAGTATTTGTTGGTGAAATGTTATGTCAGTGAAGTGATTGTCAGCAAAATAATATAACCCTTATTTTAACTATCCTCAAGTTAAATACAGTAAAACCTCATAAGTGCACACCCTTGGAACTGAATATTATTACATGCACTTAAAAAACAATTAGAAAAAGTACATTTATGAAGGTCATCTATATACTGTATTTGGGCCCAGGTTTAAGTATGCATTTAGAAAGGGTGTGTTGTGCACTTATAAAGGGTATATTTATAGAGGTTTCATTATATACTTATTATTTGCATATGTATAATCAAATTAAAACAAAGAGGTGTATTAGAAACCCAAAATATACATAAATAGATCAGGTAAGAGTTTGCTTATTTTTGAGGTTTTTATATAGATCTTTTCTATTTATAGTAATTTTTTTGATTATTTTTGAAGATTTTTTGCAGATCTTTCCTTTTTTAGTAACCCTATAATTAACCTGACCTATCTATGTATATTTCGGGGTCCTGGTGTATTATTAATAAAATTTCAAATAATGATTAAATCCAGATTTTTGTGCAATGCAAAAGGATTAAAAGAAATAGAAACTTTAAATAAAAATACTATTTTAGATGTGGTCTACAAATGTTATTGAAAAAATACAATGCGAAATTTTGATTTTAATAGAAATAAATGATGTACTTATTTTCAAACAACACTAAAGATAAGATTCAGAATTAAAATACAAGAAATTGATTTATCAGAAATAAATGAAGTATTTATAAAACTATGAATTAACAAATTTAATTTTTCTATAATTTAAATTAATGAATAGAGGTCTCCAAACAATTCTATCTCATTTCTAATTTTTAAATTTGAACTACAATAAATTTTTAGTACTCCAATTTTTTCGTTGTATTTGCTGATAGGCAATTATGCAATTAAAATTAATGGAATTGTATTTGCCGATAGGCGAAATTATGTATTTAAATTCTTAAAACAATCAAATACATTTCTTATATTCTTAAATGTAATAAATTTGAAATTATATAACAAATTATCTGAAACTAAAATTGGCCAATCAGAGACTATAATTTTAATTTTACCCAAATTTTAGAATTAGATGCCGATGTTTTAAAAAAGGTTTAAAACAATAAAAAATGTTAAAAAACTGTTTAAAACGTTTTTTTACCATCCCTAATTAATAAAGTTGTATGCTAACAATAAATAAACCTTTTATTTTACAGTCCTGATAAAATTATTTATTTGGTGAATTAATCAGTATATGGTATTACTTTATAATTTTCTGTTAATTTGAAAGATTTAATATTCTTCCACTAAAAAAATGTTATGATTGATTACCTATGAATGTTGATTCATTTCTAATTGATTTCTCATATATTTCAAACTGTTTAGAAGCCAACACTGTTTATTTTGATTAAAATTATTATGCATAACAAAAATACAAGTGTTATAACAAAAATCTGGGCCATAATAATTATTACAACAAATTGCTTACTGTGGATTTGTCACATGACTTAAAATAGAATTTTGAATAGTACCATTTTTCAATGAAAAAATAAAGCTTTCATTGCAGTTTTTCGTTATGTCCACGGATTTATCTCATCCAATAAGATTATATCCATTAAAATTTCATCAGTACCTTTAACCTTTATAACTACGACAAGATTTGTTTGCTTATCACATAAATGCTAAAATAATGCTTTATTAAGCTTCCATGAAGAAGTAATTTAAATTCGTATGGATTATTTGTTACTGAATATACATCATCCTTTCTATCAATCCATGAAATAATTTCATGTTCATCACTTATAACTATTGGAAATGGTTCTGTTACTCTAGTTGGCAAAGTCGATTATGTATTTTTTTGATGCTGCGCATGTTTAATGGAGTACGAAGTTAGAATCAATTAGTAACATTTAGAGAATCATAGCATTTTGTATAATTTTATTAATAAGACTGAATATATTTAATTATTTCTACTAAATCTGACTTATTGGATAGAACTAAAAGATTAGGATTTAACTTTAAAGCTTATTAGAGACGAAATTCACAGTATGTTGTTTCTCGAAATGGTTATGATTAGTATTTGGAGTAAAATAATATATCTAATCCAAACTTTAATTCTAACTTTTAATTCTAACTTTAAAATTTTGAGGTAAAATCTTTTACTTTAAGTAAATTCAAAAAAATAAATGTTGGTGAATTTCACCTCCGGTAAATCCTAACTATATAACTATAAATTGCTTACTTAATTAAAGTTTTAAAAACAGAAATATTGGTTAAAGTAATTTCAATGGGACATTATTTTTGAAGAAAGAATGATGAGCGTTGATATAAACGTAACTTAAAACTTTGTTTACTAACTTTAACGATAACATCATAATCATATTCACTCTCAAGAAGTTGATCGAAATTATTGGAGATGCGTTCAAGTATTTGGCGCTAGTTCGAAACATTTAAAGTTTAAAGGTCATGGTTTTTTGCAAATACTGAACGTATGTTCACACATATATATGTTGTTACTAGAATTGCAACAATTATTAACTTCAAATTACTCTTAAATAAATACCTAATATGAAATAAAGTCAAGTCGTGCTATTACTCAAAAGACACGTCAAATTTTTTCATAAAAGAAAAGGCAATATTATGCGTTTATAACATAATTTTAATAGAATAAACTAAATTTATTAAGAGAAGTAGCCAAAATATATTATCTAGAGAGCTCTCTCTAAATCTATATTTTGAAATGCATCGAATAAATTTTACGTTAGCTTCTAAAAGTTTTCAAGCGTCTTGATTAACGGTTAAATGTGTTAAAATGTATCAGGTGTTAAATTTTAAATTTTAATTAATGGAAATAGTTTAATTGATTAAACGCATTTATCAATAAATAAATAAGGTCTGTGACATGTTACTTATTTTGTCAAAAAAAATTTTTTAAATGATGAAAAAATCAGTTAATTTATTATACCGGTCAACAAACATTTTGCCTCAAGCAATATCAAACATTAACTTATTGCGTTATTATTCTGATTTTTTTTTTTATTTTATTTTACATAAAATTTTCTAGCAAATAAACATTAGAAAACTTAAAGTGTATTTCTTTTTTCGATGATTAACCATTGATAAATTTTACAATAATTTATGGAAATTGGTAAGACACGTGAATAATTGGGACATTCGGGATTATGTTTCTTATTGTATTTGCAAAAAATATTTAAAAACCACTTAGAACCTATATACTGTAACATTTGAATAAAGTCTTCATTCTGGTCAATCGTAACAATTGAGAATCATACAATTATTAACAAATTACAATAAAAAAAAAAGATAACTATGCAAATCTCAACAATATTCTAATATAAATTTTATTTAAAATGTTCAAGTTACGTCATAATATATGTATACTATTTTGATCACTAGATCTTTACAAATTTAAAAATTCAAATCAGTTTTTCAAGACTTGAAATACTTCAAATTCATCAATTAAAAGATTAGTATTATCAGATCTAATTCGTTTTTCATAATATGCATCATTATGGGTATATTCCCATGTCTTACTATCATATTTCATAAAAAAGTAATTACCAAAAACTGGTCCATACCAGTTAGCACATCCAATTACTTGCTTTGCATGAATAATTCTACTAAGAATGGAATTCGGTAATTTTTGGTTTTTCAATGAAAAAATAAAACTATCGGTTGTTGTAAACCATTCAAGTGGATTATTAGACGTCCAGACCAATGGATTATATCCACCAAGTACTTCATCTGATTTATTAACCTTTGTAACAATCACGGTACCAGGTTTATTATCGCATAATCTGTGAAATAATTCACAAGTAAATCCATCTCTACTTCCTCTAAGAAGTAAATTAAACTTGTAAGGTATTTCTGTAATTTCATATTTTGACGGGTGACGGTCAATCCAAGATGAAATTTCTGCAAAATGTTCATCACTAATAATAGTCGATGGATTAATAAAATCACCTTCACGAACAGGAGTTTTTTTACGAGCAGGTAAAATAATTGAAGAAATTGATAAATTAGGTGCCAATTTCTTTGTTATAATATCATCCCACAAATTTGATCCAAGAATTTGTCGATAAGGCTTAATTTTTACTATAATATCTTCTCCAGACATTTGAAGATACCGAATTGAAGGAATGCACTTGTCAAGTGTAGTTTTTAAGTCTAAAAAATTCTTTTCAGTCCATTGTTTGAGATCAGAAGGCAGACCTGGAGTTTGTGCTTTTCCCCATTGAATAATTTTATCCCAAATTTCTGTTTCTCCTATTTGTAAGTCATCTTTCTTTAAAAGAGCCACCAACGCATTTTCTTGAATAGAAGTAAATTCATCGGAATCAAAAACTAAGTTAGGATGTTCCTCAAGGATATTAGTGCAAAAAGCTTGTAAAGGCTTAAAATTATTATCTTGAAAACTGGTAGAATAAACTTGGGTAAATTTTGATCGAAGCCAGGATGATTTTTTATCAATAAGATAAGATTGAATGTATTCAACTAATTCTTCTAAACCTAATTTGTTGGACGGAACTAAAAGATCAAAGATGGTAGATGGTTCTGCCTCTTCTAATGGAATTGTACCCGTGTAAATATATCTAAATTAAAAGACCTTTAATTAGTATTTAAATTATATACGATTTTAGCTCACCAGAGATGAAATTCACGAAGTTTACTAATTTCTAAAATTTGCTAAAATTATTTATTTGGAGTATAAACTATGCAAAAAAAATGTTCAATACTCTTAACTTTTTAATTCTATCTTTAAAATTTTCTACAATAATAATTTAGAAAAACATGCAATATGCTGGCGAATTTCACCTTCAGAGAATTTTAATTATATTAAGTTAATTATGAAATATGTCGCTTACTTAATTAAGATTTTAAAAGATTCAACAGAAGTATGAGTCAAAGTAATTTCAAAAATATTATTTTTTTTGGTTGCGGTTGATAATTCTTTACGAAAGAATGATGAACGTTGATATAAAACTAATGAATGTAACTTAAAAGCTTTGTTGTCAACTTTAACGACAACATTGTAATCATGTTCAGTTTCAATAAGTTGAGCAAAATCATTTGAGAAACGCTCAAGTAATTTAGTGCTTATTTGCGACATTTGTAAGTTTAAAGGTATAATTTGAGTTGGCAGTAAGTCAACAGATCGTAAAGACAGCTAAGCAATAATACCGTACATCAGTGAGTCGGAAATCACATGAGCAATCCAGATTCCAACAAGAAAATCCGTCATATGCAAGGAGAACAATACGTAACGGTAAGCAAAAATTTAATGAACTGCCAATTCTGGGCTTATGGCACGGTCATTAAACTTGTTAGGGAGTGCATGACAATGAAAAGACAGCAGCCTTCCAAAGGCGAAGCAAATTCGCTTTGCAAATCCCATTGATTTACAACCGGCCTGCATTATGCGGAAACCACCGGCTAAGATTATGTATCGCTAATTTGATGGCAATGATTATAGCTACGTAACAGGTAAGCAGCTTTATGCAGGCGAAAGTCGCCGACTAATATCAAATTATACATCAATCGCACTGATGTATGCTATACTGTATATATAAATCAACTGATGTATGTTACGTATCTCTTTAAAAACAATTAATACGGAGTAATGGTAGATCACATGGTCGAAAAATGAAGCAGCCATACATCTGACGTCACCACATTTCTCGAATCTCGCGCGATGCTAATCCCAATAAGGTAAATCATTGAAGGTTGAAAATCACATGCGACCAGGTAATGGCATATGTCAATAATACACAAGAGCGCAAGTAACCGAAAAGCCTCAAGAAAGTTGAAGAATGTATTTATACCCAAGAAAGTTTAATACAGGTTCCAGTAATATTTTAACCTGAACGATCAAAATTTCTCGTTCCACTTATCCAAAAATGGTTAACTATGTGATTCTTTCATCTCTCTGTTTATACATTTTTTGATTTCTCTTGACTCACAGTTGTCGAACGGGAACCACCGGCTAAGCCACCATACGATGATTCCCAGCGCAATGTTTATTGCAACTTTTCGGGATTTCCTTGTCTTTCTGGCCAATCTCAATCAATCACTCACTTCATTATCAACTTGTACTGATCATTTCATTAAAAAAAAAAATTCATCACCGGCCTAAAATAACTTGCCGACATTAGCCTAACTAGTAATGTGTATGTGTAATGCGAAATTTTTTCATATGCAGTTCTTTTCATTGTTATATTACGCAATTTTTACAGATGCGGATGGATCTAATCTAATGCCAGAAAATTTTTAGGTTAATGATTGAATTAAGGGACCCCAATAAAATTTATAGGTTTTGTGAAAAAAGCAGGGTTCACTTCTAAGCTAACATTTATATTTTACAATAATTTGTATTTTTTATTATAATAAAAATGTTTGATATTTCATGTATCTATATTTTTTCTTTTACGCCAAAAAATTTCAAGTATCGCGTTTTGAGACTATCAACAAAATCAAACTAAAAATTTGATTGGTTGGCACTCACGTTATTTGCTGTAATGCTGTTGTGCATAAGATCAACAGCCAAAATTTCCTTAAATTCATAAGGAAAGTTTTTACTGTATCGGTATTAGATCTCGAATACGATACTATGTATGGTAGAGGAAACGGAAAAAAATTAGAATTATTTAAAATGCTTAAATTCTAGTAAAAAGCATTCTTTTGCACTTTATATGTCTACCCCGATCTACGTTTGTTTTCATTTTTTGAACTTTTTTAATACTTTCGGTTTTTTTTTTCTTCTGATTTTTTTGCCGGTATGATGAATAGACAATCACTGATCGTCAAAGTACCTAGCGAAGGAACCATAACGAAATAATTTGTTAATCATATTTTTTTAATTTTATTATTCGCAACGATATCAGTATGATACATTTAGGGATGTACTACGTAAATTACTTTGCGTAAATTACTTTGTAAATTACATTGTAACTACATTTACTAGAACCGATCATGACCGGTCAGAGGAGGTTAACCGACCGGTCAAAATTATGACCGATGTCAGATTTTTAATTTTATGGCTAATAAATAATAATAATATGTCAGGGTGAAACCCGCGCTGAATTCTAGTAAATCCTGCTTTGATCATAGGGTTTGGGTGAAATCCGCGTTAGCATAGTGTGTTTTATATGTTAACGCGGATGTGTTCTGTATAGCGGATTTAACCAAAATTCAGCGCGGGTTTCACCCTGTAGTATAATAATTATTGTACAGTAGCATGAATCATATTGAAATAGAAAAACCCATCGTTTATAATTCTGGTAAAATTTGCAGATATTTGACCAGAACTAGAACAATCCAATTTTAAATCTGGTCAAATGATCTGCAATTTTAAATGTAATGGGTCGATACTGTAACGGTTGAGTTGGGAGAGCGGTAAAACAATATAGACAATAGTGCCAATTAAAGCTCCAGCCGATTACGGGATGAGAGGATAAATAGATGAAGGCGGTACGTGAAAGTATCGGTAATGAAATTGACAGGGCCTAGGATCGATTTTCCGAACACTTGATCTTCCGGCATCAATTGTCTGAGAAAAAAAATTGATTTATGTTGGGGTTTGGATTCACGTTGGTGGTTAGAAGGAGCATTATACAGCAAAATTGTGCGAGGAAATTTTTTTGTTAGGCCAGAAAAGACGATTTGCTAGTATAAACCTTGCGATAAATGCGATTTTTGCAAAACAAACGTTTGTTTTGAATTTCTTTACGTTACACCTGATCCTGATTTTTAATTGGCTAATTGACGTCGGAAGATCACGTGTTCGGAAAATCGATCCCACGCCTGGTGTTGTTATTTGATCGAAGTGAATCGAGGTAAGAGGATTTGTACGAAGTTCAATTAGGGTTAGAATCACGTGAACAATTTTAAAAGATTAACCAAACTCGTTACGCAGAATTCGAGTTATAATAAGCCAATACGAAGTTACAAGTCAATTCAGTCCGTCGAATTGAGTCTCGCAAGGTTTATTAAGGTTAAAGTCGAATTCAAAAGATAATGGTTTTACTTTTATCATTATTGCATTTTAATTGAACGTCAAAATGTTTTATTAATTTTTTTAGAGGTCTTATATACATTTAATTTCCTACGGCGTCTACGCTATAAATTTAGCGTTCACGCTAATAATTTAGCGTCTACGCGGAACATTTAGTGTCTGCGCTATAATTTCAGCGTCAACGCGAAAAATTTGGCGTCAGCGCAAAATTAAATGCACTGCGCTTTCCCCGCCACATGTAATTCCCTTATTTGTATAACTAATTGTTTCTAACGTAAGATTAATGATCTTACTTATTTAAGGGGTATACTAGCGCGTGACAACATATACTGTAAATAGAATAATAAACTAAAATAAAAAATAAAATAATAATATATATAAAAAAAAAAATAAAAAATTCGAAGTTACTATTTTAATCCATTACAATACGTACACTAATTATTGCAGTAAAAGAATCCATGTTTGTATACTTATTACTGTATTATTTTTCTAAAAGATTTTTTATATTATATTTTAAATTTAATATTGGAATATATCAAAAAATAAATAAGGCCCAACTCATAATACATGAGCTAATAACAACATTGTTTTATAATATTATCCGATTAAACGCTTGAAACCCAATTAGTGACAAAATGATGCAATTAATTGCAATTAAAATTCAATTTCATTTTACTATACGTTGCCTGGTGTAACCCGATTTTGTTAAACATCGAAAAATCAAAAATTACTATAATGGGTCCACTAATTTTCCCTGGTCATTGCTATTTTTAGTGTACAGTACGTATAGTTGTATAGCAACGAATAATTTTTTTTCTTGTCTCTCACTTCCGTATTTGTATAATTCTTTAAGCTATCATATACCTTCCATAATTGTATCGTCATAGTCATGTTAATCTTACCTTTCTAGTATTAGGCATTAATATGTATTTTTAGTGGCTCAGTGGCTTAATGGATGTTACTCAAAGGAGCGTAAACGTAGCAATGACTAAGTAAACGTAGTGATCACTAAGTAAACGCAGTAGTGACTAACATAAAGGTGTAAGCGTAGTTAACGAAAACTTTTTGTTAGTCACAAAAGATGGTTTCTTATGCTGATTTTTGAGAAATAAGAATTTTTGACAATGGTTTTGAATAATCTTGATCGTGTTACGCTACACTGATCTTGAAATTTGATTCGTAGTTTAAGAAATCTGCGCCACAAACTGGCACACATTGAAGAATTGCAATTATTCGGTATGCCTGGTCAAAACAAATTGGTAATAATTCTGGTCAAATGATCTGCATGTTTTACTAGAATTATGAACGATGGTTTTATTGATCACGTTTTCTTTCGGCAGTCTGTGTCACCTATTTAGATATTTAATTGAATAATTGGGTAAAATAGTTTATCGGTTATAACCGGTTATTTAACCATATGACCGATCGCAGTCAACGACCGATGGCTAGAGCTTGTACCCGTACAAGTGTTACCCGGGTAACCCGGTTAACACCTGTCAACCGGGTCATAGCTATCGTTAACCGGGTGACCCGAATTAATTTATCCATAAGCATGATAATGTGACGTACAAACGTATGTACAGTACGTATGTCCGTTGGGAGTGAGGTCATTTTAAATTTTATTGTTTAAACCCAGTTTATTTTCCGACGGCCTCTAGCCGTTTGAGAATAAACTGATTATGTTACAGCTATTATCATGATTCTCGGGGTACCTGACATAAAAATTAATAAATTTATCAGTTACCATTATCATTATACGTAGTTTTTTAAAAAAATGCATATAAGAGAATTTATGATTTTGCATCAATCAATCAAAAAAACGGTTTACCCGGATTATTAAGATGATCCAGTTTATAATGTTGTAAACGGTGAGTAACCCGGAGCTTAAATTTTTTAACGGGTGCAACCTCTAAAAAAATTACATACCCTTAAGAGCTACCTCAATTTTGCATTAGCCAATCAAACAAACCGGGTCAACCGGGTCAACCGGGTAACCCGGATTTTTTAAAACAATCCGGTTTGTGACCCGGTAATAGTCTGGTAAACGGGCGGGTTATCCGTAATTTGAAATTTATTTCGGGTACAACCTCTACCGATGGCTGACCGTGACCGACCGAACCCATCCCTACTTATTAATGCTTCCTTCCTTCTAGCCCAAGCTTATTCATAATAAGACACATATGGTCAATGTAGCGCTTTTGCGGTGCATATGATAATGCTTTTCATCCTTCTGGCCCAATTTTGTTGTAAGATCCAAAGTAGTCAACGCTGCATTCTTTTAAAGAACTTTGATAATATCTTTCCTCTTCGTAATCAATCCTATTCTTAAAAAGACCTAAATAATTTATGCCATGTGTCTCTTACAAAAAGCCACTAATCATGTTACCATTTCTTCAAATCCAGTACAATGATCAGAATCATAGTTTAAATAAGTTAAAGTAGAATTCTTGTAAAAAATCTTTACTAATACATCTATTGCCACATGTTTAAAATCATAATAATTATACATAAAAATATTAAATAATAATAATGTTTTCGTAAAGATTTTCAAATGTTATTTGATTCCAAACAGCTTCATCTCTTAATAATTTTTCAGTCCATTGAAACATTGCAATTAAAGAAATTAAAAAACATTTAACAACAATTTCAATTTTACTTCATGTTTTTCATAAAGAAGCAAATTGCGAATCCCATCATACAATAACTGTATACTGTATTACAAAAATGGTTTTGGTGACTTGGAGGGTTAATCTTAAAAGGAATTAATAAAGTTTATTCTTCAAAATGTTAATATTAAAAGTAACATTCATATGAACCTTATATCTTGTAAAGAGTAATCTGGATTTTTCCACAATATGGTAGTATAATAATCTTATATAATTGATGGTCGACGAGAGCATGAAAATAAGCGTTTATAATCCCATGTGAGTAAATTAAATTTTATAAAGTAGCATTCATTAGGTAATGTTATAATATTAAAAAATAGTCAAAAAAATTTTAAGAATAGATGATTGAAAAAAAAAAGATTGAAATTGATTACCATATCGACCGATTTAGTTTGACACCAAAATTATCAATAATAATTGAGAATTATTTGTCGTTATAATTTATTACAAGGTGGTTTTTGTAAAAAGAGTTTTTTTTTTTTTTTCTTTATTAAACCCCAAGATAGCAATTATCTGGGGACGTCAAGTGACGAAAAGAGTATTTTGAATTTACTTTGAAGCCATAATTAAGTGTACAGAATATTATTACTGACTAAAAATAGGTTAAAAAGGTTGTTTTTCGAAAAATTACTTCCGAATTCGCCTTTGCCCATTATACAACTGATTGTTCAATGCCAAACCGATCGTTAACTACCCTAATATATCCAAAGCTTCAACAACTAGTGATAATCATTTTTGTGGCTTAGTTTAGTTGGTTTTTTTTTAGTATTTATTGCTTGTTTATCTTATATAAAAGCCAAAAAGATTTTTTTTATTGAATGTTTCGTTTGTTATTCTTGACGTCACTTAATGTCAAAAGTCTGTGTAAACGTTTATCAAAATCAAATAGGCGGATATGCAATATTATGCATTAAAAAAGGGGTTTGGGTCAAAATCCCGACAATCAAAAAAAGTTTTCCTTGAGCAACTTTACTATAAAATCAACTAAACCAAACCCTAGCCCAGGCGCTCATCCTAACCCTAACCTAGACACTCACCTAACCCTAACCCTAACTTAAATAAATTTAATGATTTTTTTGTTGTCGGGATTGTCGGGATTTTTATTGTCGGGATTTTTTTGTCCGCTCCCTAAAAAAGGGGTTCCTTAAATAGGGGTAGATTCATTATAATGATCTAATACCCATAAGCTGTATTTTTGATATTTATATAAACAAATAACCATAAGCGTATCAAAAAAGTAACTCTAAACTTGTCAAGAATGTAACTTTGGAATCCACTCTAAGAGTCTCAAGAATGGTCAATTAGAATATTTTTTTTAACCAACATACCATAGATCGTTTCCATGTGTGTTTAAAAGTTTGAAGTATACCACTTTTCTTACTAATTCGTTTTTACGCGTGATCCGTTATTGTACTATATATGATAGGTATTGTATGTACTGCTCCAAAATTTTGTTGTATATATTTAAAAAAAATTTTAAGGTTTATTAGATTTTCAATTTCATAACTAGATGAAGCATTCTTATGTGGATTTGAATGTGTTTACTGAATATGTGCTAACTTTATAGTAAAATGCACATCTATAGACGTAAATATTTTTGTAAGACGACGGAATAGATAAAACTCCTGATAAAACACTGCGAAGGGTGAAGCATCCCGATGAAAGAACGAAATATCAGTAATAATAAGAAAATAAAAAAGGTTGGATATGCTGCTTACTATATCTAATTTTATTAATGCAGAAGTCTATTAAATTCAGAAAGAAAGTAATTCTAGTAATGTTAGATGAAATCCAAAGGTTTCGTCATTAACGAATATCGAAACCAGATTTCGTCTTATGTTGAAAAATTTTTAAAAATGAAATGAATGAAACGTCAAAACCAGGCGAAACCCAATGAAATATGCGAAGCTATTTCACACAAGAAGTCTTGTTCATGGTCTTCAACCCATTCAAACTTAAATTAGAACTACGCAAATACTGAAATAACGATATACAAATTTATATCAAATATGGTTTAATGGATAGTCGTCACAATAAATACCTTTTATTTCATTTACATTTAATCACTGGCATTAAGATTATTAATTGGAGCATTTAAATGTAAGCTTCAGGTTTGCAAAATTGATCTTTCTTATAACCTATTTTAAGTTAAATTATATTCGCGTAAATTTAGCGGGTACGTATCATAAGTATCATTATTATTTTATTAGGTCAATAAAATATAATAAAATTCATGCAATTCTTCTTTTTTTTTTTTTTTAATTGTAATTAACTTATTAAGAATAAAAATTATTAAACATATTTAAAATCGGTTATTCAAGGTAGCAGCATTAATCTTTACCTAATACTCTCATTTAGATATGTTTAAATTACTTAAATATGTCTCATTTATTAATTTATATATTCATTAATTTAAAATCAAAACACTAATTGTAGTTTAGAAAATAAATAACATTTATCTATGGAATTAATTCCGAGATTGCACATATACAGTTAATGGCTTGTCATTAAGCAATTTTTTGAAAATAGTGAAACTTACAACAAAAAATAAATGATAAACATAAAATTTTATGCTTCTTTTTTCATAATATTCCATAATACAAACAAATTAGTCAATATGAGGTTAATTTTTTGTTTGTATTATCCTACCAACACGTAACATTTCTAATCTTTACTTTTTCGATACACTATTAGACTTTACTTGTAAACTTTAACCGAATTGATATCTAGAGAATTTGATGGCTCAGGATACAAAACTGTTAAACCAAAAATTAACTACCAAATGCGCCTGTTTTTTTAAAAAAATAATTAATTTGGAGAAACTTTTGAAAGGCAACATCAAATTACTATACGCTTAAATAGATAAATGATACTAGATAGCTATTCAGAAAACAAATTAGACTCTTACATACAAGAACAAAACCTGTAATATTTATGCACGTTTTGTAAATAACAATTAGGATTTTATTGATATAACTAAAAATAATGAACTCGCTGAGAACATTTTCTATTATTTATTTAATCACAATAATTTCTTGACAAAATATATTTCGTTCAAATTTAATAGATCGGGCTAAAATTAAGAGCATCAATATTTAAATGCATTCCTCAAAGAGTTTTCGAGTGCCAAATTTAACGGGATGAAATGGTTCGAAAATGCATCGGAAAAAATTAAGCTTTAATTGGTGGAACAAGTTTAATCGATTAAACTCGAGATAAATAAGTATGAGACATGTAGTTAACATAGCTAAATAGCGCAAATGATCAGCGAACTTATTAATTCGGTCAAAAAACTTCTACCTCAAATATTTTTGTTTTGACAAGATTATCAAAACTTTATAATTACTAGATTAAATAGTTTTATACTTTTTTTATAATTACTAGATTAAATAGTTTTGTACTTTTTTTATAATTACTAGATTAAATAGTTTTATACTTTTTTTATAAACCTTTTTAATCGACTCTAACTTATTACACTTATTATGATTTTTTTTATTTTAAAAAAATTTCTAGTAAATAGAAATTAGAAAACTTAAGAGTAGTAATTTTTTTCAGTAATATGTCATATTTTTATTTTTGACATAATGTATAATCATATATGTAATTGGTAAAATACGAAATAAACAATAGATGCATGCAGTTGGGCTTATGTTCCTTACTATTTTTTGTATCTGCAAACTTTCGATGCCGCTTAATGAGTCACTTATAATCCATAAAAGCTGCTCGATAATTAACAAAGGTCTTTATTTTGATTTATTAATATCACAGAAAAACGATACATGAGCAATTCTCAATGATGCTATAATACTTGTGCACTATTTCGTTCATTAAAAAATTGTATCTAGTAAGATGTTAGAGAATCCTAAATCTCTAATAACACTATCAAAATTATCCCTAAAGATATATTCAGAGAAGGCTCTCAATAACTTTTGATCACAAGTTTAAAATTCAAATCAGTTTTTCAAGACTTGAAATACTTCAAATTCATCAATTAAAAGATTAAAATCATTAGATCTAAGTCATTTTTCATAAGATGTACTTTTATGATTATAAACCCATGACTCATCATTTTGCATATAAAAGAAATTACCAAAAGTTGGACCGCGATAACAATAACATCCAATTACTTTATTTGAATGAATAATTCTACTGAGGATGGAATTCGATAAATTTTGGGTTTTCAATGAAAAAATAAACCTATCGGTTGTTATAGACCATTTAATTGAATCATCAGTCGTTCAGACTAATGGATTATATCCACCAAGTATTTCATTTGTGCCATTAACCTTTATGATAGCCACAGTACCGGGTATATTATCGCATAATCTGTGAAATAATTCACGAGTAAATCCATCTCTGCTTCCTTCAAGAAGTAAATTAAATTTGTAAGGTACTAGTGCGACGGGTGGCGCATTCGCGCCACCCATCTTATTTAGTTTTTTTGATAATATTAATGAGTTATATATGTTGTGCCTCAGATTAAAACTTGCGTCAGATTGAATCTGACGCACGTCAGATGACTATCAATTGACCAGCATTAAATGATCGGCAACAACTGGCCTAAACTACCTCCTAACTTTGTAATTTTACCCTAACCCTAATCTAATTTAGACCGGTGACAATCTGACGCAAGGATCGATCTGAGGCACAATATATATAAAAGAACTTCTATTACAGAACTTAATAGCTATTGTTGTACACACAATATGTGGCTAAGGTTGATTAGCTTGCATTAGATTTATTCGTGATAACTATTTTAATTTACAAAAATATCATTGATTAATGATTAAATATACATATTTATTGATACCACATAAAATCAAATTAGCTCTAATGAATGCATTATTCTAAATCTAAAACTCAAGGTCAAATCATTATTCTAATATTAACGATCTTAATAAAATACTAATATACAAATTAAAAAAAACTGAAAAGGATAAAAAATCGATAAATTATTTGTTTTTTTTTAAAAGACTATATAAATAAATTTTTAATTGACATAAGTAATTCTAAATTATTAACCTTAGACTTTAATATTATTTTAATCTCTCAAAGTTCACAATCTCGTATTTTTATTGTTTCATATCAATAATCAAATTACTGGTATTGCATGTCTGTTTTTGGAATAAATATTATAAATTTAATCTTTTTGAAATGAGCATTGTATTATTAAGTTTAATATAGTAAATTATTTTGTTTAAACAAAAATGCCTTAACATACCTTTGTCTAACTTTTGAATTATTTTATCAACTATTAAATTACTTTATTATATTATAGTTCCAAAGGTATAGTTTCTAGACATCGTACTCATAGTCCTGAATCTATTTTGAGCATTTTTGTAAGCAAATAATTAATAAAATATTATAATACTATTTACTTTTGAATTATCATAGCTTCTGTCCTGAATCTATTTTGAGATTTTTGTAAGCTAATAATTAATAAAATATTATAATATTATTTACTTTTGAATTATTATAACTTCTATCATGAATTACAATTAAAATTCTTTTATAACTTACTCACTATTCCAGTGGTTTAGGTTAAATTAGTTTGCATTTGAAAATATCATAATTTCTATCATAAAATACTTAAAAAATCTGTTACAGAACTTACCATTCTGGCAACTGCTTTAAAGCATGTAGCTAAATAGGTTTGCATTGTAATTTCAAACATGATTTCTATCATGAGTTGCTTAATTCTGTTACTGAACTTGCTATTCTGGTCACAAACATAGTTAAATTTGCATTAAAATTATTATGATTTCTCTTATGAGCTATTGTAAACAATTCTGTTACAAAATTCACTTTCTGGTAGCTATGTATATTTTTGTGGTTTAGTTTGTATTAGAATTTCAATTATAACTTATTGCAAAATATTCTTTACAGAACTTACTCACTAACCCAGTTACACATGTAGAGTTAATTTGCATCAGAATTATAATTTCTATAATAAATTACTATAAAAACTCTAATTTCTATTTGGAGTTACTATAAAATTTTGTTACTTGCTATTCTAGTGACCATATTACTGCATATAACTAAGGTTTAGTCAGTTTGAATTAGAATTATCATGAGATCTGACATAGAACTTTCTTGCTATTTTAATAAGTCAGTTTGCATTAGAGTTATTATGATCTTCATATAATTGAGATTGATTTATTTGTATTGAAAAATTCTATTACAAATTATTATTATTTTTATGCAGTTAAGATTGAATTAATTTGCATTAGAAGTATGATAATTCTTATTGCATAAAAATCTTGTTATAAAACTTACTATTTTGGTGACTGCCATGTATAGAGTTAGTTTGCATAGGAATTATCATTGTTTCTATGTAATTAAGGTTGAGTTAGTAGTATTTAAATTATTGTGAGTTTTACTATAAAAAATTCTGTTAAGAACTTAAAAGAATCTACAATTCTATTAACTACAGTATGTGGTTAATGTCAAGTTGTTTACATTAGAATTTTCATGATTTGTACTATAAAAAGTTCCCACTACAGTACTTGCCACAACATAGTTAAGTTTGAGTGATTTCTATACAATTAATGTTAGTTATTTTGTATTAAATTATTGTGATTTCTATTATAAAAAATTCTATTACAGGACTTACTGCTATACTTGCTTTTCAGGTGACCACAATATACAATATTTGATTAAGGTTGAGATTTGCATTGAAATTGTAATTTTACTGTAAAAAAATCTGTTACAGTACTTACTTACAGTACTTAATTACTATTTAATAACCAGAATTTGGAATTATTATAATTTCTGTGTGGTTAATATTGAGTTAGTTTGTTATTGGAATTATGTGATTTTTATCATAAATTACTAAAAATTTTGTTACAAAACTTACTATTTTGGTGACCATAGTAGTGGTTAGAATTATTAATTTCTATCATACAAAATTTTGTTACAGAACTTATTCACCATTTTGGCAACCACAAAGTATGTGTTAGTTTGCACTGGAATCACCGTGATTTCTATTGTAAGTTACAGAACTTACTCTTTATCCCAGTAGCCAAGTATTTAAAGATAAGTTACTTTATACCAGAATTATTGTAATTTCTAAAAGAGAACTCATTCACTATTTTGATAATCATGGATGTTAGTTTGCATTAGAATTACAGTATTAGAGTTACTGTAAAAAGCTTGTTACAGAATTACTCATTATTCAGTAACACATAGGAGTTGGTTTTATTAATGAATGTCAATAAAGTGAAAAGCTGAAATCCTGTTTCTAAAAATGTAATTTTAAAATATAGTTTTTGCTTTTGCAATATTCAAAAATCATAAATAGATGGCAACAGAGTTGTTATGTTATTATACAGAAAACTATAGTGCAATATCTCAATTTCTTATATCAATTATTAACTCACGGATCAATTATGAATCATGATGATAGATCTATGACATTTTAATTAGGAACATTGATTGTAATTACATCATACTGAAAATGAGAATATCACAATAGTTATTAACATCATGCGAATGGTCAAAATGTCACAATAGATACAGTTTAGAGATCGTTTAAAGCCAATTAGTAATTTATATTATTACTTTATGTTTAATTTAGTAATCAATCAATTTACCAGATTTGATGATCATAAATGGTGCAAGAGTTACGGATCGTAATAACTAACTATTATAGATTTCTGATGATCAATAATGTCATAATGCGCAGTCAACCAATCAAAAACGTTTAAACAGATGAACTCTTGAGTTAGATGGATAGATAGATATATAGATGATTCCAATCAAAATCAAAAATATAAGGACTTTTAGAAGCAATTTTCCACCTTTTCAGAAGGGATTAAATATCACAGGATAAATTGGCATAAATAATTTAACTCTTTAAAGTGATTTTCTAAACATTTGTTCTTAAAGAATTCTTATCATAAATAAGGCTGTAAATGACATTTAAACAACACACATTTGATTTTTTTTTTTTTTTTATTGAATAAAAAGCTTCGATTGGTTTATTTTACATTGTCACCCGCCAATTCCATCAACGATCTTCCAAGCCTTTGATGGTCTTGCATCAAAATCGATCAATAATATGTATTATGTAAATAAGGATGTACATTTGATTTGACTTTTTTTTTTAACCAATGAAAATTTCCGATTAGTTTATTCTACATAGTCACTCGCACGTACTTACATAAGATATAGTTGGAGTCTGTAAACCGTAAAGCTGTAATGCCGTAATGCTTGTATGGTAAATATCAACATAATCATCAGTTTCTAGTTTGGAGTGACTGGGTGTCGCACACGGTAGTTACTTATTATAACTATATTATACTGTAGTTACGGTATCGCATTATTACAATATTGCAGCATTATGGCATTACGAAGTTGAGGCATTATGACATTATGGCATTACGGCATTTTCTTTTTACAGCTATGCCAATTAATTCTACCACTGGCAAAATACCGTAACTGGTAATTGCTGTAATTAAGTAATTCTACCACCAACTATAACATAAGATGAGCCTGAAGATATAACTTATTTCACCGGTTAATACAAACCAAAAAAGGATGCAAGATTTTATAAATAAGCTGAAGTATGTGGGATAAAAATTTAGGGTTAGAGCCTTAACGTTAGAGGCTATATGATTAGATCGACGCTTACTATATGTATTAGCGTGCCAAGATCGATTAAGCATCAGTTTTTGAGTATTTTCGTTTTTTCTTCTTTTACACGTGTTCGGATTCTTTGTGGAATAGTCTAAATTTGCACTCTCCGTTTGGCTTCATGAGTTTGTATTACCCGCGCAAACGGAACAATGCAAATACAGTAAAGAAATGATACACGGGGAGATAAGTCTACGGAGAAATTAAAGAAAGATCTACGGATCGATGAGACTTGGAAATGACTTATAAAAGAAAGATCTACGGGTTGGTTGATAAAAAAAGATCTACGGGTTGATGAGGTTGAAATTGATTATAGATCTACGGGCTTAAGGATCGAAGCAAAAATTGTAGTATCGGTAATAATCGGAGGATATAACAAAGGAAGAAAAGATCTACGGGTTGAAGGAACTGAAAAATTGTATTATAGATATTTGAAATATCATATGACGATCAATCCAATCTGCAAAATGTTCATCAGTAATAATAGACGATGGATTAATAAGTGAACCTCACGAACAGGAAGTTGAACAGGAATTTTTTTACGAGCAGGTAAGATAATTGAAGAAATGGATGCATCAGGATCCATAGTCATTGTTATAATATCATCCCATAAGTTTAGTTCAAGAATTTGTCGATAAGGTTTAACCTTTGCTACAATATCTTTTCCAGACATTTGAAAATATCGAATTAAAAGAATGCATTGATCAAGTGTAGTTTTTAAATCTAAAATTCTTTTCAGTCTATTGCTTGAGATCAAAAGGTAAATCTGGAGTTTTTGCCTTTCCCCATTGAATAACCTTATCCCAAATTTCTGATTTTTCCATTTGTAAATCATCTCTCTTTAAAAGAGTTAACAGTGCATTTTCTTGAATAGAAATAAATTCATCAGAATTAAAAATTAGGCTAGGATGTTCGCAAGGATATCATGCAAAAAGTTTGTAAGCCTTAAAATTATTTTCTTGAAAACTGGTAGAATAAACTTGGGTAAATTTTGATCGAAGCCAGGATGATTTGTTATCAATAAGATAAGATTGAATGTATTCAACTAATTCTTCTAACCCTAATTTGTTGGACGGAACTAAAAGATCAAATATAGTAGATGGTTCAACCTCTTCTAATGGGATAGTACCGGTGTAAATATATATAAGTTAAAAAAGACCTTTAATTAACATTTAACTCAAGAACTATTTTGGCACTAGAGGTAAATCTCAACTATAATTAAGCTGGTTATAAAATAAATCGCTTACTTATTAAATTTTTAGAAGATTCAACAGTAATTTGAGTTAAAGTAATTTCAAAATTATTATTTTTTTTGATTGCGGTTGATAATTCTTTACGAAAAAATGATGAACGTTGATATAAAACTAATGAATGTAGCTTAAATGTTTGGTTGCCAACTTTAACGACAACATTGTAATCGTATTCAGTTTCAAGAAGTTTTGCAAATCGTTTGAGAAACGCACGAGTAATTTAGTACCTATTTGCGACATTTGTAAATTTAAAGAAACAATTGTAATGATTTGATGATGCTTGAAATGTTTCTTTATGGTAGAAAGACCCGTATCCATCAAATAACTACTATTACAGTGATTGTAGTGTTGTTGTGTGTTGTTTATCTTCAGTTACAGTTGGTTCATCCATTTTAAGGATCTTTCAGTTGTCTCTGTATGTGCCTCTGATCCGAATTCATCTTGTACAAGAGGTTTTTTAAAAAACTGACCGGTAACTTTGTAGAGCAATATTAGTTCTATAAATTTGGCAAATATTTTTTTGAAAAACCTTCTCTATAAAAAGTTGATGTGTTTTAAAGATTACTATTGTTTTATTACTATGTGTTTCAGTTTTAACTACTTTAAAGTGCTATAACTTTTTATAAAGGCAACATTTTAAAAATCTGACCGGTAACTTTGTTCATTATAATAAGCCCTGCAAATTTTCCAAATAGTTTTTAAAAATATTGTCTCTACAAAAAGTTGTTGCATTTTAAAGTTATACTATTTATTGTCTAGTATAGGCTTCTTGCACCATATCAAAATCAACTGATATTAGAAAAGAAATCTAAGCGCCTCACTCGATAATGTTGTGGCCCATTGGTCGGATTGCATCAGTCCCATAGTCCATTAAACCTCAAAATTGGATTATAGTTACATACATAAGTCATGATTGCTATTTTAGTCGAGTAGACCTGCAACTTTCTTTGGCTAAAGTAGTAATTCTAGGTAGAGGGAAAGTTATGGGATACAGAACAATCTCTTTAAAAATTATATATATAGTAAGCAGAAGTTAATTTTGGAGAGCCTTTCAAAGGCTAAATATTGATGTCCGATTTAATAAATAAATGACAAATAACGCCAAAATCTTATATTTACATTATTAGACGGCAAGCGATATTCATATATATAAGAGCAAAAAACATGCTCACTTAATATGAAGAGTTTGTTAATAATGTAGTTTTTCTGATACGCTACATCACAAATAATGATCTCATTAAGAATTTATTTCATAATGTAACAATTACTTGACAATATTTGGTTCATGCAAACTATTAGTTTAAAAAATTAAGAAAATCTATTAACATTTCTCATATATTTAAATAAATTTTTATTAATGACTAAGAGAAAAAAAAATCAGACTCCTCCTCCCAGGACTACATCTGGATTTGAAATCTAGTTTCATTCCTGATTCTATGTAACAATGTCATAACTATCTTTATTTTGTAGCATACCAAATTACGGTACTTGATATTATTAGTTTGAACAAATTTTAATAAATCTAAGATTTATTAAGGAAAGTTATCAAAATATATTATATGGAGAGCCATCTCAAACATGCATTTTTATAAATGCACTCTATACGTTAGCTTCATCGAGTTGTTAAGCGCCTTAATTAATGAGTTGAAATGCATCTGGAATTAAAAGTTGATTAGCGGAAAGATTTAACCGTTTAAACGGTTTATCAGTGGTACAGTAGCTTATTGCATCAAAAAATAGTAAAAAATGACAAGTGAATTTGTAATTCAGCCAACAAATATTTTCGTTTCAAACCATCTTTTTTTTTGGCACTGGTTTATAAAATTTTACTGGAGTAAATAAAATTACTGTTTAACTAGCTTCTAATTTATTATAATGAATCTTCGTTGAGATAATTTAAAATATCATAGGTGCGTTTTAATAAATTTAATATTGATTTTTTGACAAATTTTAAATCATATGCTATTTGGTATAATACATAATACAGTATGTTGCAGTTATTATTTGTATTTGCAAATTTCCAATGACATTTAATAAGTAAGTTGATAATAGTTGCTAAAGCATTTGCAAAATATTCATTTTATTCTATAGTAATAATTGAGTGTCACTACAGTTATTAATAAATCACAATAAAAACATTTCATAATACTTGTGATATACTCCAAATCAATAGAAAATCCCTCAAACATTGATAAAATTACTTTAAAAAATCAAATTTGTATTTAACTTAGAATGTATTCAGAGAAGATTCTCTGTATCTTTGATTATGGATCTAAAAATTTAAATCAACTTTTCAAAACTTGAAATACTTCAAATTCATCAATTAAAAGATTATGATTATCTTCAGATCTAAGCCGTTTTTCATAATATGCATCCATATGCTGATAAGACCATATCCTATTGTCATCTTTCATAAAAAAGTAATCACCAAAAGGTGGTCCACGAATGCTATAACATCCAATTACTTGATTTGAATGAATAATTCTACTAACGATAGAATTCGGTAAATATTGGGTTTTCAATGAAAAAATAAAACTATCGGTTGTTATAGACCATTTATATGGATTATTATTCGTCCAAACTAATGGAATATATCCACCAAGTATTTCATTTGTGCCATTAACCTTTATGATAGCCACAGTACCGGGTATATTATCGCATAATCTGTGAAATAGTTCACAAGTAAATCCATCTCTGCTTCCTCTAAGAAGTAAATTAAATTTGTAAGGTATTTTGATCCGCTTGTGAACGAAGTCACAAGGCGGGACATTATTGCGAGTCACCGGACTTTCCGTGTGACAGCAGATCACTGACGAAATGGTATTTTAGGTAACCTGATGATCTGCATCGATCTCTTTGTTCTTTGAATTTTCTGCTCGACATTGGGTCCAGCTCAGTCGCAAGAACAAGCCAGATTTTTTAGCAAGAAAGAAGAAGAATTTTCAAGTCTTCAGAAAATTTTCAATACTGCATTACCAAACGAAAGCTGTTATCATTTTGGACGACTCCAAAAAAAAAAGAAAATTTTCGATCTTCACGATATTTTTTCTGGGACCAGAAGGAGGGAAAGTAATGGCCGATTGCATGGTGCAAGATTGCTAGGTGGACCTCTCTGGATCTTGGTGAAGATGTATTTTGCAGAAATTCCGACGGAATGTATTATGTTGGACATAAAGGAAATTGGAGTTGGTAAAGGATGAGCATAAAGCATTCATTTGTGCTCAAATCTGCAGATATGGGTAATGCTGTTGAGATAAAGGCCGTTGGTGTCTTTTATCATAATGAAATGGAGTTGGGAAAGAAGGACACAAGGCATTTGTTCGTTACCAAAATCTGCGATCATATGCTACTAGAAAATTTGATCTTCACGATAATTGTCTGGGAACCAGAAGGAGGGAAGTAATGGCCGATGCATGGTGCAAGATCACTAGGTTGACCTCTCTGGATCTCAGTGAATATGTATTTGCAGAATTTCCGACAGAATGTATGATGTTGGACGAAAGGAAATTGGAGTTGGAAAGGAATGAGCATAAGCATTCATTTGTGCTCAAATCTGCAGATAAAGGTAACGCTGTTGAGATAAAGGCCATTGGTGTCTCTTATCATATTGAAATGAGAGTTGAAAAGAAGGACACAAGGCATTTGTTCGTTACCAAAAATCTGCGATTACATGTAATGCTAGGAATTTCGATCTTCGTGATAATTTTCTAGGACTGGAGAGAGGGAAGAACACTAGGCCGATCTCTCTATGTCTTGGCAGAAATTCTTGTGGCAAAGTAGAAAGAAGTATTAGTAGATGCATGTTGCAAGAGTGTTGCAATAACGATAGAAAATACTGACGAAACATAGGATGTTGGACATTGTGATTTAAGGAGATTGAGGTTGAAAAGGAGGAAAATAAGACATTCATGTATGATCAAACCGGAATAAAAGCCATTGGTGTCTGTTTTTATAATGAGATTGGAGTTGATGAAGGACACAAGGCATTTGTTTAGGACCAAGAAACTGCGGATATGTGTAATGCAAAAAATTTCGATCTTTACGATAATCTTTCTCGGACCGAAGGGAGGAAAAGAGTATTATGCGGA
This sequence comes from Gigaspora rosea, assembly GCA_003550325.1. Classification (NCBI taxonomy): domain Eukaryota; kingdom Fungi; phylum Glomeromycota; class Glomeromycetes; order Diversisporales; family Gigasporaceae; genus Gigaspora; species Gigaspora rosea. Next base: position 95,209 of record QKWP01000293.1, on the reverse strand, counting down.
CCCTCTGGATCTGGGTAAGAATAGTCGAAAAAAAAAAAAGGAAAGCGTTACAGATATACGTTGCAAAATGGTATAATAACGGTGGGAAATATCGATAGAATATATAATGTTGGACATTGTGATGTAACGTAAATTGGAACTGGAAAGGAGGCACATAAAGCATTAATTTATGATCGGAATTGCAGATACGGGTAATGCTATTGAAGCGAAGGCCATTGGTGTCTGTTACCATATTGGAAAAAAAAAGAACAAAGGGCGTTTGTTCAGTACCAGAAATCTGCTGAAATGCATAATAGGAATTCCGATCGGTACGATGATTTTCTGGAACCAGGCGGAGGAAAAGCATACCAGGTGCATTTTGCAAATGCGCTAGTTGACCTCGCTGAATCCTGGAAAATAGTCTTGGGGTAAAGTAAGAAGGCATTAGCAGATAGAATTTGCAAGAACGTCGCAATAATGATTGAAAATACGGATGGAACGTATAATATTGGCGTCGTAACGAGGTATTCATTTGCAATTCGAATTTGCAGATAGGAAATTCTGGGAAATGAAGCCGTTGGTGTCTGTTCTCAATGGAATTGAAGTGGAAAAGAAAGACACAAAACTGTGGTTTATTACCAGGAATCTGCTAGTATATGTGATGCTAGAAATTCGAAATCATGATAATCTTCTGGGACCAAAGGAAGGGAAAGCGAGGGCAGATGGCCTCTCTGGGTCCTGGTAAAATAGTAGTGGCGATGTAGAGAGCATTAGCAGATGTCTTTGCAATAAGGTTATGAGAAGAAAGGAAATGGAAGTTGAAAAGGATAAGCATAAAGCGTCCATTTACAATCAAAATCAGCAGATATGGGTAATGTTAAGAATGAAAGCCATGGGTGTCCGTAATGAAATTGGGGTTGAAAAGGATGGACATGAGACATTTGTTTGTTACCAAAAGTCTGCTGAGGTGGTGACAGTAATCAAAATGGGAACAGAGTACCAAGAGATGGATCACCGGAATGATCCCACGACGAAATCGGAAATTGGCGCGCTGAAGTTAAATGGGTAAACTGTTCGTACGAGTGGCCGATATTTGGGTGATCGAATCATCCGAGTAAAGACCGGAGTCTGCAGATTTATGCAGCAGTAGAGATGGATACACAGACGGTATGTTCAGGTGTAGATGTGAGGTGGGTGTGTACACCCCTCACCATACTCGAATTAAGGTTGAGAGTAGCAGTACGTAAGTATATGGTACAGAGCAATGGAAAAAAAAAAAAAAAAATCGAATGAACGTGCATGTTCATGTATGGGTATAAATATATCTTATGTTACGGGTATGTATGGGTTGAAGTGGTGTGTACACCCACACCACTCCTAAGAAACGGTATGGTATATGAAAAAAAAAAAGAAATGGGTGAAGGAAAACGAACGCGCATGTTCGTATAGAAGTATAAACTGGGTATATGAACGTATATACTTGTGTATAGGTATGAGTGGAGCGGGTGTGAACACCCCACACCGCCCTGTAATTATAGTTATGGTTAAGAAAATTTGTGTAGTGAGGCGGGTGTGTACACCCCACACCGCGCTCAAAGTAAGATTGAAGATAGTAGTATATAGGAAGAAAGTGAAACTATTGTTATGCCAGGCTCCACGGCTGCGGTAGCAGTGCAAGGACCTGATGTTTTGTGATGCCAGGCTCCACGGCTGCGTTAGCAGTGCAAGGACCTGATGTTTTTTTGTTATGCCAGGCTCCACGGCTGCGTTAGCAGTGCAAAGACCTGATGTTTTTTTGATTCCAGGCTCCACGGCTGCGTTAGCAGTGCAAGGACCTGATGTTTGTTGGCCTCCACGGCTGCAGTACTAGTACAAGGGCTAGTTTACATGTGGTTTCACGACTGCAAGTGATAGTGCAAGGACATAATTAGAAGGTTACCTTGCTTGTAGTAGCATAAACATATATGCCGATTCTCTTTTTCGCTATAGAAAAGACTGTAGGTTGTCTCTCTACTGGAAGTCATTTAGTCTGTAAATGGTTTTGGATCACATCTTGTCTGTGATCTCACAGGACTTGAATAGTTGTCTTTGAAAAAAAAAAAAAAAAAAGGAAAAACGAACGCGCAGGTTTGTGTAGAGGTATGAACGAGGCATACAGTCGCATATGTTTGTGCGTGGGTATGAGCGAGATGGGTGCGAACACCCGCACCACCTAAAATTACGGTTAAGGGAAATGATACATAAATTGAAGCAGGGGGTACACCCACACCGCTCTTAGGAAGGGCAACTGGTACACCGAACAGGTATTGGAAAAAAAAAAAAAGAGAGGAGAAAGAAAGAACGAACGCGCATGTTTGTGTAGAGGTAAACAAGGTATACAAACGCATATGTTTATGTGTGGTACGAGTGAGGCGGGTGTGAACACCCACACCTCTTCAAATTATGGTTAAGGGAAATGATATATAGATTGAAGCGGGTGTGTACACCCCACACCGCTCTAAAGTAATGGTATCTTATATGGTATACTAAAACAGGCATTGTGAGAAGAGTTAAGGATGTTTTGCAGGAGGTCACGTGAGATGATGTTACGGAATAGGTATGATTGTTTCTAGAGTAGCTGTGTATAGGCAGGATTGTCTTTCATATATTACAAGATTGCACGATCCTCGTCAACAGTCCCATACTGTATGACGTCGCTTGCATAAAAGGACGTGACCGTAGTTATGAAGGTTGGTCACGACTGTTGTGTGCGAGGAAGGGGCACACGACGAGACGAGCAATAATAATTGTGACATCATATATCGATGAATGACGATCAATCCAAGATGAAATCTCTGCAAAATGATCATCAGTAATAATAGACGATGGATTGATAAAATGAACCTCACGAACAGGAAGTTGAACAGGAATTTTTTTACGAGCAGGTAATATAATTGAAGAAATTGATGTATTAGGTGCCATAGTCTTTGTTATAATATCATCCCATAAATTTGATCCAAGAATTTGTCGATAAGGCTTAACTTTCACAATAATGTCTTCTCCAGACATTTGAAAATATCGAATTAAAGGAATGCATTTGTCAAGTGTAGTTTTTAAATCTAAAAAATTCTTTTCAGTCCATTGTTTGAGATCAAAAGGTAAATCTGGAGTTTTTGCTTTTCCCCATTGAATAACCTTATCCCAAATTTCTGATTCTTCTATTTGTAAATCATCTCTCTTTAAAAGAGTTAACAGCGCATTTTCTTGAATAGAAATAAATTTATCAGAATTAAAAACTATATTAGGATGTTTCGCAAGGATATCAGTGCAAAAAGCTTGTAAAGCTTTAAAATTATTTTCTTGAAAACTGGTAGAATAAACTTGGGTAAATTTTAGTCGAAGCCAAGATGCTTTATTATCAATAAGATAAGATTGAATGTATTCAACTAATTCTGTTAAACCTAATTTGTTGGACGGAACTAAAAGATCAAATATAGTAGATGGTTCAACCTCTTCTAATGGGAATGTACCAGTGTAAATATATCTATGTTAAAAAGACCTTTAATAAATATTTAACTCAAGAACGGATTTTGGCTCACTAGAGGTGAAATTTAGCTATAATTAAGTTGATTATAAATAAATTGCTTACTTAATTAGAAATTTAAAGGACTCAACAGTAGTTTGAGTTAAAGTAATTTCAATAATATTATTTTTTTTGATTGCGGTTGATAATTCTTTACGAAAAAACGATGAACGTTGATATAAAACTAATGAATGTAGCTTAAAAGTTTGGTTGCCAACTTTAGCGACAACATTGTAATCGTACTCAGTCAAGAAGTTGTGCAAAATCGTTGGAGAAACGTTCAAGTAATTTAGTATTTATTTGCGACATTTGTAAATTTAATAAAGATACAAGTAATGATTACGTATGTACAGTACGTAATACATATTAACTATTTATACCAGATCGTTACACGCATCCACTTATTTGCGCGAGTAATACAAACTCCTGAAGAGGAAATAGCTAATCGGAGAGTGTAATTTTTGACTATTCCGGATCAGACCGACAAAGAATTCGAACACGCGTAAAAGAAGAAAAATATGCAAAAACTAATGTTTAAATCGATCTTGGTGCACTAATTAAAAATGACAGAATGAAATTTTGCATATAGTAAGCATTAATCTAACCCTATAGCCTCTAATGTTAAGGTCCGAACCAAATTTTTATCTCATGCACTTAGTTTATTTACAAAATCGAATTGTCTTTTTTGGTTTATAAGTAAAATGGTCGTTACACCACCCGAAGGCTACTGTGATAATCAGATGCACATTGGCGTACAAATACATAATTGTTTAACTTTGGCGCATTTCACAACATTACTTTGGTTATATAAAATCTACGATACTGCAGAACTGTTGACTAAAACTTTTAATCATTTTTCAATATGATAGCATTACCGATCGAATGCTATACTGCAATATTTAATAACCTCCGAAATAATTACAAAGATTTATTTTCATGTATTCTTGTGAATCGTCAATGGTGTAGAATTATTATACCGATTTTATGGAGTGATCCAAAAGACCATTTTAAAGATGTAAATCTTATAGAAATGTTCCTTTTGACATTAAACGCTAAAGAACAAGCTCTATTAATTCCTTTTAAAATTACTCTTCCAAGTCAACAAAAACCATTATTTGAATACACAAGTTATATCACATCTGTTAACAATTATTTATATCATGGCGTTAGTAATTTGATAAAGCATAGAGAATATGAAAAAGGAGATGAACTTAAAAATGCTATTAATTGTTCTTTGATTTCAATGTTTTTACGAACTAGTAAAAATCTTGAATATTTAAGTCTTAATGAAGTTATTTGCAATCAAGTAATATTTGAAAATCTTTATGAGAACACTACTATTACCTCTATAGATTTAGATGCCCTAAATAATATTTTTCGATCTAAGGCAATAGACGTATTAATAAAGGTCCTTTATAAAAATTCTACTTTGACTTCTTTGGATCTTAGTAATCAAATTGAGCGAGGATGGTCACCCCTCAATAGTATCGTATCAGAAGGAGGAAAAGCATTAGCAGATGTGCTTTGCCAGAACAATATTTTGAAGGATCTGAATCTTCAATATAATAATATTGGATCAGAAGAAGGAAAAACATTAGCAGATGCACTTTGCAAGAATACTAGCTTGACTTCTTTGAATCTTCGTCATAATAGTATTGGACCAGAAGGAGGGAAAGCATTTGCAGATGCACTTTGCATTAACATTACGCTAAAAAATTTGAATATTAGTAGTAATAACCTTGACTCAGAGGGAGGAAAAGCATTAGCAGATGCACTTTGCAAGAACGCTACCCTCACCTCTCTGGATATTTGTGAGAATAATCTTGGATCAGAAGGAGGAAGAGCGTTAGCAGATGCACTTTGCAAGAACACTGCACTGATTTCTTTGAATCTTCAAGAGAATAATCTTGGATCAGAAGGGGGAATAGCATTAGCTGATGCGCTTTGCATGAACGCCACATTAACTTTTTTGAATCTTGCTTATAATAATCTTGGACCGGAAGGAGGGAAAGCACTGGCTGATGCACTTTACAAGAACACTGCGTTGACTTCTTTGAATCTTTTTAATAATTTTCTTAAATTAGAAGGAGGAAAAGCGTTCGCGGATGCACTTTGCATGAACACCACGTTAAAAGATCTGAATCTTCAAGAAAATGGTCTTGGATCAGAAGGAGGAAAAGCAATAGCTTATGCGCTTTGTAATAACACTATGCTTACTTCTTTGAATCTTGCTAGTATGAATCTTAGATCAGAAGGAGGAATAGCATTAGCAGATGCACTTTGCAAAAACACCACACTAACTTCTTTGGATATTCGTAATAATAATATTGGACCAGAATGTGGAAAAGCATTCGCAGATGCACTTCGCATTAACACCACGCTAAAAAATTTGAATCTTAGTTATAATATGCTCAAATCAGAAGGAGGAAAAGCATTAGCGGATGTGCTTTGCATGAACACCACGCTGACTTCTTTAGATCTTCGGGAAAATCATATCGGGCCAAAAGAAAAAAAAGCGTTGGCAGAAGCATTTGCAAAAAGACTACGCTAAATTCCTAATAACTAGAAATTGCAAAATTCGCACCAAAGTTTTTATAGCAAACTAAGTTTTTTTTTTTTTTATGAAAAATTTTATTTATTTCATAAATTTAAAGTTAGATTAGTATTATTTTATCAACAATAAGTCACAGAAATTTATTAGTCATGATTATTGCTGTATTGTCTTGTAATAAGCATAATAAATAATAAATAATTTTAAAATCGGGATAATTATTTTTCAGATTAAAGTAACTCGTTTTGACAATTTTGTTATTGATGAAAATTCGCGCCGCGCCAAATCGAATTACTAAATAAATATACTGTAGTAGCAATCTAATAATGCTAATTATTGATATTTTACTTAAAAGGTTTTAAATTTATTTCATTCGTATAAAATCAAATCCAATTCAAGGCTAGATACAAATAAAATTACAACAAATTCAGAAATTCTCGGAATAGCGGGCATGAGCTTTATTTCAAAATCATGCGTTCAAAATATGCCATCGATAGTTTCGAATGATGCCAAACTATTGTAACATGGATTTCTTACAACATACGGATCAGTGAATTTATAATATAATAACGGCTGCGTTTTAAAATTGATCCTTGAATTCGAAATAATACACATAGACGCATTCGAAATACCGCCATTATTGTGGGAATTTACGGTAATTAATTTAGATTTTTATCGATCTTTATTACACAGCTCTCAAATATTAATTCTTCTTTTTATACATTGTTATGCCTTAACCAAAGAGTACCTTGCAGAAGAACACCTTCGTGCAAGTCTTGTACTAAAGAAAATTTTGAGTTGAGAAAATCAATGTAAAAATAAAATAAAATAAAATAAAAAAATAAAAATTTATCACAAAATTTATAATCCCCTAACTCAAAATTTGGGCGAGGATGAGATCACCGTACACTTTGCACAATTTCTTATGATTTGTGGAATATATGATTGTTTTATCGAGGTACATCACTAATCATAGCATTAATAATTTTCTCGACACTAAAGCCTAATTTTAAACTTTTTTTATTAATGACTATGTCATGCCGCGGAATCAGGTCTTAATAATTGTTATAATTGTTTCTTAATCAAATAGATATAATTTAAATATAAAAATACAATTTAAATTTATCGCGAAAAAAAGATACGAAACGAGAATCAAATTGGTAAAAAAAAAAAAAAAAAGATTGATAAAATAGCTTTTTTATTGTCATTCAATATTACGCCTGGATTTTCATCCAAATATATATTTGCTTATGAAATTTTCTTCTCAGAATTTCACAACAACATATATGCTTTAAATTTTAGATGCAATCCAGTTAACACATATATATAACCATTATACAGCTTTTATCGCTCAGCTAATATATAGGATAATTTGCTCGCAATTAGTAAATTTCATACATTGAACTTTACATTTATTGTGGTATATACCCTAAGCCTATTAAAAAAATTTTTTATCAAAAGATTATTCACAAGCGAATATTTAAATATTTCTGGGAATTACACTACTTGTGCATAAGTTAGCTGCACAACGCAGTCCCTCAAGTTAGAAACGTAAGTTATGAATTAACGATCAGATAATTTGAATGCTCTTTGATTTGTAAAATTTAATTCGATCATTTATGTGATATTGCGAAATTACTGGAATTAAAATAATAAATTTTTTTTTTTTTTTTTTTAAAAAAAAAAAAAAACTCCCTACGGAGACGCTCAGTGGCGTACTTTATTAAGATCAATTTCATTATTATTACATTTTTACATCAGGGGGTTTCCTAGCTAAACTATACCTCCCTCCTATCGTCCGTTTTCCCGGCCGACTCCAGCAGGTCCACCACGTCCGGTGCCCCGTACCTCTCGGATCTTAGGCAACCTTAAGGAACTACATATTCCGCCGGTACGCTATATCGGTCGGCCGTTTTTCATCTACCCCGGGAGCTACTTTCCATATTCGGTCGGTGTAGTGTCGTCAGGTGCCCTTTTCTCTGTTTCTTATATTCATTCTCTTTTTCCTTTTATAGTGGATAATCCTTATGTTTACGACGTTTCTTGTCGGATTAAATAATAAATTTAAATAAATTTAATGTTGTAATCACAATAATCAATACACAATTCATCAATCCAACTAAATGAATCATAAATATTTTTTGACTTAGTTTTGCGTTACACGTCAATAGTGCTTTTTGATTTATATCATCGTGTTTAGATTTAATATTAATTCTCTCTTTTTTGAGGAAATCCTACATTTTTGCGAAAGCGACAAAATATCCCAGGTATAGTGTAAATTATTAATAATACAGGTCTCTAATAGGAAATTTATAGCAAAGCGCTAATTTGACTGAATATGAAAAATTAGCAATTTTTCATCCTCTGTCAAAAAACCTTGTTAAAACTTCGTTAAATAGTGCTGGTAAAGATTGTTATATTTTATTGCTATCGCAAAAATTTAAAATTTCTGCTAGTTGATTACTTAATTTCATTTTAAATTAATATTATTTAACTGAAGATTCAAAAGATGGCAGTATGGAGTGTTTCAAAGAGCAACTTCTAATGTTGGTCTTCCTCCTAATCAAAATTCATTACAAAAAGTTAGTGTAGTGTTCTTACAAAACGCATTTAATAACGTTTTCCTCCTTTTAATCAAAGAATTAAGATTAACGATTCAAAACTTTCAATATATTAATAGAAGTGCATTCAATAATACATTTCCACCTTCCAATGCTATAATAACTAATAACCGAATGAGGCAATTAGATAAAATTAGTGCTTGGATCCGGATATATAACCGGATATCCGGATAGACATCCTATTTCATATTTTATCAATCCGGATTTATAAAACGGATATATATTAACATCGGGATTGTAATCCGGTTTATATCCGGATTTTAATCCTAAATTTTTTTTGTAAGCGATTAACATTTAAACATATGTTCGAGATCTCAAATTAACTAAATTACTGTATTAACTGTAATACGTAAGTATGTACATACGGTACAGTGTTGTTAATAAACATGTCCATTGGTAATTGTTGCAACTTTTTATTAAATTATTTATTGTTCAGAGTGATAAATCACATAATAAGAATATGTGACAATTACCAATGAACATGCTTATTTAACAACACTGTACGTACGTTGTGAGGGCTAATTTACTGTTACCGAATAAATTTAATACCTATTGTTTATAAGACAATCTACTTTTAACAATCAATTACATGAATGTTAGTATTCCCGGGCTTCAGATAAGTCCTCTTTTACTTGCAGGGTTCCACCTTGGTCAAATACTTGTATTGTTGAATACTAATAATCCTTCTTTAACTTGGGTAAGGTCCACAGCTCAATTCGTGTTCACGTGTTATTAAATGTCAAGACTGGCTTCTATCGTGTTCCAATTTAAATCCGACGGCAAGAGATGCGATCGAGAAATCAAAAATTCGGGGTCGTATAATGCAGAGTCACGAGGATCGGGTTATTCCAAAATAGAAATCACAGGATCGGTGATGGTTCGATAAATGAGGTAATCAATAGTTTGTGATTCTTATAAATATGATTAATTGACCGATTACTAATGCTCTTCTCTCTTATCGTATTGGAACGAATTAGTTAGGGCTATCGATAACGACACGTATTGGATATAATTTACTAATTTGTTAATTAGTATCATTATATCCGGATAAAAACCGGATTTGAAATTACAAAATAGCAATCCGGATTTATTATCCTCTTTTCAAAAATGAATATCCGTTATCCTCTTTATATCCGGATATATCCGGATTTTGTAAACCGGATCCAAGCACTAGATAAAATATACCGATAAAGATTGATATATAATATGCATAATATCTTGGCGGCGTAGCACGATCCAGCTCTACCATTTGAATACTAAGATCAGGTGTAAGGATCTTTTTTCTTAAGAAATTTTAGATTACTGTTCTGATCTACCTCAAAACTCTAATATATTTGATAATTTTATTTCATCTGATTATGATTTAGATCGTAATGTGTTTCAAACGCCTGCACGAATTTTAAACTCAAATTAAATTTTACTTTTAATAACAGTATATGACTTTATATTAGATCTTTTGTTATTCTAATTCTACTTCGATAACATTCTGCAAGTCTTGACATTAGAGTTAGCAAGGGTCAATTTTCGGATGATTTGATGACAGGCAATTTATAACTTATCCAAACATGACCAATATGGTTGCTAATGTTCGAAAATAATATTATCCAAGCACTGTAATATAAATTTTAAATAATAAAAGCTGAATATTTATACTTAGTATTTGAAGATTGAGAATTTTTTTGGATTTTTTTTCGGAAATTTAGGACGGTCCAAAAACAAGCTTTACTTGACATGCCCATCTCTGCAATTTTTGATACTAAATCAATGCCCTTTACAACTATAATACCATATTAGCATTACCCATTTCAACCGGTTTTTGACAATAAATGAATGCCTGAAGTTTCATCCTTTTCAACATCAATTCCATTTTATAACAATATCCAAATATTATTGTCCCACCGACGTCAACTATCTTGCTGAATTTTTGATATTAAACTAGGTGGTGAACTTGTCCATATATACAATTTTTAACTTGTTAATTAGCTAATCGATTAAAGTTAAGAATGGTACCGTATACAGCTCTTGATAATCTTGATATATTTGAATATAAAGATAATGAAGAATTTTAAAACCAAATTTCAAGCACTAGCGTAGCATATTAAAAAAAAAATTGAAAGATGATTCAATTGATTTAAAATTGCATTCAAATATGATACATATTGCTGACTTTTCTGCATTCACAGTGATAATATTTTGCAAATAGTATATTAGTAGAATTATAAACCTTTTTTTCAAATCTAGCTTGATTTAAAAAGGGCTTGGTGATGCAAAAAGGGTGTAAATTGACAATTTTCAAAAATAAGACCTTGTTCATTTTTTATTTAAAACACAAAAGCAGTTATATTAATAAATTTTGTAGTATAGTTTAAAGTTTGTATTTTCAAATAATTTATTATCTGTTATATTATTATTAATAAAAATTGATTTTCTGAGATTTAAGCCAAAATATTTAAGCTATACTGAATGAGATATATTTAATAGCTTTGTATATTTTATTTTTAAAAGATTTATCAGATCGAAGCTTTACATCATCCGCTGATACTTATAACTTGTCAGAAATACTGATTAGACTAAAACTTTTAATATCAAATTAAAAGCTTACATTACACTATAGATGCTTGACGCAGCTGATGAAGAATGACGAAACCTTGACGCAACCCGACGAAACCATAAGTTTCGTCACTGACGCATGAGCATTGGGGTGCGCGGAATACTATGTAAATCAAAACTATATGTGGTATCATATAAAAATCTATTATCGAATTTTTTGATTTAAATTTTAAATAGATTTAAATAGATGTACAGTCCTAACGGTTCGATAGTTTTGAATAAATTTTCGCAAAGACTAGCATTACATCTCTACAAACAAGGCTATAGAATCATTTCATTTATTTAAACATGAAAAAACTGTAATATTCTAGGTGTTTTTTTTTTAAAAAAAAGTAGCAAAAAGAAAGGGGTCTGTAATATGCTACGTGTTTTTTTTTTCTTAAAAAAAGAAAGGGTAAATTTAGTTTCGTTTTTAAAGAAATGGCTCTATAGCTTTGTTTGCAAGGACGTAATACTTGTCTTTGCGAAATTTTATCCAAAACTATCGAACCATTGGGGTTGTACATCTGTTTTAAAAATTCGATAATAGATTTTTATATGATACCACATATAGTTTTGATTTACATAGTATACCGTGCTACATTGTTTCGTTTTTAAAGAAATGGCTCTATAGCACTTGTCTTTGCGAAATTTTATCCAAAACTATCGAACCATTGGGGCTGTACATTTGTTTTAAAAATTCGATAATGGATTTTTATATGATACCACATATAGTTTTGATTTACATAGTATACCGCGCACCCCAATGACGCATGACGCAACTCAACCATATGTTTTTAAGGTCACGTGAACAGTTGCGTCTGGTCACGTGAGTAGCGTCAGGCATCATTACATTACACCTGGGAATTGCATCTCTTAATTCCTTTACTAATACTAACAAATATCCAAATAAGTATTCTTGTTGTTCATAACTGCATCTGTCAATGCTTTCCCACTTCTGGCCCATTGTTATTCCCTCTAAAATATAGATAGATCAACGTAATGCTCTTATAATGTGCATGTACTAATGCTTTCCTTTCTTCTAGTCCAAGATTATTCGTAATAAGACTCACATGATCAACGTAGAGTTTTGACAAAGTGCATATGCTAATGCTTTTCATCTTTCTGACCCAAAGTAGTCAATGTTGCGTTCTTGTAAAGAACTTTGCTAATGCCTTTCCCTTTTCAGAACCAATCCTATTCTTAGAAAGACCAAAATAATTTATGCTAGTGTGTCTTTTATAAAGAGCCTCCAATAATGTTACCATATCTTCAAATACAGGACAATGGTAAGAATCAAAGTTTAAATAAGTTGAAGTAGAATTCTTGCAAATAATCTTTATTAATACATCTATTGCCACAAGCTTAAAATTACATAAATATATTAAAGTTCTAGTAATTTTTTCGTAAATATTTCAAAGATTATTTGATTGCAAATAATTTCATCAAGATATTCCTTCATAGAAATATTACAATTAAAGAACATTTACAATTTTACTTCTTCTTATAAAGAAGCAAATTGCTAATCCCATACCTGATAATAGATGTGTATAATTTGTATATTCGAATAATGGTTTGGGTGAATTTGAAGGCTAATTCTAAAAGGAATTAATAAAGTTTGCTTTTCAACATTAATGTTAAAAGTAATGTTCTAATAAGTCTAATTTCTTGTAAAGAGTAATTTGGATTTTTCCACAATATTGTTTAATAATTTTGCACCATTGACAGTCGACGAGTGCACGAAAATAAGCGTTTATAATTCTAAGCAAAGTAATTAAAGATTATATAGTAGCATTCATTCAATAATGTAATAATATTGTAAAATAGTCAAAAAAATTTTAAGAATAGATGTTGGGAAAAAAAATACTGAAAAGATTGAAATTGTTTACTACAGTATTATGCATTAAAAAAGGAGTTCCTTAAAGCAGGGTAGATTCATTATAATGACCTAATACGCAAAAGTTGTGTTTTTGATATCTATATAAACCAAAACCATAAGCGTATCAAAAATTAACACTCAACTCGTCAAAAATGAAAATTTGGTTAATCCGTTTTTAAGAGTCTCAAAAATGGTCAATTAGAATAGTTTTTTTTTTTGCCGACATACCATAGATCGTTCCCGTGTAAGTTTAAAAGTTGGACGTGTATCACCTTCGATTTTACTCGTGATCCGATATACGATATGTATTGTATGTACTGCTCAAAAATTTTGTTGTACATATTTAAAAAAAATTTTACAGTTTGTTAGATTTCAATTACAAAATTAGATGAAGTGAATCGAATGTGTTTACTGAATATGTGTTAATTTATAATAAAATAAACATCAATAGATGAAACTATTTTTGTAAAACGACGGAATTGATAAAACTCTTAATAAAACCTCTGCAAAGGATGAAGTTTCCCGACGAAAGAACGAAATATCAATAATAAATAAAAAGTTGATGATACTCATAGACAAAAATCGAAATTAGGTTTCATATTTCGTTAAAAAATTTTAAAAGATGAAATGATTGAACGTGACGAAGCGTCAAGAACCAAGCGAAACCTAATGGATATGCGAAGCAATTTCACGCAAGAGGTCTTGTTCTGTGGTCTTTAAACAATTCAAACTTAAATTAGAACCGCGCATATACTGTAATAACTATATACATAGTTTCTTTTGAATCTATAAATTTATACTAATCGTATAATTTAATATGTTGTAAACCGATTTAATGGATAGATGCCAGATTAAATACCTTTTAGTTTTATTCCATTTTTACATTTAATCACTAGCATAAGTATTAATTGAGTATTTAAATGTAAGCTTCAAGTTTGCAGTATCAATCCACATAACTTATTTTCAGCTAAATTATATTCGCGTAAATTTAGCAGGTATCATAAAGTAAATATCATTTATTGTTTTATGAGACGATAAAATATAATCAAATTCATGGATATTTGCTTTTATAAATTCTTGCAAACTTATTGAGATCAAAAATATTAAAATCAAGGTATTAGCTTTGATATTTACCTAAAGATCATTTATTAATAATTATATAAACCCATTAATGGATTTAATCATTTTGCACGGTGCGCTGTAGCGCACTCTATAAGATCTGGTGTAACGTGAAATCATAACAACCAAAACAACCCGTTCTTTTTGTTAGTTAGGTTTAGGGTGAGGTTAGGATAGTGTGTAGGCGAAAAGAGGGGGCTTATAATAAAATTTTGCAAGTAATTTTATTGTTAGAGCGTGAAGAGTGGTTTCATAAGCAAAATTATAAACCACAAGCGATTTTTAGTCTTGCTGGTACTTTATTAATAAGTTTACATATAATAACCTAAGTTATACATATAATAAAACCCTTGGATAGTAGTTAATTGACTTGGAAAAAAAATTATTGATCAATGATTGACCGAAAAAAATTTTTTTAATCGATCAAAAATCAAGGATACATGCTTGATCGAGTATGATCGATCAAGCATGTAATTTATGAGCTCGAGTGGATATTATCGATCAATCATTAAATCAATCATTGATCGATTATATTGTATTTGCCAGTTAAAAAATATTATATTAAAAATAATAAGGTCATGCAACTTTATAAAATTATATCTCTTCTTGAAATTGTATCCGCATAATGTGACCCGATAAGAGGCTAACATGATGCCACCGATATTAATAATCACAACATTTTCATCAAAATTGTCGGCCATATGAAATATTAAACGTTGGACATTTAGATCAGAAATTAAATAATATCCCGGGTGAAATCATATTAAAAATTTTAAATAATACTTATTTGATCGATCAGCATTATCAATCATTGATTGACCTATTGTTGCTCGAGCCTATTAATTGGTGTTCGATTATTGATCTAAATCGATCAATGATCGAGCATAATATAATCGAGTCAATTCACTATTGGATAGAGTCCAACATCATCCGGCTGCGAAAACCATGCCTAGATGCGACCAGTCACAATAACTCCCATAGATATAAATATCTATTGAATTAGGGACTTTGTCAGCCCTGTCAAAGACTAACTCTTTTAGATTCTTCCTACCTACACAACCAGATAGGTAGTGTTACAAATCGAAAATCGATTAATCCGATTAATCAATTAATCAACAATTAATCGATTAACTTTTCATTAATCGATTAACTCGATTAACCTGATTAATTGATTAATCGATCAATCAATTGATAACTAATTGATTAGTTGATTAATCGATTAGTTAGTATTAATAATAATAATATTATTTTATTCAAAGAATTATTGCAAGATTTTATTATGGCTATATTGGTAATATGAGGCCAATTACTAGTTTAAAGAGTACATAATTTTTTACATTAAATTATTAATTCTTCAATTATTTTGTGAATTAAAAATCAACCCTCAATATACTAACTTTAATCTTATTAATTTTTCAATTATTTATTTTTTATTACATTATAATTATAAATTGTTTTTTAATTTCAGGTTTACATATGTGAAAAGATTGATCTTTATCTTATTTATTTAAGCTTAAAGATTAATATAGAAATGATCACCAAACCTCAGTTATCACTTTCGTTATAACCTTTCATGTTGTGTCTTTGACGATCATAAATTAGGGCAGTGTCATTAATCACCTGATTATTTTTTATCAGAGGCCTACCCCCCTCCTATTTTTTAATATACATATAGTCAGGTTCTTATATATAATTTCAGCTTTTTTGACCTCCCCCCTAGAAATCACCTGATTTTTGTCACGCCCTTATTATTTCATCAGGTTGTTAAAAGATTCGACGCAGTAAAAGTGAAATTGACAAATATCTCAAAAGTAGGTGCAAGAGTCTAAGATGGCAAGCTTGTAAAATACCAAAAACCCCAAATTAAGTGTAATTATGTTATGTGGCAACTTGGCACATTACTTACACTCAGGAGCTGTTCGTACAGTGCACATAAAGTGTAATATATAAAACGTCTTATCTCCTATATAACAATTTGCCCACATTTAGAAAAAAAGATAACATTGATCTTAAATCAAAAAGTTATTGATCGACTCATTTTGGTCACATATAGCACCAAAAAACAGTAATACAAAATACATGTGATTATAACTATGAGTTAATTAAATACCTGACTAATAACACATGACTAGTATCACTTTACTATATATAAGTAGTGTTCCTATGAACCTGAACTGAACTGAACTTAGGTCAAGTTCAGGTTCAGGTTCAGGTTCAGTATTGAACCTGAACCTGAACATTTTTTAAAACTTGTTCAGGTTCAGGTTCAGTATTGAACTTTTAGAGAAGGTTCAGGTTCAGGTTCAGTATTGAACTTCTAGAGCAGGTTCAGGTTCAGTTCAGGTTCAGTTCATAAGTTCATGAACATGTTCAGGTTCAGTCTGGTGTTCATAAGAACTAGTAATTCTAGGTTTGGGTCCGGGTTTGGTCTGGTCCAAACCAGACTCAAATTCTAAATTTTATTATTAAAACTTTATACTAAACTCAAACTCAATTATAAGTTTGGTCGGGCTAGTCCAAATTTTGCAAATTGTTTGAATCTAAATAAAAATATATGTATTTTTTGATACTGAACAAGATTACTTAGAGTGAGAAGTAAAAATCAGTTAGTAAAATTTAGAGAATCATAGAAATTTGTATAATTTTATTAATAAAATTATACAAATTTCTATGATTCTCTAAATTTTACTAATTGATCATAACTTCTTGCACTAAGTAAACTTGGTAAGCACCAAAAAATACATCAAAACGGCATATTTTATTTTACTTTTCTTAAAATTTGAAGAAAAGATGCTTAATTTTGGAAAATTTCAACAAAAATTCAAAATTAAGCATCTTTAACGCAAATTTTAAGGAAAATAAAATAAAATATACGGATATGATGTATTTTTTGGTGCTAAACAAGTTTACTTAAATTCTCTAAATTATACTAATTGATCATAACTTCATGATCTAAGTAAACTTGTTTAGCACTAAAAAATACATCATTTCGGTATATTTTATTTTATTTTCCTTAAAATTTGCGTTAAAGATGCTTAATTTTGAATTTTTGATAAAAATTTTCAAAATTAAGCATCTTTTCTTCAAGTTTTAAGAAAAGTAAAATACAATATTCCGATTTGATGTATTTTTTGGTGCTTAACAAGTTTACTTAGTGCAAGAAGTTATAATCAATTAGTAAAATTTATAGAATTATAGAAATTTGTATAATTTTATTAATAAAATTATACAAATTTCTATGATTTTCTAAATTTTACTAATTGATCCTAACTTTGTGATTTAGGTAAACATGTGCATACATTATGAACCTGAACATGTTCATGAACCTTGAACTGAACCTGAACTGAACTTTTTTTAAGTTCAGGTTCAGGTTCATGTTCAATAATTTTAAGTTCTGGTTCAGTTCAGTATTGAACTTTTAGAGCAGGTTCAGGTTCAGGTTCAGGTTCATTGAACCTGAACCTGAACCTCTATTGAACTGAACTGAACTTCGGAACCCTATATATGAGTAATCGATTATTTGATTAAATCAATTAGTTGGTAAAATGAATAATCAATTAATTGATTTAATCGAATAATCGATTATTCAATTAATCAATTAATCGATTAATTAATTAATTGATTATTCGATTAATCAATTAAAAAAAATTACAATTACCAAAATACATTAAAAAAATAAAGGAAGACAAAGATAGAATAAACAAAAGAGAAAACAATGACAGAACTAGAAAGTATACATACTATTAAACCTGTACTAGATTGTAAAAATTATATAATAAACTAAACGAATAAGTCTCTACTCTAAATTCATCTAAGCATTATATATAAATGGGTAAAATCATAAAAAACTCATAGAGAACCTTGCACCTGAAAGAACCTTTTAGAAAGAAATTTCGTATCAGATTTTCCTCCAAAAGTCTTCACGTGTCATTTATTGTTTATTTTATTAGGCTGAAAACTCACTCGTAACTCAAATCAAATTAGGCAGGCGCCTTCTCAATTCGGACAAAGTAAACATTGTTGATCTTTTGAAGGGGTAAGCTGGATTTCCCACTTTTTGGTGAAATTTTGAAAAGCCCAAGAAGAAATAAAGAGAGTACCAAACTTGTAATGAACACAAGAGTTATGCTTTGAAGAATAACATATCTGATCAAAAAACTATTTCTGCCTAGGCCTCCATAGCTTTTGACAAAAAACTTCAGAGTTGTTGCCCTACTACATTTTCTATAGTAACGAAGTCTTCCACCCAGAGAGCCAAACCCAAAAGGAGAGATCTTTTTCAGCTCTATTTCAGTTGTCTCACATCCGATCTGAAACTCTTTATCCAAGATGCTTCTAAATAAAGCTTTTGTTGTGTACAAATATACTAACTTCAAAGTTTTCATAGGTCGTATTTTGTGTAAAAATTTGATATGAGGAATTATCAGAAAGAGTTCAAAAATGAGTTGTTAAAATATTTTAATTTAAAGTTTACTTAAAAACAATTTGTCTAGTTTCTGTTAATGCCTCTCATATTATAATTTATACTTAATATGTATAATTTTAGTAATTTAGGACTCTGGACATCTCTCATATAGGTCATAATTTTTTTTAGCAAATTAGTTAAAAGTTAAACAAAGGTCCAAATTTAAAATTTGGCGAATTAGTATTAATTTAAATAATGTTATATTTTGAATTTTGGTGAAACATTTAAAATTTCACATTGTTATATTTAATAATTTGTTGATTTATCCTTTTTTAGAAGAATTACTTAACATCAGGGAAATAAAAATATTAATAATAGGCACTGCCTACTTGCCAGTAAGAACACAAAAAAATCAATAAACAAAACAAAATAAAAATAAATAAAGTAAAAACTACATTTTTTTATTTACTTTTTTTTTATTATTATGTCTTTTTATGGTTCTTTTTTTTATTAATTTTTTATTAATTATTTTATTGATTTTTTTTATTGATTTTTTTTATCAATTTATTTTTATTGATTTTTTTTATTGATTTTTTTATGGATTTTTTTTATTGATTTTTTTTAATTGATTTTTTTTATCAATTTTTTTTTATAGATTTTTATCAACTTTTTTTTATCATTTTTTTTATTTTATATAAATTATATTTTTTTATCATATTGTATTTTTTTTATCTTTTTTATTATTGTTTTTTCAATTTTTTTATTTTTGGCTTTTTAAATTTTATTATTTTTTATTGTTTTTTTTATCTTTTTTATTATTATTATTTTTTTATTGTTTTTTTTAAATTTTATTTTTTACGTATTTTTTGTTTTATCAATTTTTATTTTTTTATTAATTAATTAATTATTTTTTTATATATTTTTTTAATGATTTATTTTATTTTTATATTTATTTTTTAACAATTTTTTTATTTAACAGGGTTTTTTTAATAAATTTAGTTTTTGGCAAATTACTATAAAATTTATATACAGTATAATAATTCAACTTTTAGCAAATTTACTTAATTTTAGGGGTAGCAAAAATGTCTAAATTTATGCAGATCAGTATTGACATATTTGAGAAATGTCTGGGGTCCTAGTAATTTATTACAATATAGATCAGATATTTCTTCAATATTTAATTTTTTTGCACAGGCTTGTTTTGCAATTATTAAATATATTTATGTTTGGTAAATAATTATATAGTATTATATTCTTAGTTATAATACTGTACCATATTTGTGTATAATAGCAGGCTAGAGTATTGATTCAGATTTTGACTTTTTAAAAAATTTAGCTATTTTGCTCAAAATAGTGCCCATGTGCATTCCAAAATAATGCATACCTCCTTTATTTAATTAATGTTTTAAAATTTAATAAAGATTCAAAATTTAAAGCTAAATTCAATCAATATGACAAAAACAAAAATTATTTTTACCAGTAATTTAGTATGAAGTAGGGATAGAAATCGTCTAGTGGGAAAGTCTCCGGACACCTACAAATTCACGTGAACATTTACCATATCGGGGAATGGCTAAAGCCAGGTGCGTTTATATGGTTTTGATTATTTAATTAAAATTAGGATAAGGGTTAGTTAGGAGTTAGAGTTAGGGCTGACTTATAAGTAAAATTGTCTTCCCGACATTTTTTATTAATGCTCCAAGGCAGGTTTAGACACTCGTTTTTTGTATTTTTGGCATTTTTCACTTTTTTCTTTGTTTTTGTCTCGTCGGGCTGATCTGTAAAGATCAAATTTTACGATTTGATTGGCTTTATATCACGTGAACGCACCTGGCTTTAGATGACCCCCATATCGGGTAATTTTTGTACTTACATAACTTTCTAACTATAGGGGCACATGATTTGATAGGTGTCCAGAGACTTTTCTGTTGTTTGATTTAGTCAACTAAAAAATTATATATAAATTACTATATCTTAGTCAATTTAGTTGACTAGATCATATAGCCAATTTCTATTACTAGTATGAAGTATATAGAATATGGTTTACATTTGAGTTTTGTATTCATCTGTAAAATCTTAATTCTAATTGGATATAGAAATTGAATAATACCATAACTATATCAGTCAAGTTGCAGATTTCGATTTGTTACATTTTAATTGCCCAGTTACAGCTAGTTATAACTAAGTTCAATAGCACATTCCAATAATCCAAATTTCATATACAACTCTACTAATAATGCAAGATGTAATATTCTTTTTATTAATATTTGAACTGCTTTGCTAATTAGGTATTATTATAGCACCCTGCAGCTTATTTTGAATACTGGTACAGAATTTCAAAAAAATTATATTTTAATTCAAAATAAGGCACATGCACATTTCAAAATATGTGCAGGGGCCCAAAATAATGCACAGAGAGGTGTTATTATGCACAAATATGTATTTGCATAACAGTATTATACATACTAAAAAAAATTATTTGAAAGCATTTTTTTTTAAATTTTCTAATGCATGTACAGAATATATTATATCTAAAATTAACTTGTTTTTATTGCAAACATGTTTTATGTTTTGCATTTAAGGTTTATATTAGATATTACAAAGTTTTTTCAAATTTTTTTAACTCAATAAAATGCTTTTTTTTTGTAAAAATAGTATCCTAACTAAGGCTTAACCTTTTTGTTATAATCAATTTATAATATATTTGTTTAAAAAATGTAATTAAATTTTTAAAAATAATATTTAAACAGAGTTAAGAGGTTATAGCATTAAAATTATAAGCACTGGTTTCTTTTTGATATATAGTTGACATTGTTTTATAATTTTACCAATTTTTATATACTTATAATTATATTGCTAATCTTATAATTGGCTAATTTATGTTGATCAAAACATGTGCATGTGCATATTATATTAAACTAGACAGTAATAGAAATAATATTTAATAATTTGCTTAATTCTTTTAGAAAAAATAAGTCTGTGTAGTTTCCAATATAATTATATACAAGCAATCAGTATGAAATTGGCCTATGCTAAAATTTGGAGTTTATATTTAAATCTATAATACCTACTGAAGTTGATTTTATTAACTATACTACCCTTTAACTCTAACCTAACTATAAAAAAAAGATCTCAAAAAAGGCTCTAAAAAATTTGAAAAATTTTATAATAAAATATGCCAAAATTTCAGCAAAGATGTTACAATTATTAATAAATTATAATAAATGTATTTTCTTAAAATACAACAAGTTTCAATTTACTGCATTTTTGGTAATGTCATTAAACTACTCAAGATAACAGTAATAATTATAAGTCAGAAATTACTACTGTACAACTGCTTTATCCACAATGAAATGACTTAATTCATATAATTTTATGTATTTGTTGAATGAATATACAATATTATAAAAACTAAGTCAAGTATGCTTTATCATGACTGCTACCATTTCTATTAAATATGCAGTACAATATATTTCCTTATTGGAATGACAAAGTTGCAGACTGGTAAGAAAATTATAGTTACTAGTTGATATATATTTATTAAAAAATCAGATAAAGGATCTTGGCTTGCTTAGACCATATTACTAAAAACTATCAGAAACTATATTGAAATCAATACACAGGTAAATCTAGATAATAGTAATAAAGACAAGAATAATAATCATAATGGCAACTAAAAAAAGATTCAAAAAACATAATAAGAAAATAAAAAAAAAAGAATTAGAATGGTGACATATATTACATCAGCGAATTATATATATGTAATCTTATGTGAGATATTACAGGCTGTAATATTACAAAAATCTTACGATCGATGTGGTATATTACATAATATATTACATTATATTATGGTAATATTACGGTTATTATTTCAAAATATTTCGAAATATATTGCGAAACATTGCGATATATACTAAAACAATACAAATTACCTTCCCTACAGGGGTCACATACTCATGCAAATCAACAAGCTAATGCGCGCAGGAGGTAATATTTTGATATTTTCGCATTGTTTCACAATATTTTGCAAATTTTCGCAAATTTTCAAAAATTTTTAAAAATAAATAAACAATATACATATTCACATAATCATGCTTTTTTACAGGTTTTTGCAATATTTCGCATGGTTTTGCAATTTAATAAAAATTATTATTTTTTAAAATTATTATATATTATATTTTACATTTATTAAATATACATTTTTAATTAATATTACATACTTTATTATATATTATCAGTTATGTATTATTTTTACATTATTACAAATATTTTAAACTACTTTTACACTTTGTCGCATCTAATTCTATTGCTATATACAATAAACTAGCCCTACATACTTATTTTCGCTCACCCCACAGTTAGCTATTATTTTCAGTTTTTTGTTTTCTATCATTTTTGAAAGTGTTGGAAATCATCGTTGGAATGCGCAAGGTTTCGAAAAGTTGTTGTTTTTCTTGCAAAGTGCTGAAATAAAATAAATTAATAAAAAAAATTTAAAAATAAACCAAAAAAACAAAAACATGAAACATGAAACAAAAAAAAATGAAACAAAACCTTGCAAAAACTTGCAAAAACTTGCAAAAATTAGCAAAAACTTGCAAAAACTTGTGCCCATTTCTCTAAAGAAGCATTTTTGAAAATTTAGAAATTGCTGAGAGTGTGTTCTTAAAAGTGTCAGAAGTCGTCGTTAGAATGCACAAGGTTTTGAAAAGTTGTTATTTTTCTCGCAAAGTGCCGAAATAAAATAAATTAATAAAAAAAATTAAAAATAAACCAAAAAAACAAAAACAAAAAACATGAAACAAAATAAATGAAGCAAAACCTTGCAAAAACTTGTAAAAACTTGCAAAAATTTACAAAAATTTGCAAAAACTTGCGCCCATTTCTCTAAAGAAACATTTTTAAAAATTTAGAAATTGCTGGGGGTGTGTTCTTGAAAGTGTTGAAAGTCATAGTTGGTAGAGTTCTCAAATTCAAATCAAATCAAATATTGGATCAATTTGAATTTGATCAAATCAAATTGACCCTGTTTTGAATTTGATTTGATTCAAATATTTGAATTTGAATTTGATTTGAATTTGAATTTTTAATAGTAATTTTCAAATCAAATCAAATATTTGTCAAATCAAATCATATTTGAATTTAATCAAACAAATATAGTCAAATTTGAATTTGAATTTGATCAAATATTTGATTCAAATATTTGAAGATCAAATCAAATTGAGAACCTAGTAGTTGGTATGCGCAATGGTTCAAAAAGTTTTGTTTTCTCGCAAAGTGCCAAAATAAAATAAATTAATAAAAAATTTTAAAATAAACCAATAAAACAAAAACAAAAAGCACAAAACGAAAAAATAAATAAAATGAAACCTTGCAAGAACTTGCAAGAACATGCAAAAACTTGTGAAAACTTGTGAAAACTTGCGCCCATTTCTCTAAAGAAGCATTCATAAAAATTTAGAAATTGCTGGTATGTGTTCTTGAAAGTGTTGAAAGTTGTAGTTGGCATGTGCAAGGTTTTGAAAAGTTGTTAGTTTTTCTCGCAAAGTGCCGAAATAAAATAAATTAATAAAAAAAAATTTAAAAATAAACTAAAAAAAACAAAACAAAAAAAAATGAAACAAAAAAATAAATGAACCGAAACCCTGCAAAAACTTGTAAAAACTTGCGAAAACTTGCACCCATTTCTCTAAAGAAGCATTTTTGAAAGTTTAGAAATTGCTGGGGTGTGTTTTTGAAAGTGTCAGAAGTCATAGTTGGTATGCACAAGGTTTCAAAAAGTTGGGTGTTTTTTTTGTAAAGTGCCGAAATAATAAAAAAAATTAAAAACCAAATAAATAAAAACAAAATAGAAAAAAACAAACGAAAACAAAAAAATGAATGAAAACAAAAATGAAAAACAAAAAAGTGAAAAAAAAACAAAATAGAAGATTTAATTTTAAACAAAAGATCTAATCTGATCTTGTAGTACAGAATCCGAACATTATCAAACTATTTCGAACTATTTTAAAAAATCAGTCTAATGTGTGATCCAGGTTACAGATCTACTGATCCAGCTTGGTTTTAAAGTCCTAAAATATTTTGAAAGGGGTCGAAATATTTTGTAACATATTTCGAAATATTTTAAAA
This sequence comes from Gigaspora rosea, assembly GCA_003550325.1. Taxonomy (NCBI): domain Eukaryota; kingdom Fungi; phylum Glomeromycota; class Glomeromycetes; order Diversisporales; family Gigasporaceae; genus Gigaspora; species Gigaspora rosea. The sequence goes on along the minus strand of QKWP01000293.1, from coordinate 70,375 downwards.
TTATTTTTGTAATATTTCGAAAATTTGATATTTCAAAATATTTTGAAATATATTATGTAATATTTTGCTTATATTATAGTTAGTAAGATCATGTAAGATTATGCTATTATAAATTTGCTAATGTACATAATATTATTTACTATACCCTCTACCCCTCCCCTCTATATAAGAAAACTTTGATTGGCTATTATGAACTTCAATAATTAACATAAGATTTTAGAGACCCCCATAAAATATTACATAATATCTGTTACCATTCTTACTTATATGATCAATTAAAATTTGAGTATATTCAAACAAAGCACAAAAGGAGTTATTGAAACAATGGATAGGTTGTGTGTGACTTGTCTATAATATAGTAGTTGCCAATTATATAAGTACTATTTGTTTGTTAGTCATAGAAAAAAAATGCTGTGGTTTCATGATTGCTGACCATTTCTAATCCAGTTGATGTCAATATAGTGATCTTATATAATAATATATATGATCACTATATTGATTTAATATAATGTAAATGCTATTATTCTTTAATTTTAAATTATTGAATCAATATTTTATCTTGTTAGTCTGGCAATTTATGCCAATATAATTGACTATGTATATTATATTAATTTGTATCAGTATATACTAAATAATATTTTGCTTATTATAAATCTCAATAGTTAAATAAATTAAGTTGCATCATGTTTAAATATATAAATATTTATTTAACACTTTGTAATGGCCTGAATTCTCATTCTTTAAAAACTTCTTAAGTTATGTTGAATAAAATTGAAGCAATGATAGAAAAAAAAGAAATCGTTAACCTTGCAGTTAAATTGATCTAGAACGCTACAGAAAAAGTATTTCTTCTATAATATTTTTAAGCAAGATTGTTCTTGTTTAATTATTGTGGATTTGGATGAAACAGATTCAACAATTATAAAGGTGAAACTTATAGAAAATTTCAGTCCCATTTGAACCGTCTCGACAAGACGAATCAAATGGTACCAAAATCATTAAATTTTAACCACTAGTTATTAAGTTTTTATAAAAATTATTTAAATATCAATATCTCCTGATATAGTGATTAGAATTTGATAATTTTAGCACCATTCGATTCATCTTAATGAGACGGTATAAATGGTACCAAAATTGTCAAATTCTAATCACTAGAACGTGAGATAGAATAAAGTTTGGTAAAATATCAAGATTATAATTTATGTAGATCTATACTATATTTATTTTTTCGATGATACTATATTAAGATGTGCGTTAATTCAGTAAAAATTATCATCTTGAATATAATTTACAATATATGTAAAAATAATAGATCTAAAACTAATATAAAAAATTTATTAAGAAATTATAGATTATTTTTTTAAAAAAAATTTTAAATTTGTTTATCTTCAACTTATAAGGAAAGGAGGGTATTATGGCGAATCAGGATATCCTATGTCTCCATGAACGAATTCGGATGAAATTTATACCATTCAATTCCTTTCGATGAGAGGAATCGAATGATACGTGTATAAATATCATCCAATTTTGATCACAGGAGCACAAAATATTTTGATTCGTCAAAATATCTCTATCTATAATATTAAACACAAAGAGGTAAAGTGACGAATAGAGGCTACCTTGTGTTATCATGATCAGAATCGGATGAAATTTATACCTTCGATTCCCCTCATTGAGAGAAATCGAATGATATAAATGTCATCCGATTCTGATCATGGGAACACAAGATAGCCTCGATTCGCCATAATACCCCCACGGTTAAAATTTTTTTATTTTTTATAAATTAAAATATTTTATGGTCCAGTAATCGGAATTGAATGAATCTGGTATCATTCGACTCAGCTCGATGAGTCGAGTCAGATGTAGTGAATTGACTCGATTATATTATGCTCGATCATTGATCGATTTAGATCAATAACTGAACACCAATTAATAGGCTCGAGCAACAATAGGTCAATCAATGATTGATAATGCTGATCGATCAAATAAGTATTATTTAAAAATTTTTAATATGATTTCACCCGGGATATTATTTAATTTCTGATCTAAATGTCCAACGTTAATATTTCATATGTCCGACAATTTTGATGAAAATGTTGCGATTATTAATATCGGTGGCATCATGTTAGCCTCTTATCGGGTCACATTATGCGGATACAATTTCAAGAAGAGATGTAATTTTATAAGGTTGCATGACCTTATTATTTTTAATATAATATTTTTTAACTGGTAAATATAATATAATCGATCAATGATTGATTTAATGATTGATCGATAATATCCACTCGAGCTCATAAATTACATGCTTGATCGATCATACTCGATCAAGCATGTATCCTTGATTTTTGATCGATTAAAAAAATTTTTTTCGGGTCAATCATCATCAATAATTTTTTTTCCAAGTCAATTCACTAGTCAGATGATGTCAAAATCGTTCGACTTGATCACGTATCACGTCATACGATCGAAAATATTTTAATCTCGCCATAATCCCCCCCCTTATATAACAAATTTTTTTTAACTTACAACTACTTATAACTTGTAAATATTACAAATATTCAATTTTTATTCTTAAATATCATTAAAAAAAAACTTTTTTAAAATATATAAAATATAAATTTTTTAAAAAAATAAAATATAAATTTTTAAAAAATAAATCAGAAGTATTTTTATAGATAAATTCAGGGCAAATTTGCCCTGAATTTAAGATGGTTTAAGAGGTAAAAAAAAATAAGAAAATTTTGTCATTTTCTTGAGTGTAAATCTTACCAACTTCTATGTCCCCAATATAATTAAGTTTATCAATAAATTCTTCAAGTTTATCGATAATGTTTTTGCAAAGTGCATCTTCTAACACTTTTCCTCCGCGGTATACGAATATTGAACTAATCCACACAAAAGTTTTCTCAGCTCATCTCTTTGCTTTTCAGTTATTTCTATTGATTCTATTTTAAATTGATACTCAGTTTCCATTCTTAAACCTAATTTAGATATATAAATAATATATTTTTCAATAATATTCATTGGATCACCGAGGTCAAGTTTTTTGGCCAGTTTATGGTTATAAATAATTATTTCTTTTTCTTTATTCTTTTCTATATCCTCTTCGGATTGAGATTTATCACAAGAACTCGTGCTCTTATTTGGAAGAATATTAATGATTAAATAAATCAAGTATAAATAATTGTAATGAGAAAGGGTAAGTATTAACCAAATTAAAAGAATACAGGCGTAAAACGAATTTCCAAGTCGTATACTAAATTCACGTATTAATTTTTTCAATAATTTTATTGTTCCATATTTATCCCTTCTACTTTCCTTATTTCCAAAAAATCTTACTTTATATAGTTTTATCATTTCTTTATTTCCAAAGAAACTTACTCTATCATAGTCATCTAAAGTAAATTCATCATCACAGATTATTAAATATAATCTTTTCGATATTATATAATAAATTGTCAAAATTGCTACAACTATTTCCAATGTAGGTTTTAAAAATATAAATTCCATGGTGTAAATAATAAGGTTAAATTGAGAAATTATCATACATTCAGAAGATTTAGGTGGATATATAGTAAAATTGAGCATTTTCTCAACTTTTCTTTCAAAGAAAGCTAATACTATATTATACAACCATTTGTAACCAATAACGATGATACTTATAGCTAGTATAAAATCAATACGTGTTGAGCTAGATGGGATAATATTACTATTAATCAAAATCGAGGTAATAGAAGTAATGATAACATATAAAGATAATGAAGTCATAACTATTACACCAGTTTTCTTGTAGAGCTTGTACCCGTATAAGCGTTACCCGGGTAACCCGGTTAACACCTGTCAACCGGGTGACCCGGATAAGCATGATAATGTGACGTACAAATATAGTGATATTTCAACCTCTTCTAATGCGATTGTATCAGTGTAATATATCAAAGTTAAAAAGACCTTTAATTAATATCTAACTCAAGAACGGATTTTAACTAACTTAACTATAATTAAAAAGATTATGAAATAAATCACTTACTTAATTAAAATTTTAAAGATTCAACAGTAGTTTGAGTTAAAGTAATTTCAATCAAATTATTTTTTTTTTTGATTGCAGTTGATAATTCTTTACGAAAAAATGAATATAAAACTAATGAATGTAGTTTAAAAGTTTGGTTGCCAACTTATTCACTTTCAAGAAATTGTGCGAAATCGTTGGAGAAACGCTCAAATAATTTAGTATTTATTTGCGACATAAAGATACAATTTTAATATCTGTGGATTTGTAGTACATACTAACTATTTATATTTACTTGGCAGTTACACCACCCAATGGTTAATACATAATCAGATGCATATTTGCGTAGCAATACATAATTGTTTAATTTTGGCGCCAATTCACATTACTCTGGTTTCGTTACCTTTCGTTACAAAATCTACTATACTGCAGGCTAAAATTTTTTGATGATTTTCAATATGATAACATTACCTATCGAATGATATTATATAATATTTAATAACCTCCGATATAATTACAAAGATTTATTTTCATGTATTCTTGTGAATCGTCAATGGTGTAGAATTATTATACCGATTTTATGGAGTGATCCCAAAAATCATTTTAAAATATTAAACTTATAGAAATATTTCTTTTAACATTAAACCATAAAGAGCAAGCTCTATTAATTCCTTTTAAAATTACTCTTCCAAGTCAACGAAAACTATTATTTGAATACACAAGTTATATTACATCTGTTAAAAACAAGTCTTTATCTGATGGCGTTTTTAATTGGGTATGTCATAGAAAGTATGAAACAGGAGATGAACTTAGAAATGCTATTAATTGTTCTTTGATTTCAATGTTTTTACGAACTAGTAAAAATCTTGAATATTTAAGTCTTAATGAAATTATTAGCAGTCAATTAATATTTGAAAATCTTTATAAGAACACTACTATTACCTCTATAGCTTTAGATACTCCCAATAATATTTCTCGATCTAAGGCAATGGACGGACTAATAAAACTCCTTTATAAAAATTCTACTTTGACTTCTTTGAATCTTAGTAGTATAAATTGGCGAGGATGGTCATCCCCCAATTGTATCGGATCAGATGTAGAAAAAGCATTAACAGATGTATTTGCCAGAGCAATATTTTGAAGGATATGAATCTTCAATATAATAACCTTGGATCAAAAGCAGGAAAAGCATTAGCAGGTGCACTTTGCAAGAATACTAGCTTGACTTCTTTGAATCTTCGTCATAATCATATTAGACCAGAAGGAGGGAAAGCATTTGCAGATGCACTTTGCATTAACATTACCTAAAAAATTTGAATATTAGTAGTAATAATCTTGACTCAGAGGGTGGAAAAGCTTTAGCAGATGCACTTTTCAAGAACTTTACTCTCACCTCTTTGGATATTTGTGAGAATAATCTTGGATCAGAAGGAGGAAGAGCGTTAGCAGATGCACTTTGTAAGAACACCGCACTGATTTCTTTGAATCATCAAAGAAATAATCTTGGATCAGAAGGAGAAAGAGTGTTAGCAGATGCACTTTGTAAGAACACCGCACTGATTTCTTTGAATCTTCAAAGTAATAATCTTGGATCTGAAGGAGGAAAAGCATTAGCTGATGCACTTTGCATGAACGTCACATTAACTTCTCTGAATCTTGCTGATAATAATCTTGGACCTGATGGAGGAAAAGCACTGGCTGATGCACTTTATAAGAACAATGCGTTGACTTCTTTGAATCTTTTTAATAATTATCTTAAATTGGAAGGAGGAAAAGCATTTGCGGATGCACTTTGCATGAACACCACGTTAGAAGATTTGAATCTTCAAAAAAATTATCTTGGATCAGAAGGAGGAAAAGCATTAGCTAATGCGCTTTGTATTAACACTAAATTGAATTCTTTGAATATTGCTAATATAAATCTTAGATCAGAAGGAGGAATAGCATTAGAGATGCACTTTGTAAAAACACTACACTGACTTCTTTGAATATTCGTAATAATAATATTGGACCAGAAGTAGGAAAAGCATTCGCAAACGCACTTCGCATTAACACCACGCTAAAAAATTTGCAATTCAGAAGAAGGTAAACCGTTAGTGGATGCGCTTTGCATGAACACCACGCTGACTTCTTTAGATTTTCTGGGCAAATAATATCGGGCTAAAAGTAAGAAAAGCGATGACAGATTGTCTTCGTGGGATTTTAGGTGCCTATGCGACTAGTAATGGGGCACGCCCGTGGTGATCGAATGTTACGATTGAATGAACATGATTTTCTGAAGATCTTTTGTTTTGTCGATTTACCCCTTTTTGCTGCACCAAATATACTGAATGAGATATATTTAATAGTTTTATATATTTTATTTTTAAAAAAATTTATCAAATCGAAACTTTACATCATCCGCTAATACTTATAACTTGTCAGAAATACTGAATAGACAAATCTTCTAATAGCAAATATGTTGTTTAATAAAAGCTCATCTATTACTATATGCATTACACCCGGAAATGCATCTCTTACTTCCTGTACCAATACGAACAAAATAAATTAAAATAGTAATCTTGTTCTTTATAAATTCATCTATCAACGCTTTTCCCACTTCTGGCCCAATATTATTCCCTCTAAGATATAGATAGGTCAACGTAGTATTCTTATAAAGTGCATTTATTAATGCTTTTCTTTCTTCTAGCCCAAGATTTTTCGTAATAGGACACAGATGGTCAACATAGAGTTTTGATGAAGCGCATATGCTAATGCTATTCACCCTTCTGACCCAATTTTGTTGTATGAAATATTCAAAGTAGTCAATGTTGCGTTCTTATAAAGATCTTTGCTAATACCTTTCCTTTTTTTTGAACCAAATCTATTCTTAGAAAGACCTAAATAATTTATGCCAGTGTGTCTTTTATAAAGAGCCTCTAATAATTTTACCATTTCTTCAAATCCAGGACAATGATCAGTTAAAGTAGAATACTTGCAAATAATCTTTACCAATACATCCATTGCCATAGGTTTAAAATCATAATGACAATGCATAAAAATATTAAAGTTATAGTAATTTCTTCGTAAAGAATCAAATATTATTTGATTGCAAATAGTTTTTTTTCAAGATATACGTTCCTATTAATTTTTTAGTTCATAGAAACATTTCAATAATGAACATTTAACGACAATTTCAATTTTACTTTTACCTCATGTTTCTCATAAGAAGCAAATTGCTAATCCCATCATACAAATAACTGCTACGGTAATAGCTGTGATATAATTTGTATATTCGAATAATAGTTTTGGGTGACTTGGAGGGTTAATTTTAAAAGGAATTAATAAAGTTTGCTTTTCAACGTTAATATTAAAGTAGTGTTCTTTTAAGTCTTATTTCCTGTAAAGAGTAATCTGGATTTTTCCACAATATTGTATAATAATTTACACCATTGACAGTTGACGAGTTTATGAAAATAAGTGTTTATAATCCTACACGAAGTAGTTAAATATTATATAGTGGCATTCATTCAAAAATTTTAAGAATAGATGTTGGGAAAAAAATTCTTGAAAAGATTGAAATTGCTTACTATAGTATGTATTAAAAAAGGAGTTCCTTAAATCAGGGTAGATTCATTATAATGCCTAATACGCATAAGCTGTATTTTTGATATCTTTATAAACCAAAACCATATGCGTATCAAAAAATTAACTCTCAACTCGCCAAAAATGTGCTTTGGTTAATCCGTTTTAAGAGTCTCAAGAGGTCAATTAGAATAGTATTTAAAAAATTTTTTTTGCCAAAATACTATATATCGTTTCCCATAAGTTTAAAAGTTGGACGTGCATCACCTTTCTTACTGGTTCATTTTTACTCATGATCCGATATCGTACTATATACGATATTATTGTTCAAAAATTTTGTTGCATATATTTTAAAAAAATTTTAAGGTTTAATAGATTTTCAAATCAATAATTAGATGATGCATTTTTATGTGGAATTGAATGCATATGCTAACTTTATAATAAAATAAACATCAATAGATGAAAATGATAAATCTCCTGATAAAACCTCTGCGAAGGGTGAAATTTCCCAACGAATGAATGAAATATCAATAATAAATAAAAAGGTTGATGATGCTCATAGACAAAAATCGAAATCAGGTTTCATCTTTCGTTAAAAAATTTTAAAAGATGAAATGATTGAAGATGGCGAAACGTCAAGAACTAGGCGAAACCTAATGAATATGTGAAGCTATTTCACGCAAGAGGTCTTGTTCTGTAGTCTTTAAACAATTCAAATTTAAATTAGAATCACGCAAATACTGTAATAACGATATATTTAATTCCTTTTGAATCTATAAATTTATATTTAATATATACTAATTGTATAATTTTTAATATATTGTAAACCGGCTTAATGGATAGATACAAGATTAAATACCTTTTAATTTTATTCTATTTACATTTAATCGCTGGCATTAAGATCATTAATTGAGTATTTAAATGTAAGCTGCAAGTTTGCAGTATCAATCCATATATCTTTTTTAAGTTAAATTATATTCGCGTAAGTTTAGCGGGTATCATACAGTAAGTATCATTTACCATTTTATGATTCGATAAAATATAATCAATTTCATGGAAATTTGCTTTTATAAATTCTAGTTAGCTTATTGAGATTAAAAATTATTAAATCAAGGTAGCAGCTTTGATCTTTACCCATTAATTAACGTAATTTAAAATCTAAAGTCACAAAATGTAGTCTAGAAAATAAATGTAGTATACACAGCATTCTACGATATAATAATTTTCAGGAATTCATTCTATGAGATTGCACATGTACAATTAATGGCTTTCATCAAGCAATTTATTATCAACCAATTGACAACTGGGAAACTTATAACAATAAATATAAACATAAAATTTTAATGCTTCTTTCTCTTAATGTAAACAAATTAGTCAATATGAGATTAATTTTTTGTTTCTATTATCCTACCGATACGCTTCATTTCTAACTTTTTCTTTTTTTGCTACACTTATCAGACATAACTTGAAGACCTTAAACGCACTGATATCCAGAGAATTTATGGCTGAAACTAATAAAAGAAAATTGATGGTTTCAGCGTGTAATATAAAAATTAACTACCAAATGAGCCTGTTTTTTAATAAAATAATCATTACTATATGCTTAAATATATAAATGAGAGATGATACTAGATATAAATAGAGACATGTTTTGTGCTATTCAGAAGCCAAATTAAACTCTTACATCCCGTAATCTTTATGCACGTTTTGTTAATAATAATTTACAGTTTTATTGGTATATCTTGCAATAACGAACTCACTGATAACATATTCTACGATTTATTCAATCACAATAATTTCTAAACAATATATATTTCGCTCAAATTTAATAGAATTGGCTATTAAACGGCCAAATTATATTATGCAAAGCGCACTTTTTTTAATATGCAATATTTAAATGCACTTTAGCTTAAACTCAAAGAGTTTTCGAGTGTCTTAATTAATGGGATGAAATGTTTCGAAAATCAATGGAAAAATTTAAACTTTAATTGGTGAATCATATTAATCGATTAAACTCAAGATAAATAAAATATGAGACACGTAGTTAAATAGCGCAAATACCAGCGAACTTATTAATTCGATAAAAAAAACTTCTACCTCAAATATTTTATTAGGGCACCAGATTATCAAAATTTGATTAAATAGTATTATACTCTTTTTTTTTTATAAACCTTTTAATCACACTAACTTATCACACTATTCTGTTTTTTTTTGTTTTAAAAAAAATATTCTAGTAAATAGACATTAGAGAACCTAAAGTGTAGTAATTCTTTTCGGTAATACACCATATTTTTACCTTTGACACATTGTATAATCATATATGAAACTGATTGATGCAGTTGGGTATGTTCCTTACTATTTTTTGCATTTGCAAAATTTAAATCCGTTTGATGGGTCAATTAAAATCCATAAAAGCTGCTTGATCATTAACTAAGTTCTTTATTTTAATTATTAATATCACAGTAAAAATGATACATGAGCAAATCTCAATAATGCCATTATTAGTGCAATTAATTTTATTTAGAATAGCCAAAATTACGTTATTATACTTATGCACTATTTCGATCATTAAAAAATTTTACCTAGGAAGACGCTGGAGAATCCTAAATCTCTAATAACACAATATATTCAGAGAAGGCTCTCAATATCTTTTATCACAAGTTTAAAATTCAAATCAATTTTTCAAGACTTGAAATACTTCAAATTCATCAATTAAAAGATTATGATTATCTTCAGATCTAAGCCGTTTTTCATAATATGCATCCATATGCTGATAAGACCATATCCTATTGTCATCTTTCATAAAAAAGTAATCACCAAAAAGTGGTCCACGAATGCCATAACATCCAATTACTTGATTTGAATGAATAATTCTACTAACGATAGAATTCGGTAAATATTGGGTTTTCAATGAAAAAATAAAACTATCGGTTGTTATAGACCATTTATATGGATTATTATTCGTCCAAACTAATGGATTATATCCACCAAGTATTTATTTGTACCATTAACCTTTATGACAGCAATGGTACCGGGTATATTATCGCATAAACTGTGAAATAATTCACAAGTAAATCCATCTATGCTTCCTCTGAGAAGTAAATTAAATTTGTAAGGTATTTTTGTAACATCATATATCGATGAATGACGATCAATCCAAGATGAAATCTCTGCAAAATGTTCATCAGTAATAATAGAAGATGTATTATTAAAGTGAACTTTACGAACAGGAAGTTGAGCAGGAATTTTTTTACGATCAGGTAAGATAATTGAAGAAATTGCTATATTAGGTGCCATGTTCTTTGATATAATATCATTCCATAAATTTGATTCAAGAATTTGTTGATAAGGCCTAACTTTCACTATAATATCTTCCCCAGACATTTGAAAAAATCGAATTAAAGGAATGCATTTGTCAAGTGTAGCTTTTAAATCTAAAAAATTCTTTTCAGTCCATTGTTTGAGATCAAAGGGTAAATCTGGAGTTTTTGCTATTTCCCATTGAATAACCTTATCCCAAATCTCGGATTCTTACATTTGTAAATCATCTCTATTTAAAAGAGCTAATAGTGCATTTTCTTGAATAGAAGTAAAATCATCAGAATTAAAAACTAGATTAGGATGTTTCGTAAGGATATCAGTGCAAAAATCTTGTAAAGCCTTAAAATTATTTTCTTGAAAACTGGTATAATAAACTTGGGTAAATTTTAATCGAAGCCAAGATGCTTTGTTATCAATAAGATAAGATTGAATGTATTCAACTAATCCTTCTAAACCTAATTTGTTGGACAGAACTAAAAGATCAAATATAGTAGATGGTTCAACCTCTTCTAATGCGATTGTACCAGTGTAAATATATCTAAGTTAAAAAGACCTTTAATTAATATTTAACTCAAGAACGGATTTTGGCTAACTTAACTATAATTAAAAAGATTATGAAATAAATCACTTACTTAATTAAAATTTTAAAAGATTCAACAGTAGTTTGAGTTAAAGTAATTTCAATAAAATTATTTTTTTTGATTGAAGTTGATAATTCTTTACGAAAAAATGATGAACGTTGGTATAAAACTAACGAATGTAGCTTAAATGTTTGGTTGCCAACTTTAACGACAACATTGTATTCGTATTCAGTTTCAAGAAGTTGAGCAAACTCGCTTGAGAAACGCTTGAGTAATTTAGTACTTATTTGCGACTTTAAGATACAATTTAATTATTACGTAAGACTTATTAACATGCGTGGATTTGTAATGCATACTAACTATTTATATTTACCTGCTAGTTACACCACCCAATGGATACGTAATCAGATGCACATTTGCCTTACTGTAATTGTTTAATTTTGGCGCCAATTCGCATTACTCTGGTTACATAAAACCTTCGTTACAAAATCTACTACTGTAGGCTAAAATTTTTTGATAATTTTCAATATGATAACATTACCAATCGAATGCTATTGTATAATATTTAATAACCTCCGATATAATTACAAAGATTTATTTTCATGTATTCTTGTGAATCGTCAATGGTGTAGAATTATTATACCGATTTTATGGAGCAATCCAAAAAATCATTTTAAAAATATTAAGCTTATAGAAATATTTCTTTTAACATTAAACCATAAGAACAAACTCTATTAATTCCTTTTAAAATTACTCTTCCAAGTCAACGAAGTCTATTATTTGAATATACAAGTTATATTACATCTGTTAACAATTCTTTATCTGATGGCGTTTTTAATTGGGTATATCATAGAAAGTATGAAACAGGATATGAACTTAGAAGTGCTATTAATTATTCTTTGATTTCAATGCTTTTACGAACTAGTAAAAATCTTGAATATTTGGGTCTTGATGAAATTATTAGCAGTCAATTAATATTTGAAAATCTTTATAAGAACACTACTATTACCTCTATAGATTTAAAGATTCCCAATCATATTTCTCGATCTCAGGCAATGGACGTATTAATAAAGGTCCTTTATAAAAATTCTACTTTGACTTCTTTGGATCTTAGTACTCCAACTTGTGGTGTATGATCATCCCTCAATAATATCGGATCAGATGGGGGAAAAGCATTAGCAGATGTGATTTGCCAGAACAATATTTTGAAGAATCTGAATATTCAACATAATGATCTTGGATCAGAAGAAGGAAAAACATTAGCAGGCGTACTTTGCAAGAATATCAGTTTGACTTCTTTGAATCTTCGTTATAATCATATTGGACCAGAAGGAGGGAAAGCATTTGCAGATGCACTTTGCATTAACATTACGCTAAAAAATTTGAATCTTAGTTGTAATAATCTTGGCTCTGAGGGAGGAAAAGCATTAACAGATGCACTTTGCAAGAACTTTACCCTCACCTCTCTGGATATTTGTGAGAATAATCTTGGACCAGAAGGAGGAAAAGCATTAGCCAATGCACTTTGCATGAATGCCACATTAACTTCTTTAAATCTTGCTTATAATAATCTTGGACCGGAAGGAGGAAAAGCACTGGCTGATGCATTTTATAAGAACACTGCGTTGACTTCTTTGAATCTTTTTAATAATTATCTTAAATTGGAAGGAGAAAAAGCGTTAGCGGATGCACTTTGCATGAACACCACGTTAAAAGATTTGAATCTTCAAAAAAATGATCTTGGATCTGAAGGAGGAAAAGCATTAGCTTATGCGCTTTGTATTAACACTACATTGACTTCTTTGAATCTTGCTAGTATAAATCTTAGATCAGATGGAGGAATAGCATTAGCAGATGCACTTTGCAAAAACACTACACTGACTTCTTTGAATATTCGTAATAATAAAATTGGACCAGTAGTAGCAAAAGCATTCGCAAATGCTCTTCGCATTAATACCACGCTAAAAAATTTGGATCTTAGTTATAATTTGCTCAAATCAGAAGGAGGAAAACCGTTAGTGGATGCGCTTCGCATGAACACCACGCTGACTTCTTTAGATTTTCGGGCAAATGATATCGGGCTAAAGGTAAGAAAAGCGATGACAGATTGTCGTCGTGTGATTTTATCTATGTACATATACGACTAGTAATGGGGCACGCACGTGGTGATCGAATATTATGATCGAGTGATCATGATTTCATTAGATGATGCATGATCGATAAGAAAGTCTGTAATAATCAGTAACGCAAATGCGTATTAGTAATTAATATATAAGGCATCGATCCTAAGGGGGAAGTGCCTAGGTTTCGTGCTCGCAAGAACTTTGTGTCTACAATCTTGTGTGCTCGTATATATTTGTGATTCTCTAAGTGAATAAACTGTTATCTGTTTGAACGTATTAGGTGGTAGTACCTTTACGATACGTCAGTCATCGTATTGTCAAGCGAGTGAAGTTTTTTAGTAAAACCCCACAAATACACGGTAGTCTGAGTTGACACAGATGCATTTTGCAATAACACCACGCTAAATTTCTAATAACTAGAAATTGCAAATGCGCAACATAGTTTTTATGGCAAATTAAGTTAGACTATTAACAGATGTTAGAGAATTTATTATTCACTGATAATTGTTAATAAGCTTAATAATTAATAGATAATTTAAAAATCGGCCCAATTTATTTTTCAAATTGAAAGTAACACGTATTGATAATTTTGTTATTGTGTCATTACTAGGAACTTAAAGTAATAATTTTAGGTTTTTATCGATCTTTATTACACAGTTCGTCTCAAATATTTATTTATATACATTTTTTATGCTATAACCATAGATTATCCTGCAGAAGAACACATTCGTGCAAATCATGTAAGAAAATTTTTAGTTGAGAAAATCAAGCTTGTTTGCATAGTTTTGTTCTAATTCGGTACTTCTTTACTTTTCTTGTACGATGGTTGTTTTCCATATTTGGATTTTTCCTTTTCTTTTTTGGATTTTTTTTTTTTTTTTATATTATTTTAATCAAAACGAAAAGCTTTGCACGCATGCTTCAGTTTGGACAATCCGTTTAATATATACCGGGATAATATTTTATTGATTTTAAGAAAGTAGACATGATTTATGCATAATTGAAACTGAAACGGATATGCTCCCGGAAAATAGCAACCGAGGTTGCGCCGGGCATCACCGTAAGCAGTTGATTTTGTGATGTATGACATTGGCCGGTGGTTTCCCGCCTGCATAATGCAAGCCGGCCGTTAATGCGACATGTGACTAACAGAACTTGGCAATCATTATGAAAATGTCGGGTTGGGCGACCCTATAAGAAAAGTGGTCCGGGATCGCACGGTGTGAACGTGTAAATCGGGGGTTATATACTAAAACTCCCTAATAACACCTATAACTAATCTAAACTCTATACAACTATCGGTCAAGACTCCTAGTTCCTCGATTTGGCAGGCAGAAAGAGGCGAGGGAGATTTGGTCCGGGTCTCAAGGTTCGTAGGGTCTTGCTAATATCCTCAGTGAGAAGATAGAAGTATAGTCAGGTCACAAGACAAGAGCTATCGGGTTGCCGATTGGGCTTCCGGGTTTCACGGGTTCTATTATTACGTCGATCGTAAGTCCGATTAGATTCCGAAGGCAGTCGGAGATTGACAATTAAGCTCACGGGGTTCAATTATTGTTGGATAAATGGGGTAATCAATAGCGTATTCACAGGATTTATCTATATAAAGGGCTGATTACTAATCTACTTTTACTTTTATATCGATTGCGACAGATAGATTTTTCGGTATCACGGGGATAAGATAAACTAATACAACAAACAAGTTTACAAGAACAATAGTGTTTTCTTATGGGACAACTAAGTATACGTTTTATTTATATCACAAGAAAATAGTACAAAGGGTAAGGTCTAGAGCTAACACTCTACTCTAATTTCGAAGGTTACAACTCTCCAAGTCGAACTCCAATGAGTTGTTAACGCGTAACTGGAACTCGAACTGAGTTTTTTTCTTCTGTCAGGCGAGCTTAAGGCTCTTATATACTTTTTGATTAGAGACTAAAAAGCTACAAAAGATTCTTTTTACTATTTTACATCTTTTATATCTTTTATATCTTTTATATATTTTGTATCTTTTACATCTTTTATATCTTTTATATCTTTTGATTAAAAAGATTTAACAGATACAAGAGATTTGTGATCGTTGATCCCTTCTAATTCTAATTACAAAAAGATAAGAGAAATAAAATAACAATTTAAGCACAGCCCAAATTTAGATTAAACAGTGTATAGGCACGTGGTTGAGTGGCACGTGCTATGGGTCGGGTTTGCACGTGCATGGTTCGAGTAGGCACGGGAATCGGCGGACCGTGTTGATCCGTATACGCGTGCCAATTTAACGTGAAATCACGTAAATCGTCCGTGCCTTTTGTAGCAGTTTACTAAGCCAATTGACACGTGCGATGGCACGTGAGTGGAACGGGTAAGTAAATATAAATTTATGGTCCACTTTCCAATAGACATTTTATTAGAA
The DNA here is from genome assembly GCA_003550325.1 of Gigaspora rosea. Taxonomy (NCBI): domain Eukaryota; kingdom Fungi; phylum Glomeromycota; class Glomeromycetes; order Diversisporales; family Gigasporaceae; genus Gigaspora; species Gigaspora rosea. The sequence goes on along the minus strand of QKWP01000293.1, from coordinate 54,370 downwards.
GAGGACCAGATAATAGTTGAAGTATGTACATATCTTGAAGCTAAAGCAACTGCAAATGTGTAAAATCTTGCAAGGAATCTTTTTCCTTAAGATACCAGAGCAGGCTTACTTGCGAGTTTTTGAGATATTGCAACTTTTTTAAAAAAAAAAAATCGTTTGTGATCCTTCGTTCTTGTAGTACTCTGTGAAAGAGCCAGCACGTGTCATTTTAACACGTGCCATTCCGTATAATTTGACGTGCCATCACGTACAACGTGCATATGCGTGCCACCGAATGCGTGCCATTCCGTGTGACGTAATATAACGTGCCACCCATTACCTTAGTATCCGTGTCATTTTTAATCGTGCCATTCCGTAAAACGTGCCTATACGTGCCACACGGTCCGTACCATCCCGTGCATATACACTGATTTCCCGTACCATACCCCGAACCACTTTTCTTATAGGGCGAGATCGGGTCGCAATTACGTTCTTTCTCGCAGCAGAGTTGACTACTCTTGGCGTAGTCGCTGGAGCTGCTCCCTATTTACTTATACTTGCTTTATCTTGTATTGATCCTGCCCTAGGTCTCCTGATTGCCATATGCGGCAACTGATCTTACATCATACTCACCTGTTTCCAAATCTAAATCTGGAATCTCAATGATGGTTTTCACATGCCTCCTTACCTTTGCTCCGCCCGGCCCGCCCTAGCCCAGGTCATGTGATGCGCTTACGTCCTGCTTCGCCATCTTTTCGTTCTGTTGACTTACTTACGTCCGTCAACTCGAATAAATAAAAATTTTCCTTAGTTACGTGAAAATACTTGATCAAAGATCAACCTGTCTTTGCCTTGTATACTCTCTTTAGGAATCAGATCATGCCAAATTAGCCTAAAAAATTCTTTCCGTTTTTATATACTCTATACATTACTGTATACTCTTTACTCTATTTAAATTTACTATTTCGAATTTGTAAACCATTACTAGAGTACTGCCCACCCACCCACCTTGCAAACTTACGTTTTATCTATACTTTTTTTGATGAAATTTCTTGTTACACATTCTAGTAGGTCTCGATTTCAGATTAGCAGATCCGCGCCGATTTTCTTTAAAAAAGATCGATGGCGGCAGTGTATTTAAAACTTCACTGACACGAATGGTTATGTCTATTTTATGATATAAAAATTACATGTTTTATCCACTTTATCCGTATTAACGTTAATCTTTATATTAACTGTATTTAAGCCTCAAATACTATTTATTTGTTAAAAAAAATAAAGATTAAAATTTTTTTTCTTATTTATTAATACCTCATAAATAATTTATTAATACCTTATAATAAAACCGTAACAAGCAATCTAATACAGCATAGTCTTTTTTAAAATTGTGTAAGTTAGAATTTTGACCGAAATTTAAATATTAGCCAATTGGCCGTTGGCCGTTTGCCAACCAATTGCTAAAAAAATTGGCCGCAAAAAATTGCCAACACTGACCAAATGTACTGAGCAACATGGGTGGCACGAAGTGCCACCCATCGTACTAACGATTCATATTGAATTCGGATTGAATAATTGAATACAGATTCGTCCAGATTCAAGTTATATATAAAGTAGTATTCAGATTCGAATTGAATGGCCTTTAATTAAAGAATAGGAGAGGTACTACCTTTGTTAACTCTCGTAAATGATTAATACTGCAGTATAAATGAAGCTACTATAATTTAAACTTATTAAACCTAAGAATAGTTTTTTGTCTTATTATAAATCTTCATCATGACGACTAATTCACAGACCGCATCAAACATTTAATGTTATATTTTTAGAATATAATTTTATTATTTTACGGTTTCTATAAAACTCGTGGGTACAGGAAAATAGAAGTTACTGGCTAGTTAAATAAATAAAAATAATTGCATTATCATGCGTATCTACCCATTTCCATTTGATATTACCTGGCGAAGGTGTCGATCACCCGATGGGTCTTATGAAATTAATTCGGGCCAAAATTCGAATTAACGCCCCTGCGCCTTAAACCACCCTATTAATTGTTCACTTCTGTAATCTTGACCAATCAAAATTTAGAATCAGGTGTAACGTGATAGTCTAATGACCTTAATCCAACTTACAAATAAGTACTAAATTACTGCACAACTGCTTGAAAGTGAATATGATTATAACGTTATAGTTAAAGTCGGCCAACAAAGTTTTAAGTTACATTCACTAGTTTTATATCAACGTTCATCATTCTTTCGTCAAGAATTAAACCACCACAACTAATATTATCGAAATTACTTTAACGCTTTTAAAATTTTAATAAAGTAAGTTGTTTACTTTTTATTTATAATAGTTGGAATTTACCATAAATTAATTTTTATAAAAGATATTTCCTTATAAATTTTTAATTAAACGTTAGCGCTATTGTTTAAATTGGATGTTAGATTTTAGGTTGAGAAATTTTTACATAGTATTGTATCCAAATATAAATAATTTTAGCCATTATTGAAAAGTAGAACTTAGTGAGCAAAAAATCGAATTTATATTAAAAATAATTAAAGGTCTTTTAAGATAGATATATTTACACCGGTACAATCCCATTAGAAGAGGTTGAACCATCAACTATATTTGATCTTTTAGTTCCGTCGAACAAATTAGGTTCAACAGAATTGGTTGAATACATTCAATCTTATCTTATTGACAACAAAGCATCCTGGCTTCGATTAAAACTTACCCAAGCTTATTATATAGTTTTCATGATAATAATTTTAAGGCTTTACAAGCTTTTTGCACTGATATCCTTGCGAAACATCCTAATCTAGTTATTAATTCTGATGAATTTACATCTATTCAAGAAAATGCGTTGATTGATCTTTTAAAAAGAGATGATTTACAAATAGAAGAATCAGAAATTTGGGATAAGGTTATTCAATGGGGAAAAGCAAAAACTCCAGATTTACTGAAAAGAATTTTTTAGATTTAAAAACTACGCTTGATCAATGTATTCCTTTAATTCGATATTTTCAAATGTCTGGAAAAGATGTTGTGGCAAAGGTTAAACCTTATCGACAAATTCTTGGATTAAACTTATGGGATGATATTTCAACAAAATTATGGATCATGATGCATCTTTCTCTTCAACTATCTTACCTGCTCGTAAAAAATTTCCGTTCAACTTCCTGTCCGTGACGTTCGATTTATTAATTCATCTTCTATTAGTAATGATGAACATTTTGCAGAGATTTCATCATGGATTGATCGTCGTCCGTCAAAATATGATATCTGATATTACAGAAATACCTTATAAGTTTAATTTACTTCTTAGAGGAACGAGAGATGGATTTACTTATAAAACATTTCATCAACTATGCAATAATATACCTTGCACCGTGGTTGTTATAAAAGTTAATGGCACAAACGAAATACTTGGTGGATATAATCCATTAATCTGGACATCTAATAATCCAATTAAATGGTTTTCAACAACAGATAGTTTTATTTTTTTACTGAAACCCCAAAATTTACCGAATTCCATCCTTAGTAGAATTATTCATGCAAAGCAAGTAATTGGATTGCTAAAATTTTGGTCCAGGTTTTGGTAACTACTTTTTTATGAAAAATTACAGTAAGAAATGGTCTTATATGTATAATGATGCAAATTATGAAGAATGACTTAGATCTGATGATAATGATCTTTTAATTGATGAATTTGAAGTATTTCAAGTCTTGAAAAATTGACTTGAATTTTAAACTTATTATCAAAAGATATTGAGAGCCTTCTCTGAATATATATCTTTAGGATAATTTTGACAGCGTTATTAGAGAGATTTAGGATTCTCTAGCATCTTCCTAGATACAATTTTTAAGGATTGAAATAGTGAACAAGTATTATAACGTAATTTTGCTATTCTAAATAAAATTAATTGCACTAATAAGGGCATTATTGAAATTTGCTCATGTATTATCGTATGATACATGATAAATCAAAATAAGGACTTTAGTTAATGATCGAGCGCTTTTATGGATTTTAAGTGACTAATTAAGTGGCATCGAAATTTTGCAGGTACAAAAAACAATAAGGAACATAAGCTCAATTGCCACTATTGTTTATTTACGTATTTTCCAATTTTATATATGATTATACAATGTGTCAAGAGCAAAAATATGATGCATTACTGAAAGTATTACTGCACTTTAGGTTCTCTAATATCTGTAACTAAAATTTTTTTAAAAATAATATAAAAAATCAGGATAAGAGTGATAACTTAGTGTCGATTAAAAAGGTTTATAAAAAAAAAAAAATTATAACAATATTTAATCTAGTAATTATAAAGTTTTGATAATCTAGTGCTAAAAAAAAAATATTTGCGGTAAAAGTTTTTTGACCGAATTGATAAGTTCTGGTCGTTTGCAATATTTAACTGCGTTAACTAAGTGTCTCATATCTTATTTATCTTGCGTTTAATCGATGAAAATTGGTCCACTAATTAAAGCAAATATTTTCCGATGCATTTTCTAAACATTTCATTTCATTAAATAAGACACTCGAAACTGCTTTGAGGAATGCATTTGTATATTGTATATTTAAAAGGTACACTTTGTGTAATATACTTTAGGCCATTTAATAGATTTTAGTCTGATTAAACAGATCTATTAATTTGAGCGAAATATATCGTTAAGAAATTATTGTGATTAAATAAATAATATAATATGTTCTCAGCGGGTTTATTATCATTAAAATCATAAATTATTATTAATAAAACGTGCATGAATATTACAGGTTTTGTTCTTATATGTAAGAGTCTAATTTGACTTCTGAATAGCACAAAAGCATGGCTTTATTTTTACACTGTATTATTTCTTATTTATCTATCTAAGAATATAGTAATGTTTCCTTTTGAAAGTTTCTCCAAAATTAATTATTTTATTAAAAAAATCCGGCTGATTTGGTAGTTAATTTTTAGTTTTACAGTTTCATATTTCACGAAACCTGAAATCATCAATTTTCTTTTATTAGTTTCAGCGTCAATTTTCTAGATATCAGTGCGGTTAAGTTTCAAGTAACGTCTAATAAGTTATCGAAAAAAGAAAAAGTAAGAAATTATATGTGTAGGTAGGATAATATAAACAAAATATTAAAACTCACGTTTACTAATTTGTTTGTTATAAGTTTCACCATTTGATAAAAAATTGCTTGATGAAAAGCTATTAACTACATAACTGTATATATGAAAAGCTATTAACTGCATAACTGTATATGAGCAATCTCAGAATTAATTCCATAGATAAATGAAACTTATTCTATCGTATAATACTATGTATACTACAATAATAAAAAATGATTTTTATACTATCATATTAATAAATGTAAATAGATCTAAATGAGAGGTTCCAGGTAAAGATCAATGTTGCTACCTTGACTTTTAATAATTTTTATTCTCAATAAGTTAATTAGAATTTAAAAAAGTAAATTTCTATGAATTTTGACTATATTTTATCAACTCATAAAATAATAAGTATGTTTATGATACCCGCTAAATTTACGCGAATATAATATAACTGAATGAAAGATTGATACTGTAAACTTGAAGCTTACATTTAAATACTCCAATTAATAATCTTTATCTATTATGCTAGTGATTAATTGTAAATGAAATAAAACTAAAAGATGTTTATTGTGACAACCAGTATATTAGTATATATTTGATTTAGTATTTGTGTAATTCTAATTTAAGTTTGAATGGTTTGAAGACCACGAACAAGACTTCTTGTGTTAAATAGCTTCGCATTTCATTAGGTTTCGCCTGGTTCTTGACGTTTCGTCACTTTAAATCATTTAAAATTATTAACGAAAGGCAAAATCTGGTTTTGATTTTCTTCAATGGCGAAACCTTTGGATTTCATCTGACAATACTAGAATTACTATTCTTTTAGGATTTAACAGAATTCAGCATAATCAACCTTTTTATTTTCTTATTATTATTGATATTTCGTTCTTTAGTCGGGAAGCTTCACCCTCTGCAGAGGTTTTATCACGAGTTTTATCAATTCCGTCATCTTACAAAAATAGTTTCATCTATTGATGTGTATTTTATTATAAAGTAGCACATATTAAGTAACACATTCAAAATCCACATAAGAATGCTTCATCTAGTTATGAAAATGTAAATCGATTTATTTATTTATTTTTTTTTTTTTTATATATACAACAAAATTTTCGGAGCAGTATATACAATACATATCGTGTATAACATGAATCACGGATGACTGTTAAAAAGAAACCAGTAAGAAAGGTGATACACATCCAATTTTAATCTTACATGGAAACGATCTATGGCATGCAGTTAAAAAATTTTTAAATATTATTCTAGTTGACCATTCCTGAGATCCTTAAAACGGATTAATCGAATCTAACATTTTTGACGAGTCTAAGTTACTTTTTTATACGTTTATGGCATTGTTTTATGTAGATATCAAAAAATACGTAAAGATCGTTATATTGTATCTAACCACTTTAAGGATCCCTTTTTAATACATAATATAGCAAGCAATTTCAATTATTTCTAAATTTGGCTTTTTTCAACGTCTATTCTTAAAACTTTATTTTGATTATTTTTAAATATTATAACATTACCGAATGAATACGACTATATAATATTTAATTACTTTTCGTGGGATTATAAACTCTAAATTTCGTGCACTCATAGATTGTCAATGCAGCAATGGTGTACCAATATTGTGGAAAAATCCAGTTTACTCTTTAAAATATATAAGACTTATAATAACATTACTATTAATATTAACGTTAAAAGCAAGCTTTATTAATTCCTTATAAAATTGACCCTCCAAGTCATCCAAAACCATTATTAGAATGTAAAATTATGTCACATCTGTAACAGTTATTTGTACGATGGGATAATAATTTGCTTCCTTAAGAGAAACGATGTAAGAAGTAAACTTGAAAGTGTCGTTAAATATTCTTTAATTGCAAAGTTTCTGCAGACTAAAAAAAATAATATTTAAATTGGTTTTATTCTAATATGATTTAATAGTCAATTGCGAAAAGTTTTTTTTATTTAACGTTTTTTTTAAATGTACAAAAAAAACTGATAATGTTATACCGTATATATGCTGTATTGTGATATTTTTGTATAATGTATATAATTTGCTTATTGAACAAATATACATAAATTATTTTTTTTAAAAAAAAATATTATTACATATATAAATACGAATACGTTTAAAATGTAATTTTTCTTAAAGACAGGAGGGAAGTTTATTGCATAATATTAAATTAATATAGTTAAGTATTTCAATTTTTAACCTTTGTATTTACCTGTTTTAGCTATTATCCATAAATAATAATACGTAAAAGTGTATTTGTAGCGAACAATCAACTTATTTTAGTTTAATTATAAGGTAGTTTCACTTTGCAGTAAAATTTGGTTTCAGTAGGTTGACTCCGAACTATCACATAACCGTCTGAAGCACTACTTGGCAAAATTTTCGGATTACAATTACGTCTTAATACTTGTGCACTATTTTGATCACTAGGAAATCGTATTTAGGCTGTTACTTAAGAATGTTCTTAGTCTAGCTATTAAATTTGTGCGAGCTAAATATGTAAAATAATAGTAGAAAGTGTTCTCAACGACTTCGTAATTGCATGACAGCAAAATTAACAAATTATCAATTATTAGTCCTTAGAATAAAAAGCTTTATTCTTATATGAAAGGATTTGACCCGAGTATTATAACCAAAATTAAAAAAAAAATCAAAAATAAATTAATTGGGATAGCGTCGTACTACATTTATATGCTGAGACTACGTACAATACGCCTATATATACTGCATTTGTAATGACCTTAACCCTATCTTAAACTTACAAATGTTGCAAATAAGTACTAAATTACTTGTAAGTTTCTCCAATGATTTTGCACAACTACTTGAAAGTGAATATGATTATAACGTTATAGTTAAAGTCGGTCAGCAAAGTTTTAAGTTACATTCACTAGTTTTATATCAACGTTCACCATTCTTTCGTCAAGAATTAACAACCACAACTAAAAAGAATAATATTATTGAAATTACTTTAACTGATACTTCTGTTGAAGTTTTTTAAATTTGATAAAGTAAGTTATTTATTTTTTATTTATAATAGTTGGTATTCGGCAAATTAATTATTATAAAAGATATTGCCTCAAAATTTTAAATTAAACGTTAGTGTTATTGCTTAAGTTGGATGTTAGGCTTTAGGTTGAGAAATTTTTAAATAATTTTAGCCATTATTGAAAAGTAGAATATTTAGTGAGCAAAAATCGTATTTATATTAAAAACTAACTAAAGGTCTTTTAACATAGATATATTTACACTGGTACAATCTTATTAGAAAATGATAAAGAATCTACTATATTCGATCTTTTAGTTCCATCCAACAAATTGGGTTTAACAGAATTGGTTGAATACATTCAGTCTTATCTTATTGATAACAAAGCATCTTGGCTTAAATTAAAATTTCCAAAGTTTATTCTACCAGTTTTCAAGATAATAATTTTAAGCCCTTACAGTTTTTTTGCACTGATATCCTTGCGAAACATCCTAACATAATATTGGCTTCTGATGAATTTACTTCTATTCAAGAAAATGCGTTGATAAATCTTTTAAAAAGAGATGATTTACAAATAGAAGAATCAGAAATTTGGGATAAGGTTATTCAATGGGGAAGGAACAAACTCCGGATCTGCCTTCTGACCTCAAACAATGGACTGAAAAGAATTTTTTAGATTTAAAAACTACACTTGATCAATGTATTCCTTTAATTCGATATTTTCAAATGTCTGGAAAAGATATTGTGGCAAAGGTTAAACCTTATCGACAAATTCTTGGATTAAACTTATGGGATGATATTTCAACAAAAATTATGGATCCTGATGCATCCATTTCTTCAACCATCTTACCTGCTCGTAAAAAAATTCACGTTCAACTTCCTGTCCGTCAAGTTCAATTTATTAATTCATCTTCTATTAGTAATGATGAACATTTTGCAGAGATTTCATCTTGGATTGATCGTCGTCCGTCAAAATATAATATTACAGAAATACCTTACAAATTTAATTTACTTCTTAGAGGAAGCAGAGATGGATTTACTTGTGAAACATTTCATCGACTATGCGATAATATACTTGGCACAGTGGTTGTTATAAAATTAATGGCACAAATGAAATACTTGGTGGGTATAACCCATTAACCTGGACGTCTAACAATTCAATTAATCCAATTAAATGGTTTTCAACAACTGATAGTTTTATTTTTTCGTTGAAAACCCAAACTTTACCGAATTCCATCCTTAGTAGGATTATTCATACAAATCAAGCAATCGGGTGTACGAGCACTCGTGGTCCAATTTTTGGTGGGTACTTTTTTATGAGAAATAGTAAGACATGTTATTATAGGCAAAAGGATGAATATTATGAAAAACGACTTAGATCTGATGATACTAAGCTTTTAATTGATGATTTTGAAGTATTTCATGTCTTTATCAAGTCTTGAAAAACTGATTTGAATTTTAAATTTGATATTAATAGATATTGAGAGCCTTCTCTGAATATATATTTAGGGTTAATTTTGATAGTGTTGTTGGAGAGTTAGGGTTCTCTAGCATCTTCCAAGATACAATTTTTTAATAATCGAAATAGTGCACAATATTATAACGTAATTTTAGCTATTCTAAATAAAATTAATGCATTAATAAGGGCATTATTGAGATTTGCTCATGTATCATTTTTACTGTGATGTTAATAATCATAGTGATGCATGATAAATCAAAATAAGGACTTTAATTAATGATCGAGCGACTTTTATGGATTTTAAGTAGTAATTGAACCGGTTGGACTATAATCGGTTAACCGACCCGAACCGAAAAATTTTCGGGTAACCGGTTGAGCAAATGCTTAATCGGTTGACCCGTACAACCGGTTGAGAATCGATAATCGGTTGACCCGTGCAACCGAGAATCGATAATCGGTTGACAAAATGTAAATGATATCAGGAATGAGCAAAGATTCCGAAAAGTCCGAAAAGAAAATGAATGAACAAAGACAAAAATTTGAGTAAAGGTCCGATAATTCCCGAAATAAAACGTGAAGTAATCTTAATCGGTTGCAATCGGTAGATATCAATCGGTTAATCGATTAACGAATTTTTCTCGGCTCAAATCACTACTCGGTTGAGCCAGTTAACTCGGATAATTCGGTTGGCCCGGGCCAACCAAATAATCTCGGTTAACCGATTATGCTCGGTTATGTCGGGTCGGTTAATCGATTGACGATTTTGTTACCCGGTTCAAGTCACTACTTTTAATATACTGTAGATATATTTACATTGGTACAATCTTATTAGAAAAGATCTTTTAGTTCCATCCAACAAATTGGGTTTAGCAGAATTAGTTGAATACATTCAGTCTTATCTTATTGATAACAAACCATCTTGGCTTAAATTAAAATTTTCCAATGTTTATTCTACCAGTTTTCAAGATAATAATTTTAAGGCCTTACAAGCTTTTTGCACTGATATCCTTGCGAAACATCCTAACATAATATTGGCTTCTGACGAATTTACTTCTATTCAAGAAATGCGCTGATAAATCTTTTAAAAAGAGATGATTTACAAATAGAAGTATCAGAAATTTGGGATAAGGTTATTCAATGGGGAAAAGAACAAACTCCGGATCTGCCTTCTGACCTCAAACAATGAGAATTTTTAGATTTAAAAACTACACTTAATCAATGTATTCCTTTAATTCGATATTTTCAAATGTCTGGAAAAGATATTGTAGAAAAAGTTAAACCTTANAAAACTACACTTAATCAATGTATTCCTTTAATTCGATATTTTCAAATGTCTGGAAAAGATATTGTAGAAAAAGTTAAACCTTATCGACAAATTCTTGGATTAAACATATGGGATGATATTTCGACAAAAATTATGAATCCTGATACATCCATTTCTTCAACTATCTTACCTGCTCGCAAAAACTTTCCCGTTCAACTTCCCTGTCCGTGAAGTTCAATTTATTAATTCATCTTCTATTAGTAATGATGAACATTTTGCAGAGATTTCATCATGGATTGATCGTCGTAGGTCAAAATATGATATTACAGAAATTCCTTACAGATTTAATTTACTTCTTAAAGGAACTAGAGATGGATTTACTTGTGAAACATTTCATCGACTATGCGATAATATACCTGGCACTGTGGTTGTTATAAAAGTTAATGGCACAAACGAATTACTTGGTGGATATAATCCATTAGCCTGGAAGCCTAATGATCAATTTAAATGGTTTTCAACAACAGATAGTTTTATTTTTTTCATTGAAAACACAAAATTTATCGAATTCCATCCTTAGTAGAATTATTCATGCAAATGAAGTAATTGGATGTTATAAGCATCAAGGTCCAATTTTAGGCTCTTATTTCTGGAAGTCAGATGATAGTAAACATTGGAATTATACTCATGATGCTGGATGTTATGAAAAACGACTTGGATCTGATAAGTTTTATATTTTAATTGATGAATTTGAAGTATTTCAAGTTTTGAAAAACTGATTTGAATTTTAAACTTGTGATCAAAAATATATTGAGAGCCTTCTCTGAATATATATCTTTAGGATAATTTTGATAGTGATATTAGAGGTTTAGGAATCTCTAGAATCTACCTAGATACAATTTTTTAATGATCGAAATATTGTAATTATGGCTATTATAAATAAAATGAATTGCATATTAAGGGCAATAATGAGATTTGCTCATTATCATTTTTACTATCACATTATTGTAGTGATGCTAGATACGTCAAATAAAGACTTTAAGTAATAATTGTGCAGCTTTTATAGATTCTAAGTGACTCATTAAGCGTCATCGAAGTTTTGAAAAACTGTTTTGAATTCTAAACTTGTGATTAAAAGATATTGAGAGCCTTCTCTGAATATATATCTTTAGGGATAATTTTGATAGTGTTATTAGAGGTTTAGGAATCTCTAGAATCTACCTAGATACAATTTTTTAATGATCGAAATATTGTAATTATGGCTATTATAAATAAAATGAATTGCATAATAAGGGCATTAATGAGATTTGCTCATTATCATTTTTACTATGACATTATTGTAGTGATGCTAGATACGTCAAATAAAGACCTTAAGTAATAATTGTGCAGCTTTTATAGATTCTAAGTGACTCATTAAGCGTCATCGAAGTTTTGAAAATACACAAAATAATTAGAAACATAAGGCTAACTGCATCTATTTTTATTTATGTATTTTATCAATTCCATATATGATTATACAATGTGTCAAAGGTAAAAATATGATGTATTATTGTAAAGAATTACTGCCGTTAGGTTCTCTAATATTTATTTACGAGAAATTTTTTTTAAAATAATAATAAAAAAACAATAAGATTAATAATTTATGTGTCATTAAAAAGGTTTATAAAAAAAAGATAACACTATTTAGTCTAGTAATTATAAAATTTTGATAACCTAGTGCCAAAAAATAAGTATATATTTGAGGTAAAAGTTTTTTGACCGAATTGATAAGTTCGTTGGTCGTCGTTTGCGCTATTTAACTCCGTTAACTACGTGTCTCATATCTGATTTAATTTTTCCGATTCATTTTCATACCATTTTTCCATTAAATAAGACATTCGAAAACTCTTTGAGGAATGCATTTAAATATTGTATATTTAAAATGAGCGCTTTTGTATAATATACTTTGCCATTTAATAGATTTTAGTCTTATTAATTTTAGCCAGATCTATTAAATTTGAGCGAATGTATATTGTTAAGAAATTGTCGTGATTAAATAACTAATATAATATGTTCTAAATGAGTTCATTATTATAAAATATATCAATAAAATCGTAAATTAATATTAACAGACGTGTATTATAAGCGCATAAATTATACAGGTTGTGTTCTTATATGTAAGAGTCTATTTTGCCTTTTGAATAGCACAAAAACATTGACCTATTTATATCTATTATCATTTCTTATTTATCTATTTAAGCGTAGTAATGTTTCCTTTGAAGATTCTCCAAAATTAATGATTTTACTAAAAAAACAAGCTCATTTGGTAGCTGATTATTTTTAGTTTTATATTACACAAAACCTGAAACCGTTTTATTAGTTTCAGCCATCAAATTCTCTAGATATCAGTGCGGTTAAAGCCTTCAAACAACGTCTGATAAGTGTATCGAAAAAAGAAAAAGTTAGAAATAATACGTGTAGGTAGGATAATACAAACAAAAAATTAACCTCACATTGACTTTTTGTTCATTATAAAAGATGCATAAAATTTTATGGTTATCATTTATAGTTTGTTATAAGTACCATTGTCAATTGGTTGATAAAAAATTGCTGATAAGAAGCCATTAGCTGTATAACAGTATATGAGAATTATTATATCGTATAATGCTATGTATACTGCATTTATTTTCTAAACTATAATTGTGACTTTAAATTTTAAATACTAACTTTACAGAAACCTATGTTATTTGCTAAATATATTTACATTGTATCTATTATATTGTTATTATATGTCTAAATTAGCACATAATAAATGTATTATGAATATATATTAACATAAAAACTTTTTTTTTCTGTAACTCTCTTATAACTTCATTACTAATGATATGTTGATTATATAGATTAAATATAAAAAATAATATGTCATTAATCTAATAATAATAATAATAAAATAAAAATTACAATATTTTAATAATGCAACAATCATATAATAAAGTATCTTGAAAATTCACTCCTGGCATATAACGTTAATAGACCATACAAGAAAAGTATTTACAAAGATCAATATCTATTATCGTTAGTGATGGGCAAATCTCGATTTTTTCAAAAATCCCGCGCGGGATGCGGGATCCCGCGCGGGATAGCGCGGGATTCGCGGGATTCGCGGGATCGAGTAGAGCTTCTGAATTTTTCACGATTAATATATATCAGTGTTGGCTTGACCAGACCAATTTGACCATTGGACCAGACCAATTTGACCAATTTGACCGGTCTGGTCAAAGGACCTGTACTGGTCAAATTGGTCAAATAGCATATTTAAATATAATTTATTATATAATATATATATAATATTTATATAATAGACTTGACCAATTTGACCAGTTTGACCAATTGACCAATTTGACCAGACCAATTTGACCAGCAAATTTTTGGTTGACCTCCATATCACCCAACACTGATATATATATATCATCACTAGGAATGTAATTTCTCGTTAAAATAATAATCATTTCTTATAAATCTAACTACATTTATTACAAATAAAATGCTTGTATAGATTTTACCTACTTTTAAAACATTTGGATTTTATAATTATTAAATTCATCAATTCAGATTTGCCTTAATTTTATCAATTTTTAAAATATTATTATATAAATATATATTTAAAAATTCTAATGGTAACAAAGCGATCAATCATAAGCGTATAAAAATTTATAAGTAATCAGGTGCATAATCAGGTATAAATGTGCTAAAATTTATAAGTGATCAGGTACTGTACATACGTACAAAAATTTATAACCAGGTTATATACATAGAAAAATTCATAAGCGACTCATAAGAAATTCATAATCGGCTTATAATTTCTGAATTACATAACTGATTGGCTCGAATTTTATTTAACTTATCATTCATATTAAATAATCACTGAAATTGGAGATTTTCTCCCATATGGTACACAATATTCTTGGTGCATTATTTGTGCAAGAAATTAAAGTCTAGATTGCCACTTCATTAATCATGAAAATTTTAAAAAATTTATTTCAACGTACAGTTTGCCCATTATCTCTGTACGCACGTATATATGTGGAACGAAATAATATTTTTATGTAAGTACATCAAATACTAATTAGGAATTGGCCCACTTATGTTAAAGCAGGCCGGATTATTTGTTAATGCGGGCCAGATTATATGCTAACGCAGGCCAGAAAATCTTATATTAAAAATCCCGCGCGGGAGTTTTTAAATCCCGCGCATCCCGCGCGGGATCACGCGCGGATCCCGCGCGCTGCCCATCACTAATTATCGTAATATTTAAAAAAATTGGTTTCCGGAAGAGGACTCCCCGAACTATCACTTGACCGTCTGAAGCATAACCTGGTATAATATTCGGATTGCAATTACGTCTTGTTCTTATATGTAATGATTTGACCCATTTTCAGAGTTATATAAAACATATTTCCTTTTTCGAATGTTTCAAAAAGTAATTGGGATAGCTTCGTACTACATTTATATGCTGTGACTACGTACAACACATATATACTGTATGCATTTGTAAATGAACATAAGCCTATCTTTAAACTTACAGATGTCGAAAATAAGTACTAAATTACTTGTGCGTTTCTCCAATGATTTTGCACAACTGCTTGAAAGTGGATATGATTATAACATTATAGTTAAAGTCGGTCAGCAAAGTTTTAAGTTACATTCACTAGTTTTATATCAACGTTCATCATTCTTTCGTCAAGAATTTACAACCACAACTAAAAAGAATAATATTATTGAAATTACTTTAACTGATACTTCTGTTGAAGCTTTTAAAATTTTAATAAAGTAAGTGTTTTCTTTTTATTTATAATAAAAAATTTACCAGCATGTTTTTTTAAATTAAGTATTATAAAAGATATTGCCTCAAAATTTTAATTAAACGTTAGAATTATTGCTTTTTACGTTGGATCTTAGGTTTTAGATTGAGAAATTTTTACATAGTATTGTATTCCAAATACAAATAATTTTACCCATTTTTTTGAAGTAGTATATTTAGTGAGCAAAAATCGTATTTATAGTTAAAAACTAACTAAAGATCTTTTAACATAGGTATATTTACACTGGTACAATTTTATTAGAAAATTATGAAGAGTCTACTATATTCGATCTTTTAGTTCCATCCAACAAATTAGGTTTAGCAGAATTGGTTGAATACATTCAGTCTTTTCTTATTGATAACAAACCATCTTGGCTTAAATTAAAATTTTCCAAAATTTATGCTACCAGTTTTCAAGATAATAATTTTAAGGCTTTACAAATTTTTTGCATTAATATCCTTGCGAAACATCCTAACATAATATTGACTTCTGATGAATTTACTTCTATTCAAGAAAATGCGTTGATAAATCTTTTAAAAAGAGATGATTTACAAATAGAAGAATCAGAAATTTGGGATAAGGTTATTCAATGGGGGAAGGAACAAACTCCGGATCTGCCTTCTGACCTCAAACAATGGACTGAAAAGAATTTTTCAGATTTAAAAACTACACTTAATCAATGTATTCCTTTAATTCGATATTTTCAAATGTCTGGAAAAGATATTGTAGAAAAAGTTAAACCTTATCGACAAATTCTTCGATTAAACTTATGGGATGATATTTCGACAAAAATTATGGATCCTGATGCATCCATTTCTTCAACTGTTTTACCTGCACGTAAAAAAATTCCTGTTCAACTTCCTGTCCGTGAAATTCACTTTATTAATTCATCTTCAATTAGTAATGATGAACATTTTGCAGAGATTTCATCTTGGATTGATCGTCGTCCGTCTAAATATGATGTTACAAAACTACCTTACAAATTTAATTTACTTCTTAGAGGAATCAGAGATGGGTTTACGCGTGAAACATTTCATCGCCTATGCGATAATATACCTGGCACTGTGTCTATCATAAAGGTTAATGACACTAATGAAATACTTGGTGGATATAATCCATTAGTCTGGACGTCTAATTATCCATCTGAATGGTCTAAAACAACCTTTGATAGTTTTATTTTTTCATTGAAATCCCAAAATTTGCCGAATTCCATCCTTAGTAGAATTATTCATGCAAATGAAGTAATTGGATGTGGTAAGTATTTTGGTCCAGTTTTTGGGAATCACTTTTTTATGAATGATGATAGTAAAGTATGGTCTTATAAGCATAATGATTCATATTATGAAAAACGACTTAGATCTGATGATACTAATCTTTTAGTTGATGAATTTGAAGTATTCCAAGTCTTGAAAAACTGATTTGAATGTATCTTTAGGGATATTTGTTAGTGTTATTAGAGATTTAGGATTCTCTAGATAGAATTTTTTAATGATCGGAATATTGTAATTTTGGCTATTATAAATAAAATACTGTAATTGCATAATAAGGGAATTATTGTGATATTATTGTAGTGATGCTAGATAAGTCCACCTTAGGTAATAATTGAGCAACTTTTATAGATTCTAAGTGACTCATTAAGCGTCATCGAAATTTTGCAAATACAAAAAATAGTAAGCAACATATGGCCAACTGCCTCTATTGTTTATTACATATTTTACCAATTCCATATATGATGATTATACAATCTGTCAAGGGTAAAAACATGATGTATTACTGAAAATAACTACTGCACTTTAGTTCTCTAATGTCAATTTACTAAGAATTTTTTTAAAATAAAAAAAAAAAGAATAAGAGTGATAAGTTAGTGTCGATTATAAAGGTTTTTTTTAAAAAAAAAAAAAGTATAACACTATTTAACATAGTAATTATAAAGTTTTGACAATCTAGTGCTAAAAAATATATATATTTGAGGTAGAAGTTTTTTGACCGGATTGGTAAGTTCGCGCTATTTAACTACGATAACCACGTGTCCCATATCTTATTTATCTTAATCGATTAAAATTGTTCCACCAATTAAGGTTTAATTTTCTCCAATGCATTTTTGTCGCATTAAATAAGTCACACAAAAACTCTTTAAGGATAAAAAAAAAAGCATTTAAATATTGTATATTTAAAAACTGCGTTTCTTATAATTTTAGTCTGCCAAATTTTAGCAAGATCTATTAACTTTGAGCGAAATATTATTGTTAAGAAATTATTATGATTAAATAAATAATAGAATATGTTCTCGGTTATTATAAGATAAATCGATAAAATCATAAATTATGCTTAACAAACTTGCATTATAAGCGCATAAGTTTTACAGATTTTGTTCTTGTATGTAAAAGTCTAATTTGCCTTCTGAATAGCACAAAATCATGGCTCTATTTATATCTAGAATCATTTCTTATTTATTCAATCTTTAACCTTTTTATTTACCTGTTTTATCTATAATATATGTAAAGTGTATTTGTAGCGAACAAACAATTTATTTTAGTGTTATTATAAGGAAATTTCATTTAGCAATAAAAATAGCCAAAATTAAAAATAAATTAATTGGGTTTGCGTTAAGACCCTAGCGTCACCAACCTAAAAAATTTCGCTAAAAATTTTTCGCAGTTAAATTAAGGTTAGGGTCTGCTATTAAACTAGGTAGAGTCTCTATAATACCAAAATTTCATATGGAAACCTTTTTGTTAGTGCGCAGTAAGCAGTTTCATAGGTAAAATATTGGTTTATGAACGATTTTTTGGTTTGGGTTGATTTTTCGCGTTTTTTCGCGTTACACCTGATCTCGAAATCTGATTGGTTGGCGAATTAGTAGCGAAATTTTTTAGGGTGGTGACGCTAGGAGTGTGTATTTACTGAGTATGAGTATAGATCGGTTAATCAGTATAGTATTGTCAAAATTTATTAGCGTATACGTTTTATTATACTCATGTGATTTTGCGTATAATGATCATCGTACTATCAGTACATACTATATAATCTATATTAAATACAATTTATATGTTTTTATAAAACTCTTTTACTGTTTCATGGATAAGATTAAAAAAGAAGGTTTAAGCACAAGTTTTTATGAAGAAGTAATTGATCTAACGATCGATTCTTCTTCAGAAAGTGATTTTCCAATTATTGATCTAGGATTTGGGAATTAATGTAACGGTTAATCTTAGTTATAAATTACACGTATCTTTAAAACTATAGCAAATAATATATTTTTAATACACATTTTATTTAAATTAAAATAAACATTTATATTAAGATTCGGTCTAAATATAATCTAACTAAATTTTCAATTCTAAATTACATAATTTAAAAAAATATTAATTACTATAAAATTTGATAATACGCATACAAATTTTCATATTTAATACCTTTTAAAATAGACATATAAATATTTATTAAGCTAGAATAAAATAAGATGAAATACAGAAAAAAAGTCGCTTTTAATAACTTGAGATAATTGATATAAGAAAAAAATTTAAAGCCAAACTCAGCTCTTGCAAAACATAAAACCAGCCAAGTCTATAGTAGTTATCAAAATCTTGCCAATTCGAAGATATTACACAAAAGTGACCTAAAGAACAAGTGTTGGCAAAAAAAAATTAGCATGTATTATCAATAACTTGAATTTATAAAACCAGCCAGCCTATTCTTACTAATATTTATAGCTTATTATATTCTTGCCAATTCGAAGATATTACTCAAGAGCACCCAAAGAATAAGTATTAGTCAAAAATTAGTAAAATAAATAAAACACAGTAACAAAAGAAAAAAAAAGTTATAAACAACTTACTATAACGCAATCTAACCAAAGGAATTTAAAAATCACAAATAAACAAAGAAATAGACTATTAGAAAAGTAAAAAGACATCAAAAACTAAGAAAAAAATCAACCTATAAACACAAAAAAAACCTACCTACACAAAGATCTCAGAAATGTTGATTTTTAGCGACCTACTTCTGTGTCTTTAGTTTTGCCGCAAATACAGCGAAAAAAAATCACGTATATATGTGTAACGGAAGATGATCTCATATAACACGTTAAATACCCTGGTATTAATCGAACCCTAGCTTTATCGTTAAGAATATAGTATGTATACTTACAAGTATAAAGAAATTTTTTTAGAGTATTGTACTCACAAGTATAAATGAGTATACTCTACAGTATAATGAGTATACTCTATAATATAAATATATACTATACTGAATAAACAATCAGTACGCATACTTGACACCACATCTCCCTGACGCTAGGGGGGTTGGATAGCGTCGTACTGCATTTATATGCTGTGACTACGTACAACACGCCTATATATACTGCATTTGTAATGACCTTAACCCCTATCTTTAAACTCACAAATGTCGCAAATAAGTACTAAATTACTTGTACGTTTCTCCAATGATTTTGCACAACTACTTAAAAGTGAATATGATTATAACGTTATAGTTAAAATCGGTCAGCAAAGTTTTAAGTTACATTCACTAGTTTTATATCAACGTTCATCCTTCTTCCGTCAAGAATTAACAACCACAACTAAAAAGAATAATATTATTGAAATTACTTTAACTGATACTTCTGTTGAAGTTTTCAAAATTTTAATAAAGTAAGTTTTTTTACTTTTTATTTATAATAGTTGGTATTCGCTAAATTAATTATTATAAAAGATATTGCCTCAAAATTTTAAATTAAACGTTAGTGTTATTGCTTAAGTTTGATGTTACGTTTTAGGTTGAAAAATTTTTAAATTGTATTGTATCCAAATACAATAATTTTAGCCATAATTGAAAAGTAGAATATTTAGTGAGCAAAAATCGTATTTATATTAAAAACTAACTAAATGTCTTTTAACATAGGTATATTTACACTGGTACAATCTTATTAGAAAATGATAAAGAATCTACTATATTCGATCTTTTAGTTCCATCCAACAAATTGGGTTTAACAGAATTGGTTGAATACATTCAGTCTTATCTTATTGATAACAAAACATCTTGGCTTAAATTAAAATTTTCTAAAATTTATGCTACCAGTTTTCAAGATAATAATTTTAAGCCTTTACAAATTTTTTGCACAGATATCCTTGCGAAACATCCTAACATAATATTGGCTTCTGATGAATTTACTTCTATTCAAGAAAATGCGTTGATAAATCTTTTAAAAAGAGATGATTTACAAATAGAAGAATCAGAAATTTGGGATAAGATTATTCAATGGGGAAAGGAACAAACTCCGGATCTGCCTTCTGACCTCAATCAATGGACTGAAAAGAATTTTTTAGATTTAAAAACTACACTTGATCAATGTATTCCTTTAATTCGATATTTTCAAATGTCTGGAAAAGATATTGTGGCAAAGGTTAAACCTTATCGACAAATTCTTGGATTAAACTTATGGGATGATATTTCAACAAAAATTATGGATCCTGATGCATCCATTTCTTCAACTATCTTACCTGCTCGTAAAAAAATTTCCGTTCAACTTCCTGTCCATCAAGTTCAATTTATTAATTCATCTTCAATTAGTAATGATGAACATTTTGCAGAGATTTCATCATGGATTGATCGTCGTCCGTCAAAATATGATATTACAGAAATACCTTATAAGTTTAATTTACTTCTTAGAGGAAGCAGAGATGGATTTACTCCTGAAGCATTTCATCGACTATGCGATAATATACCTGGCACTGTGGCTATCATAAAGGTTAATGGCACAAATGAAATACTTGGCGGATATAATCCATTAATCTGGACGTCTAATGATTCAATTAAATATTTTGCAACAACTGATAGTTTTATTTTTTCATTGAAAACACCAAATTTACCGAATTCCATCCTTAGTAGAATTATTCATGCAAATCAAGTAATTGGATGTGCTAAATATTGTGTTCCAGGTTTTGGTGGATACTTTTTTAATAAATGTTATGATAAGAAATGGTCTTATATGCATACTGATACACATTTTGAAAAACGACTTAGATCTGATGATATTAATTTTTTAATTGATGAATTTGAAGTATTTCAAGTTTTGAAAAATATATAATTGATGTGAATTTTAAGTTTGTGATCAAAAGATATTGAGAGCCTTCTCTGTATGTATGTTTAGAGATAATTTTGATTAGTATTATTACAGATTTTGGGCTCTCTAGCGTCTTCCTATATACAAATTATTAATGATCTAAATAGTGCACAAATGTTCAACGTAATTTTAGCTATTCCAAATAAAATTAATTTCACTAATAAGGTATTATTGAGATTTTTCATGTAACATTTTTATATGATTTAATAACTTTAGTAATGTATGATGAATAAAAAAAAAAAGACATCAGTTAGTGATCGAGCAGGATTCTAAATGACTCATAAAGCGTTATCAAAATTTTGCAAATACAAAAATAGCAAGGAAAATAAACCTAACGCCTCTATTATTTATTTACCAATTACGTATATGATTATACAATGTGTCAAAGGTAAAAGATGCATTACTGAAAAGAATTATGCACTTTAGGTTCTCTAATATCTATTTACTAAATTTTTTTTAAAATAATCAGAATAAGGTGGATAAGTTGGTGTCAATTAAAAAGGGGTTATAACACAATTTAATCTAATAACTAGAAAAACGGCGACGTTTTATGGACTTGAGCTCTAATTCTTAGGTCTTGCACTTTAAAATAAATTTAAAATAGCATCTACATTTTATATATTTGATATCCAAATGTTGAACCTAATTTAGGTTCAATTCTGGTTATTTTGCACTAAACTTTGGGACAGTGAAGCGGGAGCCGGACATTTTATAAATTCAGTAAAGACGATACGATGACATATTTATTATGATATTAATATAGAGTAATTCTTATTTTCCAACCGATAAACCATTATTTCTTATTCTATTGTACAGTACTAAAAGTCAGCTACCATATTTTAAACCAAGATTTCGATATCCAAAAATTGAACCTAATTTAAGTTCAACTCTGATTATTTTGAACCTAAAATTTGGGTCAAGTGAACGGAAGCCGGACATTTTCTAAAATTCAGTAGAGTAAGGTTTACGATTCGATGACTGATATTTAAATACACACACACATACACACACACAGTACAAATTATGTAATATCCATTAACAGTTATTTGTACGATGGGATTAGTATTTGCTTCTTTATGAGAAACGAATTAAGATGTAAACTTGAAAGTGTCGTTAAATGTTCTTTAATTGCACTGTTTCCACGGGCTAATTAAATAATATTAAATTGGTTTTATTCTAATATGATTTGAAAGCCAATTGTGAATTTGTTTTTATATTTAATGTTCTTTTTAAATGTATAATTAGCGCAAAAAATGGATTCTGTTATACCACATATATGTGATATTTTAGTATAATTCATACAGTGTGCTTACTGAACAAATATACTTCTATTATTTTTAAGCCAATCTTATTGCATATATAAATATGAATATGTTTAAGATGTAAGCTCAGAATCAATATATGCTACTTATTTCAATCTATAACCTTTGTATTTACCTGTTTTAGCTATTATCCATAAATAATAATACGTAAAGGTGTATTTGTAGCGAACAAACAAGTTATTTTAGCGTTGATTATTAGATGGTTTCACTTTGCAGTAAAAATTTGGTTTCTGGATGTTGACTCCGGACTATCCATAACCGTTTGAATCACTACTTGGCAAAATTTTCGGAATACAATTACGTCTTAATACTTATGTACTATTTGATCACTAGGAAATCGTATTTAGGCTGCTATTTGAAAAAGTTCATAGTCTAGCTATTAAATTTGTGCTAGCTAAATATGTAAAATAAATAGTAGAAAATGCTCTCAATGGCTTCGTAAAAACATGACCCCAAAATTAACAAATTAAGCATCATTAGTCCATAGAATAGACATTCTTGTTCGCATAGGATTTGGTCCATCTTCCGAGTTATATAATGCATATATTTGATGCCTAGTTTAACATTAACAGCATTATTTCCTTTTTCGGATGTTTCAAAATTAAAAAAAGGTAGCTTCGTACTACATTTATATGCCGTGACTACGTGCAATATATATACATACACTGTATTAGTAATGACTATAATCTTAATCTTTAAACTTAAATATGTCACAAATAAGCACTAAATTACTTGTACATTTCTCCAATGATTTTGCACAACTGCTTGAAAGTGAATATGATTATAACGTTATAGTTAAAATCGGCCAGCAAAGTTTTAAGTTACATTCACTAATTTTATATCAACGTTCATCATTCTTTTGTCAAGAATTAACAACCACAACTAACAAGAATAATATTATTGAAATTACTTTAACTGATACTACTGCTGAAACTTTTAAAATTTTAATAAAGTAAGTTGTTTATTTTTTATTTATAATAGTTGGAATTCACCATATAATAATTATTATAAAAGATATTGCCTCAAAATTTTAAATTAAACGTTAAAGTTATTGTTTAAAATTGGATGTTAAATTTTAGGTTGAGAAATTTTTACATAGTATTGTATCCAAATACAATAATTTTAGCCATTATTGAAAAGTAGAATATTTAGTGAGCAAAAATCGTATTTATAGTTAAAAACTAATTAAAGGTCTTTTAACATAGGTATATTTACACTGGTACAATTTTATTAGAAAGTTATGAAGAGTCTACTATATTCGATCTTTTAGTTCATCCAACAAATTAGGTTTAGCAGAATTGGTTGAATACATTCAGTCTTTTCTTATTGATAACAAACCATCTTGGCTTAAATTAAAATTTTCCAAAATTTATGCTACCAGTTTTCAAGATAATAATTTTAAGGCTTTACAAATTTTTTGCACAGATATCCTTGCGAAACATCCTAACATAATATTGGCTTCTGACGAATTTACTTCTATTCAAGAAAATGCGTTGATAAATCTTTTAAAAAGAGATGATTTACAAATAGAAGAATCCGAAATTTGGGATAAGGTTATTCAATGGGGGAAGGAACAAACTCCGGATCTGCCTTCTGACCTCAAACAATGGACTGAAAAGAATTTTTTAGATTTAAGAACTACACTTAATCAATGTATTCCTTTAATTCGATATTTTCAAATGTCTGGAAAAGATATTGTAGAAAAAGTTAAACCTTATCGACAAATTCTTGGATTAAACTTATGGGATGATATTTCGACAAAAATTATGGATCCTGATGCATCCATTTCTTCAACTATCTTACCTGCACGTAAAAAAATTCCCGTTCAACTTCCTGTCCGTGAAGTTCAATTTATTAATTCATCTTCTATTAGTAATGATGAACATTTTGCAGAGATTTCATCATGGATTGATCGTCGTAGGTCAAAATATGATATTACAGAAATACCTTACAGATTTAATTTACTTCTTAAAGGAACTAGAGATGGATTTACTTGTGAAACATTTCATCGACTACGCGATAATATACCTGGCACTGTGGTTGTTATAAAAGTTAATGGCACAAACGAATTACTTGGTGGATATAATCCATTAGCCTGGAAGTCTAATGATCAATTTAAATGGTTTTCAACAACAGATAGTTTTATTTTTTCATTGAAAACACAAAATTTATCGAATTCCATCCTTAGTAGAATTATTCATGCAAAGAAAGTAATTGGAAATTATATCATTCGTGGTCCAGTTTTTGGATACTTTTTTATGAAAATTGATCATAAGAAATGGTCTTATATGCATATTGATACGAATTATGAAAAACGACTTAGATCTGATGATGCTAATCTTTTAGTTGATGAATTTGAAGTATTTAAAGTCGTGAAAAACTGATGTATTTTAAACTTGTGATAAAAAGATATTGAGAGCGTTCTCTGTAAATATGTTTAGGGATAATTTTGATTAGTGTTATTAGAGATTTTAGGTTCTCTAGCATCTTCCTACATACAAATTATTAATGATCTAAATAGTGCACAAATATTATAACGTAATTTTGGCTATTCCAAATAAAATTAATTACACTAATAAGAGCATTATTGAGATTTTTTCATGTAAAATTTTTATATTATTTAATAATCGTAATAATGTATGATGAATAAAAAAAATAAAAAAAAGACCTTAGTTAGTGATCGAGCAGCTTTTGTGGATTCTAAATGACCCATTAAGCGTTATCAAAAATTTGCAAATACAAAAATAGTAAGGAACATAAACCTAACACCTCTATTATTTATTTACGTATTTTACCAATCGTATATGATTATACAATGTGTCAAAGGAAAAGATACATTACTGAAAAGAATTACTGCACTTTAGTTCTCTAATATCTATTTACTAAATATTTTTTTAAAATAATAAATAAATCAGAATAAGGTTGATAAGTTGGTGTCAATTAAAAAGGGTTATAACACAATTTAATCTAATAATTATAAAGGTTTGATAATTTAGTGCCAAAACAAAAGATTATTTGAGGTAGAAGTTTTTTGACCAAATTGATAAGTTCTCTGGTGTTTGTGCTATTTGACTACGTTAACTACGTGTCTCATATCTTATTTATCCTGTGTTTTATCGTTCCGCCAATTAAAGCTTAATTTTTTCCGCGAAACATTTCATCCCATTAAATGAGGCACTCGAAAACTCTTCGAGGGAATGCATTTAGATATTGTATATTTAAAAAGCGCACTTTGTGTAATATACTTTGGCCATTTAATAGATTTTAGTCTTATTTATTTAACCAGATCTATATTTAAGAAATTATTGTGATTAAATAAATAATAGAATATGTTCTCAGAGTTAATAATCATAAGATATATCAATAAAATCGTATATTTTTATTAACAAAATGTTCATTATAAGCGCATAAATATTAAAAGTTTTATTCTTGTATGTAAAAGTCTAATTTGCCTTCTGAGTAGCACAAAAGCATGGCTTTATTTATATCTAGGTATTATGTCTGATTTATAGGATACGTGTCATTTCACCGACAATCATTTCACCGATTAGCCGACATCACACCAAAATTGACAATTTATTAAAAATACATACCTGCAACTAATAAAACGCTAACCCTAACCCTATGTGATGTCGGCTAAGTGAACTTTCGGTGAAACGATTGTCGGTGAAGTGACCAGCACCGGATTTATCTATCTAAGAATATAGTAATTTCTTTTGAAAGTTTCTCCAAAATTAATTATTTTAATAAATGCAAGCTATTTGACAGCTAATTTTTAGTTTTATATTAGAAACCGTCAATTTTCTTTTATTAGTTTCTGCCATCAAATTCTTTAGATATCCGTGCGATTAAATCTTCAAGTAACGTTCCATAAGTGTATTGAAAAAAGAAAATGTTAGAAATGATATGTGTAGGTAGAATAATGCAATAAAAAATTAACATCACTTTGACTAATTTGTTTACATTATGAAAAAAGAAGCATTATAATTTTATGTTTTATCATTTATGTATACATTATTGGGCAAAAATTTTTGGATAACGGTAAATTTGTTCAACCGGGCAAATGAACACGTGCCGCTTTGCGGCACGTGTCAGCCAATCATTGAGCCTTATCCAAAAATTTGCCCAATAATGGTGTTATCCGACAATTTATGATCATGATTGGTAGGGAGTTGTCGGCTGAGTTTTAATTCAAGTAAACGTGATTATTTTAATGTTTGTTATAGGTTTAACCATTTGTTAATTGGTTGATAAAATTGCTTTATAACTATATACAGTATGAGCAACCTTAGAATTAATTCCATAGATAAATGAAAATCTTATATACTATTTGTGACTTTAGATTTTAAATTATCGAATAGGTCAATTAATAAATGATTTTAAATTATCGAATAGGTCAATTAATAAATGATTTTAAATTATCGAATAGGTCAATTAATGATTTTAAATGAATTAAGTTATATGCTACACATGTGATATGTCACCTGTAGATCATCTCTGTATCAAAATCGCTCAAGAAAAACTTTTTGTTAGAGCACGAAAGGTGGTTTCCTATGTAGATTTTGAGTAATAAGCGATTTTTGATAAAATGAACGTTTGTTTTGAATTTTCTGATAGTGTTACGTTACACGAGATCCTGAAATCTGATTGGTTTAAGTGATACATAAGCTGTTGTCACTTACGTGACAAATAACTTAGTCCTTTTAAATTATCGAATAGGTCAATTAATAAATGATTTTAAATTATCGAATAGGTCAATTAATAAATGATTTTAAATTATCGGATAGGTCAATTAATAAATGATTTTTATACTAGATATTTAATAAATTTAAACATATCTACCTTGATTTTTAATAATTTTTATACTCAATAAGTTAATTAGAATTTAAAAAGTAAATCTCTTGGAATTTGACTATATTTTCTCGACTTATAAAATAATAATGACATTTATGATACCTGCTAAATGTAAACTTGAAGCTTTACATTTAAATACTCTAATTTTAATAATCTTAATGCCAGTGATTAAATGTAAATGAAATAAAACTAAAGGTATTTATTGTGACAATTATCCATTAAACCGGTTTACAATATATTAGGATATATTTGATATAACTTTGTATATTGTTATTTTAGTATTTGCGTAATTCTAATTTAAGTTTGAATGGTTAGAAGACCACGAACAAGCCTTCTTGTGTGAAATAGCTTCGCATATTTCATTAGGTTTAGCCTGGTTCTTGACGTTTCGTCACCTTCAATCATTTCAAAACCTTTGGATTTCGTCTAACAATACTAACATTACTGTTTTCTCTAAATTTAACAATCAAATATAGTAAGCAGCATAATCAACATTTTTTATTTTGGAAAGCTTCACCCTCTACGAGTTTTATCAATTCCGTCTTCTTGCAAAAATAGTTTCATCTATTGTTGTGTATTTTATTATAATGTAGCACATATTCAGTAAACAAATTCAAATCCACATAAGAATACTTTATCTAGTTTTGAAAATGTAAATCGATTAAATTTTTTTTTTTATATATACAACAAAATGAGCAGTAAATACAATACATATCGCGTATAATAAAATTTTTGGAGCAGTAAATACAATACATATCGCGAATAATAAAATTTTGGAGCAGTAAATACAATACATATCGCGTATAATATGAATAACTACAGGATCCCGGATAAAAGGAACCAGTAAGAAAGGTAATACCCATTCAACTTTTAAACATACATGGAAACGATCTATGGTATGCCGTTAAAAAAAGTTTTAAATATAATATTCTAGTTGATCATTCTTGAGTCCTTAAAACGGATTAATCAAAGTTACATTTTTGACGAGTTTAGAGTTATTTTTGTGATAGCTTATGGTTATTAGTTTATGTAGATATCAAAAATACGTGTTCGATTATTATATTAAATCCACCCACTTTAAAGAACCCTTTTTTAATGCAAAATATAATAAGCAATTTCAATCATTCTAAATTTGGTTTTTTTCAATCCAGATCGCTCTTTAAAAAATATAAGACTTATAAGAACATTACTTTTAATATTAACGTTGAAGAGCAAACTTTATTAATTCCTTTTAAAATTAACCCTCCAAGTCACCCAAGATTTCACTATTCTTGAAAAGTGCAACTATCAATGCTTTTCCTCTTACTAATTCAAGTTAAAACCATTTTACAAATAAAGAGTACTCAAATATCTGATCCCTAATTTGAGGACAACGTCATGCAACTAACTTATAGACAAGTAGGGTGATTCCCGTGATATTTAAAGATTCGCTTGTTTATTAAAAAAAAATCAATGGACTAGGGTGTAAAATGCAATAAATGCATAAATTCAATGTATAAAATTTACTAATTACGAGCAAGTTATCCTATATATATTAATTAGCTGAGCGATAAAAAGCTGCATAACGGTTATTATATGTGTTAACTGGATTGCATCTAAAAGTTCAAGCATTAATATTATTGTAAACTCTAAAAAGAAAATTTCATAAGCAATTATATACTTGAATGAAATCCAGGTGTAACATTGAATGAAAAAAAAGCCATTTTATCAACCTCTTTTACCTAAATTTGCAGTATGCTTCTCGTTTTTTATCTTCTTTCGCGACAGATCAAAATCTTATCTTCATATTTAAGTTGCATTATATGATTAACAAACAATAATAATTAATAAAAAAGGTTAAAATAAGGCTAGAGGTGTTATGACAAGAAATTTATCACGGTAAAACAATACATTCCACAAATCATATGACATTGCGTCCAAATTCTGAGTTCAGCAGATTATAAATTTAGGAGATAAATTTTTGTAATGAGATTCATTATTTCTTTTTTACATTAATTTTCTCAATTAAAATTTTCTTCGTATAAGATTTGCACGGAGGTGTTCTTCTGTAAGGCACATCTGGTTATGACATAAAATGTATAAAAAGAATAATAAATATTTGAGAAGAGCTGTGTAAAAAAAACGATTAAAAATCAAAATTAATTACCGTAAATTCCCAAAATAATGGCGTTATCTCAATGTGTGCTGTTTCAAGATTAAGGATAAATTTTAAAACATACCGTAGTTGTTTATTATAAATTTACTAATGCAGTTTGGCATTATTCGAAACTATCGATGCTATATCTAGAGCGTACAATTTTTGAAACAAAGCTTGAGAATTTCTGAATTTGCTATAACTTTATTTATAACACTTTTCAAATTCAGGTTTGCATTTGGATTGTATTTTATTCAAATAAATAAATGTAAAATCTCTTAATACCAATAATTAGCAGTATTACATTGCTATTATATTATTAATTTAAAAAAATAATAGCACTCAAACTTTCAAATTTAAGAAATAATAAATAAATTTTTCATAAAAAAAAAAAACTTAGCTTGCCATAAAAACTATGCTGCGCATTTGTAATTTTAATTATTAGAAATTTAGCGTGTTGCTCTTGCAAAATGCATCTGCCAACCCTGCTCTTTCTTTTGGCCCAATATGATTTTCCCGAAGATCTAAAGAAATCAGCGTGGTGGTCATGCAAAGCGCATCCGCTAACGCTTTTCCTCCTACAGATTCGAGTATAGAGTTGTTATGGCACAATATGCAATAGCAGAAGAGAAAGTGATGAAGTGGAGCACTACTCCCATCATGTATCTTCGTAATGTCTAATAACGAAAGTGTTTAATATGAAATCCTAGCGAGAATAATAATTAAATTGATTATGAATTAAATCGCTTACTTAATTAAAATTTTAAAAGATTCAACAGTAGTTAAGTAATTTCAATAATAATTTTTTGATGGCAGTTGATAATTCTTTACGAAAAAATGATAAATGTTGATATAAAACTAATGAATGTAGCTTAAAAGTTTGGTTGCCAACTTTAACGACAACATTGTAATCGTATTCAGTTTCAAGAAGTTGTGCGAAATCGTTGGAGAAACGCACAAATAATTGTCCGGAGCGTAGCGACGGACTATTAGTGTTTACGTCTTGTGATACAAAAGTTACGTTTGATGCATTTAAAGTGAAGATCATATCAGAAATGTAATTAGGTCACATGGGCGGACGGACAAAAAATTCAAAATTACATTTCTGATGTGTTCAAATTTGTAATTTGAGTAATAAGATGATCATCATATGATACGCTCCGGACCAGGGACGATGATTTTCTGCGTTTCACGGAATGCCGCAGAAATCACGGAATTAGGTTGTAAACACGGAGTAGCACGGAATTGCCGCAGAAATTAGGGATTTGTTTTTTTTTATAAGTACAAGGTTCTAAAAATATAACTTCCGAAAAGTTCCGAATAGTTCCGATGTAGAAAATAAAAAACCTGAAATACTAGCGTGGCCGGGCGAAAATTTTTTATCCGAAATAATCCGAAGACTAATGACAAATTGATTGCAGAATATTCAAGATTTTTATATAACCAACACATAATTTATAAATGACCAACGCAGAATTCACACAGAAATTATGAATTTTAATGCACGGAATTTTTGCAGAATTTGTTTTTTGTCACGGACGGAATTGGTAAGTTTTCACCGCAGAAAATCATCATCCCTGCGGACTTATAATGCTATGCATTTTCCTAGTATATAAACTTATTACGTAATTATCTGTGGATTTGTAATACATGCTAACTATTTATATTTATGCTAATGCATAATCAGATGCACATTGGCTAATTTTAGCGCCGATTCACAGCATAACTCCTGTACAAACCTTCGTTATAAAATCTACTATGCTACAGACTAAAATTTTTTGATAATTTTCAATATGATAGCATTACCGATCGAATGCTATAGTGCAATATTTAATAACCTCCAAAATAATTTCAAAGATTTATTTTCATGTATTCTTGTGAATCGTCAATGGTGTAGAATTATTATACCGATTTTATGGAGTGATCCAAAACAACATTTTAAAAATATTAATCTTATAGAAATTTTCCTTTTAACATTAAACGCTAAAGAACAAGCTCTATTAATTCCTTTTAAAGTTACTCTTCCAAGTCAGCGAAAGCCATTATTTGAATACACAAGTTATATTAAATCTGTTAACAATTATTTATATCATGGCATTTGGTATTTGATAAAGCGTAGAGGATATGAAAAAGGAGATGAACTTAAAAATGCTATTAGTTGTTCTTTGATTTCAATGTTTTTACGAACTAGTAAAAATCTTGAACATTTAAGTCTTAATGAAAGTATTTGTAGTCAATTAGTATTTGAAAATCTTTATGAGAACACTACTATTACCTCTATAGATTTATATTCTTTAAATGATATTTTTCTATCTAAGACAATAGACGTATTAATAAAGATCCTTTATAAAAATTCTACATTGACTTCTTTGGATCTTATAAATCGAGGATGGCCATCCCTCAATAATATCGGATCAGAAGAAGGAAAAACATTAGCAGGCGCACTTTGCAAGAATACCAGCTTGACTTCTTTGAATCTTTGTTATAATAGTATTGGACCAGAAGGAGGTAAAGCATTTGCAGATGCACTTTGCATTAATATTACGCTAAAAAATTTGAACCTTTGTTTTAATAATCTTGACTCAGAGGGAGGAAAAGCATTAGCAGATGCACTTTGCAAGAACGTTACCCTCACCTCTCTGGATATTTGTGACAATAATCTTTTGTCAGAAGGAGGAAGAGCGTTGGCAGATGCACTTTGTAAGAACACTGCACTGATGTCTTTGAATCTTAAAAATAATAATCTTAGATCAGAAGGAAGAAAAACATTAGCCGATGCACTCTGCATGAACACCACATTAACTTCTTTAAATCTTGCTTATAATAAACTTGGACCGGAAGGAGGAAAAGCACTGGCTAATGCACTTTATAAGAACACTGCGTTGACTTCATTGAATCTTCAAGGAAATAAACTTAGATCAAGAGGAGGAATAGCATTAGCAAATGCACTTTGCAAAAACAATACACTGATTTCTTTGCATATTCGTAATAATAATATTATAAATGGAGGAAAAGCATTCGCAGATGCACTTCGCATTAACACCACGCTAAAAAATTTAGATCTTAGTTATAATGCATTCAAATCAGAAGTAGGAAAAGCGTTAGTGGATGCGCTTTGCATGAACACCACGCTGATTTCTTTAGATCTTCAGGGAAACAAATCGGCTCGAAAGAAATAAAAGCGATGACAGTTTGTCGTCGTGTGATTTTAAGTAGGTACCTATACGACTTGTAATGGGGCACGCCCGTGGTGATCGAACGATATGATCGAGTGATCATGATTTCATTAGATGTTAGAGTAATGATGCATGTTTGATAAGAAAGGCTGTAAACATAGTTTTTATGGCAAATTAAGTTNTGATCGAGTGATCATGATTTCATTAGATGTTAGAGTAATGATGCATGTTTGATAAGAAAGGCTGTAAACATAGTTTTTATGGCAAATTAAGTTTTTTTTTTATTGTGAAAAATTTATTTATGTATTTCATAGATTTGAAAGTTAGATTATTAACATGAAATCACAGAATTTATTAATCACTGATTATTGATATTAAGCTTAATAATTATTAATAAATAATTTTAAAATCGTCCCAATTTATTTTTTTAACACGTATTGACAATTTTATATTGATGATAAATTCGCGTCGAATTATAAGTTAATATTTAATAATATATATTAGCAATGTAATAATGCTAATTATTGATATTTTGCTTAAGAGGTTTTAAATTTATTTCATTCGAATAAATCAAATATAATGCAAGACTAGATTATAAATAAATACAACAAATTCAGAAATTCTCGGAATAGCGATCATGAACTTTATTTCGAAAATCATGCGCTCTAAATATAGCATTGATAGTTTCGAATAATGCCAAACTATTGTAACATGGATTTTTTACAACATATTAGTAAATTTATAATATAATAACAGCTGCGGTTTAAAATTGATCCGAAATGACACAAATAGACGTAGTGTCATTATCCTGCTTTATTACACAGCTCTTCTCAAATATTTATTACTCTTTTTGATTACCGTACACTTTGTGCTGGGTCATATGATTTGTGGAAAATATGCTTGTTTTATCGAGAAACATCTCTAGTCATAGCATTAATAATTCTTGACAGTTCTAGCCTTATTTTAAACTTTTTTTATTAATTATTATACTATTCCGCGGAATCAGTTTTAATTTTTGTTTCTTAATCAAATAGATAATTTAAATATAAAAATACTATTTAAATCTATTGCGAGTTGGAGATCGGATCTACACTCTACCGCGTTCCGGTGCCGGGAGAGTGCTAAAAAAGAAATAAGAAGGTATTATACTGAAGAAAGGCAGGTTTAAGAGCTTAAGAGGTCTCGGAATAGGGGCGAAAGCCCTAGTACCAAAGAAAAGGAAAGTTATAGATTGGAATATGAGCAAGTCTCAGGAAAAACGCGTAAAGACTCACGACACCAGGTCGAAATCTGCGAACGAAGTAGAGGAAACGTATGTCGCGCAGGAAGACTCAGTGGCCCAGGTAAACCGAGAACAGAGACAAGAACAGAACATAACTACCTCTAGTGATGTATCAGCAAAGTGGTCTGACGAAGTGGACTTGGAGTTCTCTTTGAGTGAGGACCCAACGGACAGTCTCAAGTAATTCTGACGAATTGGGAAATTTGCCGGGAAGTTTGGAGGAACTTTCTGGAAAGATTGCGGAAAATTCTGACGTAATGAGTGCAGATATGCAAAA